>BGPR01001439.1:184098-235546 GCA_013235015.1 Araneus ventricosus
TGCTTTTTCACTTTCAAGTGCAATGACAAAACGTATTGTAATGTTTAAGAAAAACAGGTGTTCTTTTTCCTGTTCGTTTATTTTACCAGTTAAAGAGAAAGCAGTGCTTTTAATTTTGAATCACTAACTTTTCACGAGCCGAATACTTTTTATTCCAGCCTTTTTTTGCATTTTCGAAAGCTCGGTTAACAATTTCTCTCTCAACACGGCTAAAATACTCTTTCAATTAAGATTATGAGATTTGCATTTCATCTCCTTCATCGTGAGCGCAGTTTTCTGGACGTTGTGCAACATCAAGCAATTACTTGAAAGCTGCGAGTTGAGCATTTTCAAATATTTAGATTACTTCGGAGTGTTTGCTGAGCGCATTTTCCTGCTGAAACAGAGGAGGACAATGGAAAAAAAATCACTCTTTCGTCTCTGACACAAAGTAATTCCAGTTTGATCATTTGCTGTGGAGATTTAAGACTTAAGAGTTTTTTTTTATTCCTAATAACGCTGCTGTTTACCTATTCTTTGCACGCAGAGTTTTTTATAATTAGATTTATAATTTCAT
Organism: Araneus ventricosus; assembly: GCA_013235015.1. NCBI lineage: Eukaryota > Metazoa > Arthropoda > Arachnida > Araneae > Araneidae > Araneus > Araneus ventricosus. The sequence goes on from BGPR01001439.1 coordinate 184,655, forward strand.
TTTTTTTTATTTGATTTTAAATGTACCGTTTCGATCTATCGTAAAATTTTCAGTTGAAAAATATTTAAACGGTGTTTGGGGATGTATCAAATGATGGTTCAAGTTAAATTTTTTTTTTTTTAATACTGTAGATATATTGGTATTAGACAAGATAACAACATTGGCGATAAAATACTTCTTGCCAAGCGTTCATTCAATTATCGTGAACCAGTGTCGAGTGGCGGAACTTTTTTGCATATTGTGATGTATTTCAGCATAATATGAAGAATTGTAGAGCCTTCTTCATCAAAAATAATATATTTATTGGACGTCTACCAGAGCACAAACATGTAAAACAAATACATACACTTACGTCACAAACATTACATCACTGACTGACATCGAATTCCATCTTCAATTTATTATTCTTTTCCGTTGCTAGGCAACGTCAGCAAAAGGACAAAATCTATCGTTGCCACACTACTTTTATAACCTTTAGAAAAGAATTATACCAAACGATATTTTTAATTAATTTCTTTTATGTCCAAACGATTTTTTTAATCTAATTAATTTCTTTATTTAAATATTTTAATAATTCTACAAATATATATTTTTTTATTCGTTACGAATATCACAATATATTTTCCAATCTCTAATCTCGATGTTGTTGTGGAAGATATTCGCGGGTTTCAGAAAAGCTGCAACATTGTAAACGCTTTCTGAAAAAAAAATGTATTTGAATGTTTCCTAGCGAATTTTTAATGTATTAAAACTTTTTGAAATCAATTAATTTTAAATTTTTTATGTAATTAAAAATGTGTAGCACTTTTAGTTGGGAAAGTGCTATGTCATTCTTTCCCGATTCTTAAAAGCTTTAGAGAATGGGAAACCTGAGCGTTCCCCGCGGTTTCGTCACTTATTTAGGGGGAGAGAGGGTTAAGCACTTTCATTTCGTTTCTCTTGTTTCGTCTATGTAAAGATAGGATTTTGCAATCGAGTTTTCACTCGCATCCCGACGAGTTACGGTTTTAAAAGTTTAACTTGCGTATTTCCATTGACGATACACTATTTTAATAGTTTTTAAAATCATTTAATCGTTAAATTTAATTAAATTTTGATACGATGCAAGTGGCGTCACTCAGCAGTGAATTTTGAAAAAAAAATGATTTCAAGATTCCAAACTCTTTTTAATAATGAATTATACGTTAATTACTACAAAGTCGAAAATAATTGAAATAAAAAAACAACCTACATTTTAGTGCATCAGTAAGAGTGTTTCTTGAAAAAATTATCAATTATAAATCGTAAATATATAATTATCAACTAAAATTTACAGCAATAAATCCAGTCTCAGGTTCTGAATAATCATAATCACTCCAGCACCAAAAGAGATTAATCGCCAAATGTGAACATGATGGCGATAGAACCGGGAAATCATGGAATTTTATCGATCTGGAAAAATCAGGGAAAAGTCAGGGAAATTCGAAGTAATATTTTGGCGGTTTCTCTTGTTTAAATATTTGCAAAATATATATTATTAGGTACATATAATTATACTATTTTTATATTTATTCTGCAACATGTTATTCTGGTACTCATGCAAAGAGCACTAGTTATTGAACTGTTTTAAAATTTTGAGCAAAGATCATTATAACCTTTACTGTTAATATAATTTAACTTGTGTTTCAAAGGGTAGTTTTAATGTTTCTTAGAATTCTTATGCAGTTTTAGAAGCAAAGTATTTTGTTAAAATTTCCAGTATTTTTTACATATAAGAAATGCAATATACTATTTTAATAGATTTTTTTAGGATGGTCATTCCATTTTTTAAAAATTAAATTTCATAAAAATATTTTTTTCATATTAAATAACTGGTAAAAGTGTTTTTAATAATGTACATTGTACATCTACAGTGATTCTGAGTAGGGAGAAAGCCTGGAAACTAATATAATTAGTAGCCGTAAATCAGGGAAATGCTGTAAGTTTGGTCAGGGAAATTTTTTTCACAGTTTCTGTAGCCACCCTGGTGAAACTGTGAAAGACGGGAAAAAAATGCTTTTTCCCCCAAATGCACCAAGGTCAATTTGATTTCGCTTAATTTCAGACAGAGGGCGGAAAAAAAATATGAAATTAAATAACTACGTTTTGGAAATAGATTTTTATTGTTCAAATATGTCGATTACTTTTAAAATACATTAGGATAATTGCAGGACTATTTCACTCGGCGGAAGAATACCATCTATAGCTTCCGCTGTATTATAATCTTAAGTTGTCTCGGACTCTAGGCGTTTTGGTTGCGGCTAATACAAATCAATGCCCGCAGCGCGTTAAGCATAACTTCCAACGGCGAGTCGTATAACTTTTTTCGTGGCTGGCAGGAAATGAAGTGTCGGTCGGCTCAGGTGCCGGATGGGTCTCAGGTGGCCTTCGGATCCTCCTCATTTTTGCTGAGATTTGCTCCGCTTTATTTTTCTTTTTTCCCAACGCCAGATAACTTGCTTAATGCCGCCGCAGACCTTTGGCAGATTCATCCCGGAATTCTTTGGCGGCAGCGGGCGAGAGGGAAGAAATGCGAGTTTTTATGTGTGTGCTTGACGCTCTTTAGGGAATTAAATCGAATTGCTTAATTTGTTCTCTTTCAATGTTTGGAATGCCAAAAGTGATTCAGAAACATTGTGGATAACGTTAGAACGAACCGATTAAATAAAAAGGAATTAGGCGCTATCATTTAGTTTGTAGGTGTAAGTAGTATTTAATAGGGTGGGACGAAAAAAAATTTTTTTTTCAAAACGCTATAATGCGGAAAACTTGCCTCTAGGGTAGATAAGTAAAATGCAAAAAAAAAAAAAAATTGCTTTTATCTAGCGGTAGCGCATCGACCCTAAATTTGGCAAATAACACCTCTTTTTCACACTGTGTTGGTAACGGTTTCATCACATCCAATGCCTTTCAGTTTATGTAATAAAAATCCAGTTTCAATCAAATAGGAAAAATGCTATAGGCAGTGTTTTGAGCAGACCTAGAAGAGGGTGCAACGTGATGAACACAAGATCTTAGTTTCTTTTATCCTAAAGTCATATATACCTGTATGGTTTCAATTAAGAAAAGTAAGTACTTCATAAATGGGCCAGAAGATGTATTTGAAGTTATAAAATCGTCAAGATTCCTGCCAGAAAACTTGTTAAGTAATTGACCCAGTAATTCAGAGAAATGCATTTTTTTGTTCATCCAGAAAACTTGCTTTTGAGTATGCTAGTAGATAAAAGGGGACATATAAGAGAGTTAGGTTTCAGAAGAATTATAAAAGGTAGAAATTTAGCCTGTAAAAACAAGTCAATCAGGAGTTTCCAACCACCAAAAATCAATCTCCTAGATACAGACGGCATTGAAATGATTCACTGAAACACTACTACACTTTCACCACCACCTCTGCTGCGAAGATTCACAAATCAAGAGATTTGGTCTAAGGTTCATTCGGGTGGAACAGCGGCTGAGTGGAACTTGGACAAGTTCCCTTGTCACACCCAAACAGTGGAACGATGTGTGAAGCTGGTAACCGAGGCTTCACAAAAAGTCGTCGGTTCCAATTCCAGAGATGGTTTTATAAGAACTTCCCCTTTTCAAGATCTTCAATGCCAGGTTTTTCAAGCAAATCTTATTTCAAAGTACCAGAAGAAACCAAAGGCTTTTTACACAACCAGAAATAACTTGTTTCAATGGAAATTTGTCAATTTTTTTTTGTAAAAAAATGCGTGTTTTTTTAGTGTAATGCGCTATTAACAAATTATAAAATATATTATTTTTTCATTTATTTATCTTTCCTACACTTTTTTTCTACTAAACTATACCTCTAGCTACTTGTTATAGAAGTTATGATTTTTTTCGAGTTATTAGAAAAATTATGAAAATTGTATATTTTCGAAAAGTCGAGGGTCGTGCGCTGCCGCCAGATGAAAGCAAAAGAATTTTTTTCTTTTCATTTTACTTATCTACCCTAGAGGCAAGTTTTCCGCACTATAGCGTTTTGGAAGGGGGGGTTTCGGCCCACCCTATTTAACCCTTTGCACTCCGAAAGATAATAAGATTCGAATTATATACTTATGAGGGTAAGGATTGTTTGAGCGCTTTAGGAAGCTGAAAAAGATTGTTATTAATCTGTTTCAATTCTTGAAAATCAATCTGCGTGTTTTTGCTCTGATATGGTTTTTATAGTAAGTGCTGTCGTACAACAATGTGCAAAGGATGCCTCATTCAGAATGGCGAGTCTGACTCGGCGTAAGAGTGCAAAGGGTTGACTTGCAAAACTTCCTTCTATGTAAGCAGGCATACTGTGTGCTAGCAAACATTTATCAGGTGGTTAAATGACTCATCATTAGATTTTGCCATTCACTCGGAGCAATTCAGCGTGTTAGTAAATTAAAAATGCGCATAACACGCACAAGCAAACACACGATTAATGACACAATTAATCAACACAATGAATGAAAACTCATTTTAGTAGTGTCCTCGTCAAAGCAAGTTTTTGCTTCTAAAAGGAACATTTTGACTATTGTCAAGGTTTTATAAAAAAGTCTTTTTACATAACTTTTTTTTTTCGTGTTTGTAAAGATGGAATTTCTCATTCAATTTCTTATGTGTTCTTGATGACAGTGTGCTATGTTAGTATTTTTAGAACTTAGTTAGGAGCTAATCGATTGATTTAATTAAATTGTGTTTCCGTACGAGTGTCACCACCTGGTAGTAAAATTGAGGATCCTGGATCCAAAAATTTGTAGAAATACGGGTTGCAGGGGAATAATCCCGGCTTGAACAACCAAAAATTTGTAGAAATTATTATGATTACGGCCCGAAGCCAAATATAAATTGTAGAAAAGAGCATTATCTTATGGGCACTCTAGGGGTAAATGCACCAAAGATAAAGGATGAGAGACAGGAGTTAAAAATAAATTATTTATTAATTAAAACAACATAATATGAAATAAGAAAAGTATTTACACAGTTAATTATTTACAGTTAGGCAGGAAAGATTTAGGGTTGTTACTCATCTTGTTAAAAGGCTTAATTAGAGTTACATTTCAGCCAGATAGATAGTTACGTAGCTACAGTACATCATTATTTAGATAGATAGTTACATAGCTACAGATACAGTATTATTTAGAGCTTACATATACAGCCATCGCCCATCGCCGCCGTGCTGACAGGGACGAAACCGCGTAGCTCGTTGCCTATTGCTCACTTACCGCATGACTGGTCCGTTCGATTTCAAAAAGTCATCTCATGCAGATTCAAACGTTACACTGGGTTTTAACGGAGAGCTTACACCACCCACGCATCACGTGATTACCGTGAGAAAGCGCGTGATTCGATATCTTTCTGCTGACTCCACAATATTCAAATGCGCTTGTACGGAAAGTGAGAAATTATTATTGGGTAGGAATTACGTTTTTAAGTTAGACTGGGAAAATACATTTCCTACATATATAATAATGAATTATAAATGCGAGACCAAAAAGTAGTGAAAAAAATGGTAGTATATTTTTAGTACACTAATGAAGGGTGTTTTTAAAAACTGTTTTAATTGAATTTATCGCGGTTTTAATTCGCGTTTTATTTGAAAACATCTCCTTCATAATGATGCATTGGTTGTTTGTGTCGTATAGCTTTTTATGGTAGTTGACCTTTTCGATTCTAACACGAGGTTTTGTTACGTTTTGATTTTTGAAGCCGCTTAAAAGGCTTGTAACCTTTCAAAGCCGTTGTGAAATAATGCACAAAAAGTGGAAGCGATGTACATTAAACCTATCCCTCCCCCTTCCCATTCTCCTCTATGCGGCCCGAGTGTGTAGAGGTGGTGCTGGCGAATTGCTTGGCGCAACTGCTAAAGAGGTTACAATAGGAGTTTTACGAGCTTTTTTTAATGGACAGTTAAAGCTTAACGCCCACCTAATGGGATTTAAAACCATTATAACGAATTAGGGTCGGGCGAATAAATAATGTGCCCGGGTCATCGGCCCACTTTAATGCCTCGGAAAGTGTTGCATTAAAGTTGGCCGCGGCTCGTTTTAAGAAATTCCTGCGAAGGTCAATTGCATACTTTTTGTCTGGTTGTAAAAAGAAAAGTATTTCTTTGAAATTGTGCGGCGGACTTACAAAGTTATTTAATAAGTTTCTTATTTTCATTTGCTATTTATTTGCACCCCTTAAAAAAATTGCTGCATTACGTTGTTTTTAATGGTATTACAAATATTTATAATATTCGTTATAAATATTTTTAAATTTTAAGGACCTGAAACCCATTATTTCCGAATTACTTATTCCATTATTTTATTTTTTTCAGTCTTTGATAGTATAGTGAGACACGCGGATTTAGTAATGATCATAAACCTTCCCTTTGAATCTCCCTTTTGTTTTGGAATAAGCTCGAAAATTTAATTTTCTAGTGAAAAATGTTTAACGTTAAAATTGGTGTTTCTAGAACGGCAGTTGGCTTGTAAAAAAAAAATGCTTCGCAGCTTTCTGCACAGTATTTTTACAAAATTCGTCTGGTGTGTGTCCGGTGAAAACAATCCAACAAGCAGTGTAACGGAGAAAGACGATTTATTCACGAATATTCCGGAAAGCCCGAAGCGCAGGTAACAGGAAAAACAGCAACACAAACAGAAAATCGCTGATTAATAAGAGTAACAGCACTTTCAGTAACGCATGGCGTCTATCAACTTACTAGCTCGCACTGCGAATACAACTCTAAAGACGATCCTAGTCGATCAACACGTTCAAAGGCGATTCACCACTGTGATCTGAGCACTGTGCTATTTATAATCTCCCCGACAGACCGTGACGTCACATGGAGAAATCCGGATCTCGACTTTTAATAGAGATGTCGAGAAAATTCTACAGGGTTTGTACGCTCCTTGAAAACGATTTTCATTTTCAAGCACTATTGAAACTCCCTGAATTTTGATTTTACTCCTTATAAACTCCTTGATTTTCAATTTTTAACATTTTTTTTTAAAGTGTGTACTACGTTTCACCGATAAAAAGGATTCTAAATCACTGCCGTATCAATTACCCAGTATTTTTTGCGTTGCTCTTTTCACGATTTGATATTCATCTCCTAGCAGTATCCAAAATTTAATAATTGGTTTTAAGTGCCAATCAGTAATAACCAAAACAATAGAATGGTGCAAATTGAGAATGTTATTTCTCTTGGATTATTTCGAAAAATTAACTGTATTTCTTTAAATTGTAACGGATGGTTTGTTGTAAAGGAAATATATTGTGATGGTGGAGTTGAAGGAAAATAGATACTATGAATCAATTTTAGCTAAATTAGTTGTAATAATAAATTTTGTTAATTTTATTTTCTTCGTATACTATTTTATAAGCAATGAAAATGCCAAAAAACAATTTCTAATACCTAAATCCATGTCTCTCTTTGCACTTCTATATTTTAAATACTGGATCACTGTGCACTACATAAGGTGCGCAGTGAGGCATGGAAATTATTTAAAAATTTAAATTCTTAAAAAAATTAATGGAAACGGTTTTTTATTTTAAAAAAAGGTAAATCATGGTATGTAATGAACTATTTGAAATTTTGGGGTAGTTGTATGATTTTATAAAAAATTTTGTGTCTAAGCGGCACCACTCTACTTTCATATAAATAGATTTAACATGGCATTCTTGGATAAATCAGCTTAGTAAAAACATATAAAAGAAATAAATATAACCACATTTATTTGAGATGTTAGCAATGTTTTAAATACTCTGATATAATTTTTGTGTACTTTAAAAAGGGAACACTTTTTCATGAGTAAATATTGGCTCCTTGAAAATTTTGAAAATACTCCTTGAAAACTCCTTGATTTTTAATTTAAAAAATCAGTAGGAACCCTGTTCTAGTATTTTTGAGATTCTACATTTTGTCGCCAAGGTCGGGGGTCAATGGTTCCATTCTCCCGGCTTTCCTACTACATACTCCTGTAGAACTCTCTTCCCACCCATAAGACTAGCATTGCTGGGAAGCGGCATTCCATGTTAGCGACTGTATTTTACGTATCTCGAAATCTGTTTTATCAATTGATTCACCTCCCAAATGTTTTTTATTCGATGCATTTGAACTGCGGGAGGTGAAGGTGACTGCTTTCTTCGTATTTGCAATTGTAGCGTACTCGGATATCGTGGGAAGCACACTCAGCTATTGTATCTAGGATAAATATTTATTTGCAAGGTCCCATGTGTCCTATTTAGAGACTGGGACGCGTTGAAAGTTTCGTGGCTTTGCGCTCGCATCAGTTCGTAGTTTCTCTTAGATTCAATCTGAGGTATCGACGGTTAGTCGCAGTTATGTTAGGGAAAGTCTGGGCCAATTCCCTCGCACACTTTCACCAGTCACATTCGGTCATTTGCTCACCAGTGTCCACCGTCACGTCTGGACCGCATATGGGCAACATAATTTTCTCATCTGCGGGGGAGGGGGGGCTCGGAACGAATACGTCACGCGCGTAGATGTATAACGTAGTAAAGATAATTATCTGAAACACTGGCGAATCCAGGATTTGGGTCTGGGAGGGGCTGAAGTCATAAAAATTTTGTATCATCGTAACGAACGTCAAACCTCGTGGCTTAAGCAAACCAAAACATATAAAGGACGCTGCAATACTTTCGATAATTTAATAAAAAATACAATGAAATAAATGGCCAAAAAATGTTTCCGACCGTGTCAACTCTACAAGTACAAATGGAATGACTAGTAAAGTAGGAAAATTTTCGAGTCTGTCAAGCCAGAAAGCAGCGTTGTCATGTTTTTATTATTTTTTTAAAGAAAGGGAAATTAAGAACAAACAGTTGTAGTGATTTTAAATAAAACCAAGAATTCTGGTTTAACTCTGGGAGGGGCTGCAGCCCCATAACCCCCCCCCCCTGGATTCGCCACTGATCTGGAAAATTTAAACAAACTTTTTGCATTAGATGTCTTTTTTTTGGAAGTGATGGGAAACTAGTATTTCCGTTTGTTTTGCTCATTTAATTCTATTCCAGTTCACCTTTACAGTAAATATTTAGAAACTCAAATGATGTATGTAATTGTCTACGCATATATTTTATTCACATTGGAAAATTCGTTTTAAATCTGTTTTATTGCCTATCTTCCTTTCTTACCAAGTCTTTCTACATTAAATTGAACAACATATGGTAAACGTATTTTGCAATTGCTTTTGAAAGTGCATTGTTCAATCCGATTCTTATTCCACACGAAAGTAGTAAGACTTTGCGTAGGATTCGAGCGATGTTACAATTAATGGTAGTGTTTCTAGTCCGAATTTTCGAAACAGAGCATTTCTTCCGAAAATGTCGCGTAAGCCGAGCGCAACTTCTTTCCAGTTGATTCGGCCGGGAGAGAGAGCTCCCAATCAACTTTCTGCAGTATCACTTAGTCCTTATCCGCGGAAGTCATTTGGTCCCGGCACAATTGCTGTCTTAAGGCTTTTGCGAGGGATTTGCCGGCAGTTCTTGTTTTGTCCTCTGCCGAGGATTTACAGAAAAGGAGAGTTTCGTCAGACTGCGACTCGCCCTAATTACTTTTTCGCTTAATTACCGCCCGCGCGAGGTTCTGCAATTTTTACTTTCTCGTATACAAAGAGAAACTTATTGTAATCGTCACAAAAATTCGAATTTTGATGACTCTCCACGTTTTAGATGTCCCTGAGTACGAAAAACACAATTTTGGAGTTATGTCTGTGAACACGATAACTCGAAAGCTATTAGAGATACAGGGATAAAATCTGGTATGTGGTCTTTAAACATAATTTGTAGGTTTCTGTCAAATTTTGGACAAAATCCGTCAACGGGAAGTCTGTCTGTCTGTATATCCGAAGTCATGCGAACACTATAACTCAAAAACTGGAATAGCTAGATGGATAAAATTTGGTACACAGTTTTATCGTCATGAATGTAGGCCCGTTTAAAATTTTGGGCCAAATCCGTCAACGGGTTTACTGTCTGTCGGTCTGTATAATCGCATACTTGTTAAGCATTCGTTTCAAAACCGATCTCCATGCGCATGCGTACTTAGCAACCTCTGGTACCAAGCGGGAGGATTACGTTACTTTGTCCTTGAGACGGAGTTATGTTTTATCTCCTGTTTTGTTTTCGCTCGCTCGTATAATAGCGGATCTTCCTGGAGTGTGATGGAAAGTAAATATTGCTAAGTTTTGATACATAGGCATCTCTTTGAATATGATTCCTCACTTAAATATTTTACAATCACTATAATCTGCAATGAAAAACCTTCTGATATTCGTTGTATTTTGGATTACAGTAGGTTCGATTATTTTTATCCACGCAAGGGGAGGGGAAATGACAACCTGGTTAACCTGTGCATGTGCCACCGTATTGTAAAGCTTTCGTCAGCTGCAGTCTCTCCCATCCTCTTTCAATCCTCGTAGCTCCAACTTTTATGAAATTATAGCAGGAAAAGTTCTTTTCGTTATCTCTCCGGAGCAAGGGAATTTATCTACCTCCCTAATTTTTTCCCCTTCCCCCAATCTTCTTGCATGAGGGGGTTTTTAAAAGCGGGCGGTGCGATAATTCCCGACCGGCTTGCGGTCATTACCTCCTCCACCTTATTATCGAGCCCGGACCTCCGCGTGTTGACACGGTGCGTAATCGGCTTAAGACTTCCCCTCGAGTGATGGCCTTCCATGCAAATCCGGAGGCACGCATCTTAAGTGGGCTTAGAGCTCGGATCCCGTTGCGGAGATTCTCCTGGGTCGTCTTAATGGACGCCGCGCTCATGCAGATCATGTGACGTCGATTGATTGCTTTTTGCAAAACTGTAATCCTGGCTAAGGTGAAAGCGAGACTGTTGCGGTTCGTTTACTTTTGGACACGCTTTATTGGCGTGCCTATTTTTGAGAAATTTCGCATTAGACATTTAGTTTCTTTCCTGAATATGTTTATACACTGCATTAAAGTATTTTAATGTTGCTCTCGCTGTCCAAATCAATGGCGCGCGTAATTAAGCGTTGATTCTGAGACGTCAGATGCTAGTCGAATATATTTCGTTACGTATTCGTTCAGCAAACTCCCGCAGGTGGGAAAAGTGTGTTTATTGCTTTCCCTGGTGTTTTTAAGATGCGCTTCGAGGTGTGAAGATGGGCTTTTGCGGTCGAAAGACCAATTTGGTTGGTGATGCGGGTGTTGTAACACTTGCGTTCGGTAGCATTTGCGTAAAACCCATATGACCAAATCATCTGTTGGTCATAGACAGGAGGTGCTCAGTCAATCATTCATCTAGGTTTGCTAGAATTTATAGCTATTGGCAAGAATATTTGGCAAAGCGAATTTTAAAATGTGTTATATAAATCTGAGGGAATTTTTTTTTTTTGAATTAGTTAACATATCAATGAAACATACGTGTATTACTGTATAGTTCAAATCTTTGAGTAGCCTTTTTTTCTATCAACAGTAGATTTTTTTTTTTTTTTTTACCATTTAATAACGCACCTAGAAGACTTATTCTTCTCAGTTCCACAACCGACTGTCATGGTTCATTGATTGATAGTTAATGACTTGTACGCTTCTGCCACTGTACGCAAGCGACACACAATCGATTCTAGTGACATTAATTAAAGGGCGGGTCCACTGGGCCACACAACTAAATAGGTTACACGGCTTAGGAACACAAACGCAGAAGCACGACAAATAACACAATTTCCATTAGTGAAACTTTCAATCGAACCTTTTGCTAATTCAATAACGGACAACGAAAATTGGAAATTATAGTAATGTTTTTCCCTCCGCATAAATGAATCGGGAAAGGAAAAGACAAATGATGTGCGTGTCCGCTGTGCACAGTGGATATCCCTTGTACTCATCACTTTGAGCCATCACGTGCACCTCTCATAGGTTTAATGGAACCTTATGACCTCGGTTGGAATATTTGCCTAACAGGTAGTGGAAAACACACCTAGAATTTACAGCTATTGGTAAGAACATTTGGCCAAGCGGACCGAGAAATCGAAGATTTGTTTACCTAGAAATTAAAGTTATTGGTATTTTAGAGAGAGTCATGTAAGTCGGAGATAATTTTTCTTGAACTAGTTATCATATCGATAAAATCTACGTGTGTTAATGTATAGTTCAAAACATAGATTAGTATTTTTTCTGTCAACAGTAGATTTCATTTACCATTTAATAACGCACCTAGAAGACTTATTCTTCTCAGTCCCACAACCGACTGTCACGGTTCATTCATTGATAGTTAATGACTTGTACGCTTCTGCCACTGTGCGCAAGCGCCGCACAATCGATTCTAGTGGCATTAATTAAAGGGCGGATCCACTGGGCCATACAACTAAATAGGTTACACGGCTTAGGAACAAAAACGCAGAAGCACGACAAATAACACAATTGTAGATGCTGTTCTCAATATCGGGTGTTGTATAAAGGTTTTACGATGATCGCTCAAATAAATGGATGTCAAGAAAATTCGTTGCGTACAAAGGGCACGAGGCCGAAAGGACCCATAAGAGCTCGTCTTCCATCACTGAAATGTGAAACGCCAAAGATAATTCACGGCAACCATTACAATGAAACAGTTGAGCGTCAGTTTTCTTCCAAAGGTGTCAAATCGACTCCTTAAACCCGATGGCAGAGCTGTGCTATTTTCTAACACGCCATTCCACCTTAACTGCATTTTAATGGCACTGCCTCGCTCCAGTCCACAATAAATCTCCGAGGGATTTTATCACAAGAGACCTTGTAGCACACACCATTCCATTCGGTTAATTGATCCCACACTCGGGTTCGACTTGATTACCGAGGAATCTCGGGTTCGACTTGATTACCGAGGAATCATTCGCACTCTGGTGTGACCTCGTTTTCAGATTCGGGTTTATGGGAGAAAATTCAAACCATAGATTTACGGTCGAAAAATGAAAGTGGCGCGAACTAACACAATGTTAGGAGAAAATTTCAAAAGATGGATCCGAGAGGCGATTACTACAACGGAACGAGAATCCAAGATGATTTAAAGTTAAATCCCCCGGGGCAATTTTATCTTAATGGCGAAGTAATTAAGATTTAGTAAGGTGCAGTTACCCCGAGAACAGAGAGAGATTAGCCTCGGAAGAAATACTGCTAGGAAATTCAATTACCAGAAGAAGGGCGATTAAAAGACAATTTTGAGATGCATCATCACTGAATGTGCATTATCATTTGAAAGAAGAATGGAGATTTCTACGTTTAAAATTAATTAAACAGTATTATTTGGCAATAAGCTTCTAAATGATTCAGTTGATTTTTAAATCAAAACACTGCCAAATATTAATAGAAGCTGAAATTCAATATTTAACGTAAAGTTAACGAGAAAAATGTGCAACGCATTCAATGCACGAGTTTTGAATCGGAAAACGCAATACTTAACAAATCGCAGGAAATCCTTCCACAGTTCTCTTGTGGTTAGATCAGTCGGCAAAATATAACGGGTCGAGTCTTTAGAATAAAGGCCGATATTTAAATGTCCTCTTTGTAAAAATGAGGAATATAAAATAACTTTACACTATCCAGATAAATCGATGCAAAAGGAAATAATTTTAAAACTAAAAAAAATGAACGAGGACCATGGTTATTTTTCTAGAATATATAATTATAATTTCAAGGGTGTGTTAGATTTCAAAGGCATTTTAAATAGATATTTTTATTTATATTTTCCCCATTTTAATTAATAGGTGATTTCTTAGGGTGAGGAAGGGGGGGGGAGGCAATCTATTCTACTCCTTCAGTCGGTCGAATTTATGCTAAAAATTTGCCTAACATGTAGTGGAAAACACATCTAGAATTTATAGCTATTGGTAAGAACATTTGGCCAAGCGGACCGAGAAATCGAAAATTTGTTTATCTAGAAATTAAAGCTATTGGTATTGTAGAGAGAGTCATGTAAATCGGAGAGAATTTTTCTTGAACTAGTTATCATATCGATAAAGTCTGCGTGTGTTAATGCATAGTTCAAAACATAGATTAGTATTTTTTTCTGTCAACAGTAGATTTCATTTACTATTTATTAGTGCATCCAGAAGACTTATTCTTCTCAGTCACACAATCGACTGTCACAGCTCATTGATCGATAGTTAATGTCTTGTGCGCCTCTGCCATTGTACGCGAGTGCCGCACAATCGGTGATGCGCTAGGTGTGTGCGAGGGAATTCTGAGATTGCTCGAAATGTTCCGTAAACTAGATATTGGACATTGAATTGCTCAGATTGATTCTATTATAAACTCTTACCATGCGTATATGTCACGATCACTTAAATATGATATATTCTGTACCTAGTCCCTAAATATTGTGAACCCATACTTGGAATGTGGAATATGTAATGAGTGTAAAGAAATATTTAATCTAGATTATTTAGCTGAGCTTATTTAATGATCCCCACTCTACTTGAGTGCGCTGCAGTTTTTCGAAATTTATTTCACCTGTCTTAAACAGTGAAATCGGCAGATTTTTTTTCTTTCTTCCCAGATGGAGTTGTTGTATAAAGATTAACCCATCATTAGTTCTTCTTGCATTGTGCTGTTGTTTTGTAGTTACCGACTTGAATGATTGTAAAAACATTCAAATGCCTGCAATGATTAGACACTTCTACATTTTTCTGGGATGCGCTCTCCTTAAAATGCGCCTAAGGTACTGAAATTGTTTGCTAAAATATAGAACTTGATTATGAAATTTTTGTGCATGGTCTTTTTTCTTTTGTTTTGAATTCTGATCTGAAAAAGTTGAATTAAATGTATACGCATTGCATATCTGATCTTATAATGCCTTTGTCTTCTTTCCAAAGAAAAAGTCTTATTTACTTTGTTACGTATACTATTATCTAAACCGAAATTTGTTGTTCGCCGTACCAAGGTAGAAGGACGACAGATTCGAGAAATTATTTAATCCACCTGATAAGGTTAAAGGCCTCTGGTCGTAATTGCAGATAAAAGGGGAATTAACACACAAAGTAAAGTGAAAAACTCCGCAGTGAATGTCCTCATAGCTAATGGACGCGATTCGAGACATCCTTAGCCAGTGATGATATCATGCCTTTGTTCAAGTAGAATCTTCATAAAATTCTTACCGAAGTATTAAGTCCTTCGCATCCCATGCACATGCATCATGTTTCTGAATCTTTCTTCAGCTTATGTGGTGTTTTTAAATTTGAGTCTCCTCTAACATGGATTCTTTCTTTCTTTTACTTTCTCGTACACGAAGAGAAAGTATTGTAATCGTCAAAAAATTCGAACTCGAGATGTTGACGAATCTCCACGTTTTAGACCTCCCTCAGTCCGAAAAACACAATTGTGGAATCATGTCTGTCTGTGAACTCGATAACTCTAAAACTATTAGAGCTACGGGGATGAAATTTGGTATGTGGTCTTTAAACATAATTTGTAGGTTTCTATCAAATTTTAGACAAAATCCGTCAACGGGAAGTCTGTCTGTCCGTATGTCCGAAGTCATGTGATCGCTATAACTCAAAAACTTGAATGGCTAGTTGGATAAAATTTGGTACACAGTTTTATCGTCATGAATGTAGGTCCGTATAAAATTTTGGGCCAAATCCGTCAACGGGCTGACTGTCTGTCGGTCTGTATAATCGCATACTTGTTCAACTCCATGCGCATACGTACTGGTAGAAATGCCTGTGCAAAGAAGGGACACTCCGAAAACTTGGCAGTTTGCCAAAAACCAATTCTGGCGGCGAGATTTTGTAAGGAATCAAACATTTAGGGCGTCTCGTTTTACTTGCGTATTGGAAGCAATCTCTGCGCATGCGCAAGCTATTGTCCTGTTTTCTTCCCCGCACGCGGAACTTGCATCGCTAGAGTTTGATTTAAAAAAAAAAAAAAATTGCGATGTTTTAATACATACGCATCTTTTTGAATATGATTCTTCACCTCAATATTTTACTATCACTATAATCTACAATGAAAAACCTTCTGATAGTCATTGCATTCTGGGTTACTGTCGGTTCAAACTTTTTATCAACGCAGGGGGAAAGGAAATGACAAATGTTTGTAAAGTGTACGAGAAAGTTGAGGGGAGGCCACTCCCGCTGTTTTTTGTATAATACCTTGAGCAGATTTTTTTTTTCTAAAAGAAAGAATGACGACCTGTTAAACTTTTTAATGGGTAGAGCTCTTGCTTTCAGCTCATTTAGTCGCATTATTTCACCGCAAGGATTGAAAAATTACCGTCGGCCGTTACTAATTTGCCGTCGAATGGTTCTTAATTGCTCCTCGGCGCGCAGATAAAGATGGCGAGTTAAAGCTCCGTTATTAATGATCACCCCGCTCGATCTTTTAAATTGGCTTCTCAAATTTTGAATCCCCACCCCTCGCCTTTGTTTTGTGCTCCTTCGTGCCCCCGACAGAATGGGTGCTAATCAGCGGGATGTTGCGCCCATTTCGCCGGCGGTTAATTATCCTTTTTATTTTTTCGCCACTTTTCGTGGGACTCGTGTTCCTGATTAACGCGGCAAAGTGTGTTTAGGATGTATTATTTCCCGCTGACTTTTCATCATTTGCTTAAAGGCTCATCTAGTGTTGATGGTGAAAAGTGTGCGAAAAAGTCCCCTCCAGCAATTTGTGGACCCTTTGCTCCTTCACACATAGAATTTTAACTGGTTTCAAAATGCTTCCAGAATTGATCTGTTAAGTTCTTACGATCATATTTTGAGTGAGTTAGTTGAATGTAGGAGAGAGGAGGAGTTTTAGTTTTGAGGAATGAGTAGGTTAGTTTGAATGTAGGGAGAAAGAGCTTACAATTATTCCGTGAATGAAATTCGGTAAATCATTGTATTTTATATTCTGTCGAAGCGTATACTGCATCTAATATGAAGATGTATTTACATTTCGGTATTTTAAACCTTTATTTCAACTATTGTGTACTTGTTTTTCTGGTATATATTGTCCTATATTCTGTTCGAATTGTTTACATTGAAGCACATAATATGCATAATTTTTTCGGATTTCATGAATTCTTTATTCTTAACATGCTGTTCTGGCCATTTTAGAAAATTGGCTGCATTTTCTGGTTAGTTGTAGTTGTCGTTTTATTAAAAAAATATTTATATAATTATATAAAATTATATAATTTTTATTTTTTAAAAGTTCTTACTATTATTTAAAATTATTTTTTATCCTTGAACATTTTAGCTAACTTTCACTGTTAGTCGGTTCTGTAGAACGAATCAATAACATTCAAAAGTCTCGACTGCTTTAGAAATAGATGCAGCATCAATTCTTTAACGGCGCAGTTAAAATAGATTTGCATTGCATTAGACAAGACTTGTTTCAGTCCGGCTGGAATCTTAAATGAATGTAAATTAGAGTCATCCTAATTGATTGCCCATGCAGTTGCACGTCTAATCATCCCCCGGATGTCTTCATTAACGCTAGACGACGAATGGATCGAGTTTGACTTGCCCATTAGTTTCCTGGCACACGACAAGAACACTAGGAACCTCGCGATTCCTCATCAAAAATACGTCAGCATTGTTCCTCTGCACCTCGGCAAGGTGAATAAATATTCGCGGCAGCTGCTCTCTTTTCCTTCGAATTTCCGCCTGTCTCTGCCTCCACTAACTGCCAGGCGAAGAAAGCCCCTGCAGAAAATTAAGTGAGATTTAGTGCCGAGCGTGGGTCCGCCCGCCTCCTTAGCGGGGCTTATTAATCTGCCCAGTCGATGAGGTGGCATAGTGTTGCCCGCCTTTAATATGCTCGCTGACATTAGCGTCCCCGCCGCTCCTCTGAATTTTGAATGCACGGGCCGAGGTTGGAAGCGAGACTATAAATCGGTCCATCGATTGGCGATTGGGTTCGTCCCGTAATTGCTGTTCCTCGTGTAACGGGAAACTGTCGGGGTTCCTCAGGAGGGATGTCCGCGATGTATCGAGTTGCTTTTAATCGCCGGCGAATCGATTGTTTGCAGGTTATCCACCCTCTCCCCGAGGAACGTGCGGCTATTGCGTAATGACTTCCATTCAGAACGGACCTTGTAATGTCGGCGTGGGAGGTGGGCTTCCGGATTCGATCTTCAGTGAGATGCGACGCTGAAGAATGTCGATCTCGGGAGGACAAAAAAACAAGCAATATAAAATTTTTTTATAAAGTCAATTCCTACTTATATAATATTAGATATAATTAAAAACGTACTGCGCATGCGCAACGATATGGCTAAAATATGGGGGTGCTTCGATGATCCCATGGGCCATCCATATACCCAAGAACCCAGTCTGTAATGTTAGTAGTTTTCGAGATATAATGAAAAATGTACTGCGCATGCGCAAAGATATGGTTAAAATATGGGGGTGCTTCGATGATCCCATCGGCCATCCATATACCCAAGAACGAAGTCTGTAATGTTAATAGTTTTCGAGATATAATGCAAAACGTACAATGCAAAATATGAAATGACAGACAAGAAAGCGAATTAATATTGCATTGTCATCTAGTTCTGAGGTCTGTTTCAAGTCTCCAGCTCATCGGGAAGTTAGTTTAAAATCGATTGCAAAATTTGAACATGATTATATATATATATATATATATATATATATATATAGGGAGAGTGTGAACTAATAGTAGGAATTGAAAAAAGAGGCAAAAAACACATTTAAAAATCACTAGCTGATCCCGCGCAGGGCATCTGCGCTCCGTTATACGCACACCATGCATTTTCGGCCAAACTGGCGCTTTCAAGTTTTTCTTCACGTTTCAGCTCGCCAAAAATATAACGAGCGTCAACTATCGTCAGCAAAAAAGTTGAGCCAAGTTGGCGATTCAGCGTTCCAAGACAATTCGCCAAGACAAAAAAAGGCACCAAGCGGCGTGCGTATAACGAAAAAGTATGCAATATTCACAAAAGAACGATCCATGATGATCGCCTCAATTTGTAAATAAGCACGATTTTAACCTACGCTGACTTGAAATATTTTGACGTCCACCTGAATGTTCTCTGGCTCGCCTAAGTCCATCTGCTTCATTTCTAACCGATCTCTTTTGAATCATTTCATCCAAAGTTTCATTAAGAGGTATTGTGAACTCTGCGTCTTAAACTCATTTTCCCCCCCGAGACGAATGTAGTAAAAGGGTATGCATTTGAAGTTAAGCCTAACATGGAGGAGGCCATCGGTTTTATTTTGTAAACAGACTGATCGTTGCCATCGGCAAAAGAGAAATTAATCTCTTTTCTGTGTCGCGTACGTTAGCGTTTTATATATAAATTTTCGTTGCTTATCCGGGTTCCCCTATTGGCGTTTTCTGTAGTGATTGCGAAATGTATTTAGCTGTATCCTTCTCTCCCCCTGGATCCGTTATACGCATACGGTGCATCTAATTCTATCACGAGGCGTTTCGGAATGAAAGGCCTCCGCGAGTACTGTGGTCAGTTGCAAAATAGCCATCACCGGCCCAGCGGCAATCCCTCCCATGGGAGGCAAAGACCTGTCACCATCATTGCTTTGTCCGCCAGGGGAAACGAGAAACTGCTTACTAATGTATATATCGGATGGGTTCCGTGCACACTAGGGTCATGCCACTCGCCAAAAACTTCTCGTCACGTGACGCATCGAGACAACCGGTCAGAAGGGATTTCGGTATCGTGGATGGCGAACTACGTCACCGTCAAAGTCACATCCGATTGGTTTGAATTTTCGCTGCTGACCGTTTTCCGACACTACCGTGTACATTTTAAAACCGATCGAATACAGTCCACGATTTCCGACATCTTATCTGACCGGTCACGTGACGAAAAAATTTGGTCGAGTGGCACCCACGGAAATCGCTGATGCTACGCTGCTCGTCTGATACGCCTTTTACCCGGCGACTTCTCATCTACCTATTCGTGGTGCCCCCCGCAAGACGGATGTGTTTGAACATTTTCCCGCTGTATTTATTATATCCGGTTGTTGTGAATGTTCGACTTTCTCTAAGGGTATCAGAAGAAAATCTCAACCTCAATTCAAAAATATATAATTACCTTCATAGGATTCTGCAGAATACACGTCGCACATTGCGGGAATTTCTTGTATTATGAGTTGCGTTTTACTGTTGATTTTTGTGATGTTGTAGTTGCCTAACATCAAGTTCCCATTAAAGAGAGAACGTGTCTTATTAAATATTGCTTTGATTGAACATCAGCGCAAAGAATATCAACTCGCGCAGAACATGGTGAATGGAACCGCCGCCCATCTGTGAAACATATTACAGTGTTGATTGCGAAAACGTCTTTCTACTCTGTATTCAAGATTATTCAATACGTAAACTTCACACATGATGATGACTTCATTTTTGATGACACGCAATTGCTTATTGTAATACTACATTTCAAAGCTTTTTTTCCCCCTCCTGATTTATCCCCTAAAAATAGTACAATAAATTTTTTTATCTCTATTTATCAGCTGTTTCTATTCACAAGGCAAATGTGTCGCAAGACGCCTTTTTATTGAAGCGAGACGTACGTGAAACCACTGTAGGAAGGACTGTTGTCTAGAATGTTCAAAGACAGTTGTTGATAGGGACAAAGCATGGAAATATCAATATCCAAAACTATTTGAACATTCAAATAGTTTCTCTAAATATCAACAGTGCAGTTCCAAGTTTTGTCCGCGAGTCTTTCTAGTTTGTATTGGCTTCGACGAGTGCTGTGTGTAATTAAACAGTGCGATGGATGTATTTAAGTTAAAGGCAAACATAGAGAAAGTAAACATTGTTCAGAATAATGTGAAGTGGATGAAATCGATGCACAATCGTTTCAAAATCATCGAGCCCCTTGCTCGCGCTTCAGTATTTGCTTTCGTTGCAGAAGTTCAGGCGAAGACCGTGTCTCTGCTTTCTTCCTGCCAGTAAAATGTTAATGATAAATGTCATACTATATCTAATTAAGGTAGCCATCATTACCAAGCATCGGTACGGGACGTTTAAGTGCTAAAAAATAAAAATTGGAAAAAAAAATGGTAGGGAATGCTTTATTTTGCTATGTTAAGAAATCAATAAAGTTTAAGTAATCTAATAAAATGAACACGTAGAATAATTGAAAAAGGTGCAAGGATAAAAAAAAAATCCTTTTTAGCTCTGTCTTATTTTAAAGTTGATCTTAATTTCTTAATTGCCTCATTTTCTTCTTTCATATAATTCAGGGGTTCCCAACCTTTATTCCCTTGCGTACCCGCTATTATCCAAACCCCCCCCCCCCCACCAACAACAACCATCCGTCTATCCAAAGAAGTTTTTATCATTAATGTTAAGACCTTATGTTAGCTTAAGAGCCAAATGACTCAAATTAATAATATTTGCTGGACTTATTTTTGATTTTACATTTCATTACATTTTTACAATAGTATTAGTTGAATGCCAAAACAAATGAAACCAGCATTGAAATATTTTCGCGTTAACTTATAAGGATGGCTAAAAATTACACTCTGTAATGATCAACTATTCAAGTGGTATAGTTATTAAATAGCCTGATTAACTTGGGGAAACAAAATTCTGTAACTTTTTTAATTCCTTATATTTTCTTGTTTCCGCCATTGCCAAATTTGATTTCGCGTACCCTCCCCTAGGGGTACGCGTACCACAGGTTGAGAACCTCTGATATAATTATAAAATTGGGCGCAAATCATTTAAAAATTACAATGATAAATCAAAATTGCTTCTATGATCTCCACTGACCACTAGTTTCTTTCGTCTAACCATTGAATTGACATTCGGGAAAATATTCTCTCCACATTTGCATTGTAGGCTGGGATTTCAGTTTCATATTCGCATAGCTTTGTTAGACACAACTTCTGATCAACATACTTTGTACCTGCCAAAAACTTGAGTCATTCAGAAAACGGGACAAATAGTAATACGGGGACTAAGCAGTGAAACATGGTGTCAGCCCCGTATATACGGGACGTATGGCAACCCTATATATAATGGGCAAATTTTTAATTATCTTGGGATAAAATTGTTGATAATCATTTGTTCTGAATGCAGATATCGTGCTGATCTTACTGTGGAGTTCATCTTCAGAAATGTCATCTCGCATTTCCTATCTTTCCTCTCTGTTTGCCTCAATGCTAGTGATCTAAATGATATATCGGTTGACTTAATATCAAAAATATGAAGGAATTTTTATAAATATTTTTTGTCAAATAGCGGCTAATATAACTAATCGCGTTTTTTACCAACTTCGTTTGTAAATCTCTAAATATTCTTTTAATTACGAATTTTTCTTTCTTTATCTCCCGTGTCTTCTTTTTTAATAGTTCTAAATCTTCCGTATCGTAGCAACGCCGCCTTCACAACTGGAGTCTGCTGGGACCGCACCGTAAACGATCCTTTTCATAAATATCTCGCCAGAGCCATTTTTTAAAGTGGGAAAAAATTTACCACATCCTCTTTCAAAGGCAAAATTAACGTATTCTAGTTAATTAGGTGCATGGATTTTTTTTTATTGCTTCCTTCAAAACGACCCGGATCCTTTTTATTCTTGAAAAAAGTTGGAAAATATTTTACCCGCATTCCGCGCCGTTCTGTGCACCATTTTGGTAAGAGAAACTGAAGAAAAGATTTGAGATGGATGCTTCTGATTTCCAGGTTGAGGTTGGGAACTCTTTTTTTGAGCTCTCTCTCAATTACTGGAAGGACCATTTTGAATTGATTGGCGAGTTATTATTCCCTTTGTGGAGTTTTTTGTCCATCACTTCTCTCTTTTGTTGAAATCATTTATTGCGTGGTGGGTGAATGCTTTTTCTTTAAAAAGGAATTTTCTCTGTTTGAATTCGTGACGCAAAGATTCTGAAGCATGCGCGTTTTTTGCTAAAACTATTGAAATTAGATTTGAGAAATAAAGTTAGAAAACAACGGAGGATGGATATAATGGCTTTGAAAAATACATTAAGTGATATATTTTTCTTTCCTTTTACTTCATTTTTGATTTGGTGGTGGCTACTAAGTAACCATTGTAACGTGTTTGACAGCTAAAGACTCTGGGGAGGAAGGTCCAGAGCCTACAAATACTCTTTATTTTATAGCACGTGCATACAAGAGTTTTATTGAATAGTGATCTTGATTAAATGAGAGAAAATTATGAAATATATAATGAAAGTTCAGGTACAGAAGATTACAGTTCTGTACAGTGCTCTGTTACATAACCAAAACAGGCCCACTTCTACGAGTGGCCTAAAAGAATGAAGTCGGTCTTCCGAGTCTTATCTTTTCACCACCAAATCGAGCCCTTGCTCGTCCTGTCCTCTTCCGAAAAACCTCTCTCCCGTTCTCCATCCTCGCTCGCTCTTTTGACTCCCATCGTCCTCCTACTGGGGGAGCGGTCAACAGGCCTCTCCACGAATCCTCGTCAATTTTGTAGGTGGAGTCTATTTCAGCGAGCCATTATTGGCTCCTTACCTTTTTGGTCCTTTCCTTTGTCGCAAGCGGCTTCTCAGGCTGGAGATAAATGACCCTATCCATCACTTCCACTAACGAGTAGTCCACAGGTGACAGCCTGGACTCCCGGCTCTCTTTGTCGGCTGACTGAACTGAACATCTTTTGTCGATGACCAACAGTTGATTGAATGGTTTGTGCGCAAATGTCACAACCGTCTTTAATCTTAACACGTTTACGCATAGGTCACACTAGATTCACTCATCGTCATTTGGTTTTAGGGGAATGCCCAAATTTTAATTCCCAACGTTTACATTATTTTAGAGCTAGTACAATAGAGGTCTCTATTTTATTGGGCAAAACCCCACATGCAAATCTTTTAGCATTTTTAAAGTCAATAGGTTTTCATCCACATATTTAAGCATTACTTCGATTCTTTGAAAAGTTTTCCCATTGTTTTTATATAGTTGAAGCTTTTACATTTTTACGTAGTTGACTTAATATAGTTTGGCGCAGTATAGCCAACTATGGCTCTTGTGCCAGGAAATCAAAACAAACCCACAACCGTCTAGTACGGGGTTTGCATACATACACAGGGTTCGTACTCCTCCTGAAATTCCTGAAAAACTCCTGAATTTTGCTTATTTTTTCTAAGGGTCCTGAAAATTGTGTTTTTTATCCTGATATTTCTTTTTGTCTCCTGAGAAATTACAATCGAAGAGCAAAAGATAAAAATATGACTTTTCTGTTTTTCCTTATTGATAGAAAGTCGCTGGAATCCGGAATTCTTACTTAAAGAGTCTACTGCGCATGTTCCAAGTTACCGCAATCGGGAAAGATGGGAGAATTGATATTTAGTATACTTTTTTGCCAATTTTATAAAAATTGTCCACACTACCCCCTACTCCCCTACAATTGATTTTTTTTTTCACGTTATCTCCTGAATTTTCTGTACTGTACTCCTAAAAAATCCTTAGAAACTCCTGAATTTTACTATCATATATACAATATGAACCCTGATACATGCGTGCCAGGCATGGGATTGCTTGCCTCTCGACGGATTCTGGGTTTCTCGCATTTTTTCGTAGTTTTTAAAAGATGTCGACACTGGAATCCCCGACTGCTTTCTGGAGTTGGTATAGCTTTGGAGAAATGCCCCGATTTCCCTCTCCCCTGCACTTTTCACGTCGGAATTGAATCTCGCCGGATGTAACCTTCGATGTCCGAACTGGGCGACGTGATTTCCAGCAGAGGGCGAAGAAACTTTTCCGCGCTAATTCGGTTTCTCTCCGGAGTTTGAAAACTCCTTTTTCTCTTTCTTTTCTCTTTCCTCCGGTGTAAATCTCGGCCCCTGACGCATTGTGCGTACGTGCTCCTGATTCCGTGCAGCCGGGCGCAATAATTCCTGCGACTCTTCCCGCTCCATTAACCCGGGGGACCCCCGGACGTGCCTCTGTGTAATAGCTGTGAAAAGTGAGTGCACCCCCCTCTCTCTCTCACGCTTCGATTAGCCCAGTCATGATCGATAGCGAATTCCTGTTTATATCTGTTGGGTGGATTTATTACAGCCTTGTTGATTTTTGAATCGCGAAAGGAGCATTTGTTATGCGCCAGCGCTTTCTTTTTTCCTTTCCTATTTCGGCGGCGGAAAAATGCTTTAATGAGTGTGATGCGTTAGCTCCGAATGATACTTGTGTGAAAAACGCTGTATTTTCCTTTCCAAAAGAGAAAGAAGCGTCAGTTCGAGATGATTGGTCTTTTTGCGGTGTTCTGTTTTTCAAATAATGCGAAATGTTGACAAGCGTAAGGAGTGTAGACGGGGTACAAAAAACAATAAAACCCCGCCTTTTTTTATGTATTTTGTTCCGGAGTTACAGTTAGATGGGGGACAGTGGCGAATCCAGGGGGGGCTATGGGGCTGCAGGCCCTCCCAGAGCAAAACCAGAATTCTTGATTTTATTTAAAGTCACTACAGCTGTTTGTTCTTTATCCCCCTTTCTTAAAAAAAATAATAAAAGCATGACAACATTGCTTTCTGGCTTGACACGCTAGAAGATTTTCCTTTTCTAGTCATTCCACTTGAACTTGTAGCGTTGACAGGGTCGAAAACACATTTTGGCTACTTTTTTCACTGTATTTTTTTATTAAATTATCGAAAGTATTGTAGTGTTCTTTATGATTCTTATTGGCAGGTGAGTAAAGTCTGTAACGTTAAAGTGTTTTGGTTTCCATAAGCCATGAGGTTTGACATTCGTCATGACGATGCGAAATTTTTATGACCTCAGCCCCTCCCAGACCCAAATCCTGGATTCGCCACTGATGGGGGATGACATTTTCAAAAGTTACCAAGTAATTGCGGCTATGAAAAGTGATCTTTATATTGACGAAGGTTTGAAATGACAGAATTCAAAGAACCTTAATCAACAAATATGAATTAAACTTATTATAAGAATTAAGACAACATCGAAATTAACAAAATCGTACCGATTATTAATGACTCGCTCTTTTCCGTTTTTATTGAAGCAGGAGTTACAAACCGATTTATTGTGAAATTTCAACCATCGTAGTTTCTTCTTTATGTGTGTGTGCATCTTTCAGCAAATCAATTTACGTTGTTTCTCTCCCCCTGACCCTCTCTTTCCGCGGTTTTCGGTTTCGTGCTTCTCATGAAATCTCCATTTGCCCCGACTTCTCAGCGCAGGAAGAAGGGCAAAAATTGATTTTTAATCCCACCAGCTTTGCAGAACTGTTTGTTAAAAACTTAAAGAATCTCCTGTACCGTGAATCTGTTTTTCTCTCGCCCGCGTGAAGCGTTGCCACCTACGAAACACTATTTCTTGTTGTGTCCTTTGCTTTGACTTTTTGGGAGGAATCCATGTAATTTTTTTCCCTCCTTTCTCTTCTTCCTCTTCCCGTTACCCTTTCTCATCTCTTCTGGGGAGGGGGAAAAAGTTTCCTCCATTCTCATTCCCCTCGCCCTTCCTCCCTGCTTCTATTCCTAGTTACTTTCTGAAAGTTAATGGTGGTCTATTCTTTGCCGTCGCTTCTTTTTTCCCCTCCCTTTTCATGTGCTCACTTTTTAATGTTGGACTTTCTTACGGTTCACTTTTCAGTGAAACTTTTCACTGCACTGTTCCGAAGCGCTTTGTTTACGCTGTTGGACTAGATTTAGTAATCGCTCGGCGTCTTGGCGAGCTCGCAGATTTCTAGAAATTCCACGCAGGCCCCATTAAGGAACAAAATTCAGAACTCGCTAAGATGTTTTATGGATTAAATACTCCATTTCTTCCCTCGTTACCCTGTACATAATTTAACTTGTGTGCAAACTTTTATTCGGAGGATAAATTTTCCTTGTCCCCCTCCTCCCAAGTTACAGAAAAAACTTTCTTCTTAAATAGACGGATTTACTGTTACGATTAAATCTGGGTTTAATTCAAATAAGATTTATTAAATGCAATTAATCTAATTAGCAATCCCAGGTTCGACCTTTGCCTAATAATTATTTTTATTAATGTAATCAATTTAACAGTCAGCATGCGACACAAAGAAAGACAATATTAATTTGAAAATTATAACATTAAACTTTATTCACAGTATAGATATTTAATTAGAAATTTAGCATTAAATAAAATAAGCCCAGGAAGAGTAGGATCATCTAAAATAATTAAAACAGTCTCTAATCAACAGTCTGCAGTTGTCTCGAGAGATTCGATATCATGAAACGTATTTCAAACTCACCAGGCGACGTCACTCTTTTCCAGTCCAATATTCCGTAAAATATATTCCTTTGTAATTTCCGATCCAAGGTGCTAGTAAAATCAAATCTCTCAGTCGCTTTCTTCTTTCACCATATGTGGTCTCAATAAAATCTCTTTTATTCACCAGGCAGCCACCGTCACTTGGATGACGAAATTATTCGGAGAAATCGGCCACTTAAGAGGTTTCTGCCAAAACCCACCACTTCGTTTCTTGTTACCTTGTTCTCAGCCCTCTTTCTAATCCCCACCCCTTTATATATCTCCGGGGGCAAATACCCGTCTTTCGCTTTTCTGAATGGGCCATGGGCAGTACGGGGTGGTGTCTCTCGATTGTGCTCGACCTTTCCAGAGTTCAGGAGATACGTCTCTTGACTCGCGAGTGTCTTGATTCTTCTCGAAGGTTATTCGCCACAATTCTGGAACTTTCAATTCTAGAAAATTCTCAAGTTTACTATGTAATTCACAGTGTTCTAAGTCAGGCAAAATATTACACAACATTACCCCAAATTCGCGTGAATGGAAATGAGATGGCTCCAGCTCGCGAATTCGCTTCAGTTGTTGGGCGTGTTTTCGAATTCTGGAGATTCTCCGCGGTTTCAGAAGTCAATGTTTCATTTTGGAGAAGTTTATTGGATTTGAGTTACTTTCATCCGGAAAGGGATTCGACTAAGCAAGTAACAATTTAATAGGAAACCTGGCATAAAATGACCTCAAGCGGTAGTCTGCTTCTTTAGAATTTTTTTTCAAAAATCGTAAAATTTCGGTCGCTGTCCTTTCATTCATGCAATTTCTTAGAAAACTTAATCTTTCGTTAACTAGCTACGATAATCAATATGCAGGGTGTCCACTCTAAACGTGGGCTTGCTTCTGAACCGTTAGATATATTTATTTATTTAAAGAAAAGCACACTACAGAGAACTCCATTTACAGAGTGCTGACAAACACACAAAGAACAAAAGGCACAATGAGTAAATAAAAAATGAAGAAAAAATATATATGCCTTAGAAAGCAAACAGTAGAGCACAGAGAATACATAAAATCATAAAACTTATGCAAACGTATATGTAATTAAAAACGAAAACACATAATCACAAAACTTTCAGACACACTGACACACCACACCGTATTTTTAAAAAAAATTAAAGTTCATTTCCAAAAGGCAAGGGTCAAAAAGTCAAAACACGCAAACACCGAGTCTAATAAATAACACACCGGCAGTTTAAAAGTTTAAAAACGTAAATACACACTTGAGATTAAAAAAAAAAAAAAAAAAATGCAACACTTAAGATAAAAATAAATCAAGCATGGCGCCAAAAAACTGGTCGAATACATAAGAACACGGAAAATCAAATAGCATAAAAATCTAAAATGTTGTAGAAAGGCAAAATAAAACATATCGTGTATTTAAAAGATGCAAACATTTCGATTTAAAAGCACCAAGAGACATATTAAAAATGTCGAGTTCATCAGAGAACGTGTTAAAAATTTTATAAAACCTATGTAACGAGAACCTGTTAATATAATTAAATTTTGAATCTAAATTTGGAAAGGAACTCTGGTTTCTTAAAAATCTGGCGGGCACAGAGAAATCTATTGAGCTCATTATGTCATTACAATCAATTGAACCATTAATAACTTTGTAAAAGAATATATGCGTTTGCTTGCAGGAGAAAAATGCTTTAAATGACGTAATAGTAAGATTTCATGTTAGTTGAGTCAATAAATATACTGCTGAAAAGAGTGCGAAATCCAAATTTTTACACAGAACCCCCGATCCTATTAGTCCTATGTAGTAAAATGATTCTTGGCATGGTAGCATTTTATATAAAACATGTTCTACTTTTCTTCGACTGAAATTGATCAGATCGAGGAACATCCTGCAGTCGGACTTGTTCGATACAGCCGCTGATTTCTTTAAAATAATCTTATTCAAATCTCCGTAACTCGGTTAGTTTTAGTCGCAAAAATATGGGGCTTTTTTGGTTTAGAATGTTTCTATGTCAAGAATATTTTACTAAATAGGATCGAAGGACTATATAAAAATTTCGAGCTTGTAATTTTTTGCAACAGTACATTTATTGCCCAATTAACATAAAATATAATTATGCACGTCATTTAAAGCATTTATCCAACTGGAAATACAGTAGAATCACCCTACAACGAAGTCTCCCTACAACGAATTTCTCCCTATAACGAAATTTTTATTCGGAATGTTAAAAAACATTCAAAATATTCTCCATATAACGAAGTGGTTTTCTTCCTATAACGAATTTTTCCAGATGTTTATCTTTTCGATTTTTGTCATTTTTGAAGAAAGTTGCTAATTTTTGTGCAAACAAATCGCTCACACGTGCAACCACTCGCATTGTTCATTCTAGCGATAACGTCTCCCTACAAAAATGCTAGCTTTTAAAGGAGTCAAATATTTCGGAGGAAAGAACAGCAAACAAAGATTCCCAATTTTGTTATTATTTGTGCAACATGACTTAATAAAATACTTTTATTCATAATTAAATACTTTTGAACTTATCGCACCTAATAAAAGGTTTGGAACATTAACTTAAATAACTGCAAAAATCTCGTAATCTCCGTATAACGAAATTTTCTCTATAGCGAATTTTTAAACTGGAACCAAGCGATTTCGTTATAGGAAGACTCCACTGTATCTGCTATCTCTACCTGTTTAGAAATTAGCCATTGGGACATCTTTAGAGCGGACACCTTGTAAAATGAGTTAAACATTTTCGAGTCTGCTTGTAAACATCAGTATCGATCTCCAAATAATTTTTTCCCATCTTTTCTGGGTGATATTTATTTTTTAGGCGAACTTTAAAGCATTTTGAATGTTCCGGAACACCCAGGAAGAATATCCCGGGATTTCTGTGTGGCTTCTAGGCACGTGATATTGATGTATGGCTTCGGCATCGATTATTTGCAACCGTTTTTCTTCGTGTTTGTATCGATGGAGAGGGAGTCCTCTCTTTTTCCCTCACGGAGATATAATGTAAAGATACAGATTACCTCCGCCGGCGGTGTTGAAGAATTTTCCGTCATTTGCATACTGGTCGCGGATGTCGATTGGCGGAAATGTATGCGGCAGGCGATCTCATTTGCGCCCGATGTTTTGTTTCCGAACGGTGCGGTTTCTCCCGACGGCGCGTTGACGGAGCCCGGCGTTCGGCAGAGCTTGAAATTGAGTTGACCAGAGAGATCCCGGGAGAAACAATTCCGATTGAAGGCAACGAGCACATCGGGTGTTTTTTCCCCTTTCCCGGGATGGATGGCATTCCTCCCGTTCCCCCCTTTTCCACATGTTTGTACTTTTCGTCTCGTGGAGAGGGGAGTAGTTCCAGTGCGCATTCCACGACTGGAATGTTCGGATGATTAAAAGCGGCATTCTTTGATATCTTTTATTCCTCAATTTCGTCATGTTTGTTTCCCAGCACATATTTTCCCTTGTTTCATTCATACTGTCTGACAGAACAGAACGCCGTCCCTTACCCCCGTACCCGTGACCAGACCGGTCACTGAACGGTTTGATGGGCAAGGCACGGGAATTTTATTTGAGAAAAAGAAAAACAGAAAGAAGGAAATATATACACTATGTACAGCACAGGCACTTTCACTTTTACACTATTAGATCTTAGTAGTCTTCTTTTCTTCAGATGTTGAAATACCTTTTTTTTATTTGAAGGGGGTAATGTCCGGTAATTTAGCTGCTAAGTTCAGCTCGCTGGGAAGTTGAAGGCTAGGGAGGCCGGAAAAGATCTCTGTTTTCGCTCATGAATTTGATAATCCCACGAATTTTCTGCCTGGAGACGAGGTTATTGACGACCCTTTTCAGCCATTCTTGTTCGAAGTTTGCGCTGGCCTCCTCATATGCCAAGACGCTGTATAAATGCACTCCGTGGCATAGTGAAGTGCCGTGCCAATTCCACCACTACTGCAATAATCGCTGTCAGACAGGTGAAACCTTTTGAGGTAGGTAGGGAAAGGTTGAGAGAAGAAGATAACATCCTCTCTAATCCAGTTAGTGTGACCATACTGTCTGACAGCATATTTTGCCTTTGACTTCTTTCTTTAACATATTCTTCTTATTTTATCTTTCACTTAGCGAAAGCACCTACGTGGATTTTTGCGACTGTCATGTTTTTCAAGTTTCTTTTTATTTACTTAAAGTTTTGTTAACTCGATTTCCGTTTTATGGAGAAATTTTTGTTTTATAAGGTTTGAGGTTTAAATCTTAAGACTCTGTTTATAAATTTTAAGCGCATATTTTTTTAATGTAAATTTTCTTTTCTATTTAAGAGTTGAACATGCTCTGTGCTCTCTCTTTTAATTTTAGTTTTTCTACACGTGATTTTTACGCAATGGACGCGCGCCTTGCGATAAATTTGAGTATTCCGGCGAATCATACTTATCGAGAAATGAAATTTTACAGCACCCAATTGTCTTGTCTCTTGTTTTCCTAACAAAAGTTTTTTCAGGAATGAATGTCTAGAGAAACATTTCAGTAACTTGAATTTACACACCGTAGTTGTTGATATTTAAACAACAAGTGATTGTAAACCACATTAATTGTAATAATATTTTTCTGCAAAAAAAAAGGCTATGTCGTCTAACTTCTATATGTCAGTAAAGAAATTTTCAGGTAAGAAGCAATTTGATGGCAAGCTCGCCTCTTTAGCTAAGTGTGGCTGGCATAAATTTAAGCGCTTTCAAAATATATCAAATTATAATCTGCAGACATTGCTATTTATGATGTCCTCGGGACTTTCTTCCCAGATCCACCATGTTTCTCCTTCAAATAGAGTTCCATCAGCTAACTCTTCTTCAAAATCGAACTTTTTAAAACAATGTGCGGCCCATCTCTCTGTTCTTGTGTACATTTTTACGCTATTTTTATTACTGTATTAATTTGTTTTTCATTTTTTTCCTTTCATTTTCTCTTTTTTTAATGTATTTTTTACTCTTCGTATAGTTTTTCCATTGCATTTAGTTTTTATTATTTTCCAGCTATTTCATGTATAACTGTGTAACTTTGTGTTTGCAAGGTTTTATTTTTCTGTGTTTCCGTAACATTTTTATAATGTATAGCACAATATCAATCCTTCCTAATGCTCCTGTAAATGTTTGTAGACTTGTTGCGTTTTTAATTAGGCAGCGGTATTGAGAATTGTCAAGTTTTAAGAGAGGTCACCCCCTCGGGTGTTGTGATTCTTCTTCCACTTCAGGACCGCGTCACTGCTTAAATAACCATATGGTTATAGTTGCAGGGGCATGGAGTGGTATTATGTTATGTTATTTATGATGTCCTGGCAATCGACGGCGCAAATCGAGTTATCTCGATGGAAATGGCGCTGTTTGTTTAATCACTTCTCCTTTTTAAGAAAGAGTGATATTGCGCTGTTTACTCAATTTATAGTTCCTCCTTGCACCTTCTGTTTATTTGCAGCTGCATTCATTTGTTTCGAAGAGCGTGCAAAAAAGAAAACGAATGTTACGTGCTAATCTCCGATGACCAGGAATTGTGAAAGAAATTATCAGTAAATAGTTAGAATTTGTTGTCTCTCGCATCTCAGAATAGTTTCTTGCAATTTATTCTTCTGCTAATCAAATTTTTCACTCATGTTAAGACTGTTGTGTTATCACTACAAGAAATCTCTTCACGGCAATCAATCTTGCATTGAAATTGATTTGAAGTCGTTTTTGACTTGAATTGCACCATGTTCGAAATGTCGCGAATATTTAATGCCCGGCGTGTATCTTCTGCTAATGTAGATTTTAAACGCAAGAACTTTCTTTCATGATCCTAACTAGTACGGCCGTTGCGTCGTTATTAACTAATACCCAAAGACTTTTCTCTCTTCGGCTGGGGCATTTACTCGGAAAACTATCCGCTTCGATGCCGTGCTTTATAAAGCCATTAATCTTTCGGTCTCTTTCGCTTACTGTCAGATACAGGAGGGAGGGTAATTGTCTCCGGTACAAACTGATTTCCAATTCATCTTCTCGCTAGCAAAGAAAAAGCAACGTCGAAAGTTGAAATTCGGTTCCCATGCGCATTCTTTTCTCCTGTCTTGCTGTTCGGTTTTTATTTCGGTTCCGATCCCCTGTAGACGTGTTCGAACGAAATGCTGTCGGACTCCGACGAATTTTCGGAAGGGTCCCATCGCGCCTCGCCGTGACTTCCCGAGTTTAGTTTGTCTTTTCGCCGTCGCCGAGAACAAAAAGAATGTCTCTAGAATTTGCTCATTCTCGTAAAAGGGAATGAATAGACCGAAATGTACCGAAGGGAAGTCAAACAAATGTCCGATAAAGTGATCTTTGGAAGTTTAAAACTAATATTCCCTTTAATCCGTCCTTCGGGCAGGCCCTTTTTTACTTTCTCGTATACGAAGAGAAAATATTGCAATTGTCAAAAAATTCGAACTCGAGATGTTGACGGATCTCCACGTTTTAGACCTCCATGAGTCCGAAGAACACAATTTTGGAATCATG
The DNA here is from genome assembly GCA_013235015.1 of Araneus ventricosus. Lineage (NCBI taxonomy): Eukaryota > Metazoa > Arthropoda > Arachnida > Araneae > Araneidae > Araneus > Araneus ventricosus. The sequence continues at coordinate 218,303 of BGPR01001439.1, forward strand.
TCTGTCTGTGAACACGATAACTCGAAAACTATTAGAGCTACGGGGATGAAATTTGGTATGTGGTCTTTAAACATAATTTGTAGGTTTCTATCAAATTTTGGACAAAATCCATCAACGGGAAGTCTGTCCGAAGTCATGCGAACACTATAACTCAAAAACTTGAATAGCTAGATGGATAAAATTTGTTACACAGTTTTATCGTCATGAATGTAGGTCCGTATAAAATTTTGGACCAAATCCGTCAAAGGGTTGACTGTCTGTCGGTCTGTATAATCGCATACTTGTTAAGCATTCGTTTTAAAACTGATCTCCATGCGCATGCGTACTTAGCAATCTCTGGTCCCAAGCGGAAGGATTACGTCACTTTGTCCTTGAGACGGAGTTTGTGATAGATATGTTTTATCTCCCGTTTTGTTTTCGCTCGCTCGTATAATAGCGGAAATGAAATTAAATATTGCTAAGTTTTAATACATAGGTATCTCTTTGAATATGATTCTTCACTTAAATATTTTACAATCACTATAATCTGCAATGAAAAACCTTCTGATATTCGTTGCATTCTGGATTACAGTAGGTTCGATTTTTTTTTTATCCACTCAAGGGGAGGGAAATTACAAATTTTGGAGCAGTATACGAGAAAGTTTAGGGGAGGCCACTCCCACTGGTTACACACCGCATTCCATTTCCGATTCGTGCTTGATGCTGTAGATGACAACTTCTTTTCCAAAGTTTTCTTTTTTAATTATGCTTAAAAAGTATACGCTGTGCCATTCTTTTATTGTCGTGGGATACATGGAGGGCCCGAGGCCATGAGATTCATTGCTGAGAAAACAGATTTCGAAGCTGATCGGCTGCATTTGAAACAGCAGTGGACTTCTAATTGTTCTTGCTGCTTGGTGGATACAAATTGAACCATGGACTTGAATCATTATTTAACAGAAAATATAGCATTTCTTGACTACAAGGTGCGTTCGAAAAGTTCGGTGAATGGTCTCATAAAATAAAGGAAACAATGTATACAAACAAAATACCTTTACTGGCATTCAAAGTAATCACCATTAGTTACAATACACTTTTGACATCGCTTGTACAGCTGCTGGAAACCGTCAGCAAACACTACTTTCGGTATCGCTCGAAGCACCGTTGTCACACGTTGTGGCAACTTGACTACAGTAATCCCCAGAAAGGGAAAAGGGTAGGACCTTTTCTTTCTTTCTTGTGCTTTCTTGCGCTTTGCATGTTGTGAATAACAAGCTTGCCTCGTAATGTCTAGGTTTATCTTCAATCTTCTTCTATCATTCTCAAAGAGGAGCGCCGAATCATCCGCAAGCATCCGTCGCACTCGTTCGATGTTGTCTGGAGATGTGCTTGTTGGTGGTCGACTCGAACGCGGCTCATCTTTGACATCTTCCTTTCCGTCTCTAAAGCGTTTAAACCACTCAAAAACACAGTTTTTACTCACTGCGTCCACTTTCAGTAACATTTCGTGTGTCTCCGTCGCCGTTCTGCCTAATTTGAAGCAAAACTTGATGTTCACGCGTTGCTCCATTTCGCAGTGACGCGCCTTCTCGCACTGACTCGTTAAATTGGTCGTAGCGCGCACTTCCTCTTAACTATTGTGATTTGGACGCTAGGGCGCACTAGTTGCCATCTCTCTCAATGCGTTTGCGAGAGGGCAGCATCTGAACCAGCGCGGTTATTCTACTATGGGACCATTCACCGAACTTTTCGAACACACCTTGTATAAAATTTGTACTTGGTGCACTTTAATTCTGAACCTTCATATTCATTTCGTTCAGTTTACTTTAAAATTTTTTCTTAAACACTACTGCATAACATTGAATGGCATAATGATAAACTTGAACTTTTTTTTTGAAATTTAGAACCAGCAGATTTTGTCCTAACAAATCTGAATTTTTAGAAACATGTTTGAATATAAAATAACAAATTTTAAAGACTAATCGGAAAAACCGAAGATTATTTTTTAAGAAATAACTTGTATTGCGCATAGAATGTACATGTGTGGGTGTTTGCATTCTTTATGTGGAATGAATTCAATCTAAACATGTTTTGCCTGCAGTTTTAGTCTTTTGCATACTTTTTTTTTGTTACAATTTTATGAAGTTAAATAAAGAAGCTGAATATGAGGCACCATGTTTCCAGATTCTTTACACTTCCTCTTTTATTTATATATCCTCCCCCCCCCCACATTATTATTATTGATAATCAACTAGTACAGTGGAACCCCTGAAATCCGAGCCCCGGTAATCCGAATACCTTTTTTTTTTTTTTTTTTAATTTCTGAAAAATAATGGAAAAATAACAATTGCGAATCAGGAACAAAGCTAAAGTGTATTCCCGACTTAAAAGAGGCATTTGAAGTGGAAACAAACTCGGATATCTTCTTTTTACCCTAATATGTTTGCCACTGTACCGTGCGAATCGTCGCTTTCGCAGAGCACCCAGAGTCACGACTCTACTGCGTTTGGTATATCGAGAGTATTTTCCAGAATTTCCGAATCGAGGCCATTTTGAACTATTTGCTATCGCTTCTGCTATCATCCTGAATACTCATTGTTGTCGCTATTATTTCAATTCCTACTATTAGTTAACACTCTCCCTGTATCTTGTCCAAATTTTGCAATCGATTTTAAACTAACTTCCCGATGAGCTGGAGACTTGAAACTTTAAACAGAGCTCAGAACTAGATGACAATTCGCTTTCTTGTCTGTCTGTCATTTCATATTTTGCAGGACGCATGCGCAGTACGTTTTCCATTATATCTCGAAAACTATTAACATTACAGACTTGGTTCTTGGGTATACGGATGGCCCATGGGATCATCGAAGCACCGCCATATTTTAGCCATATCTTTGCGCATGCGCAGTACGTTTTTCATTATATCTCGAAAACTATTAACATTACAGATTTGGCGACAAAGGGAATTTTCAAGATTCAGTCGTTAATAAAATACTTTTTATTCATCCACTCAAGTTAAAATACATTTTTTTAAACTTGTTGTGGAGGACACTTGATGTTAATACAGTTTTTTCAAGTATTAATTCATTAATTAAATTTAATTAATTTTAGTTTTATATGGGAGAAAAAAATTTCTAAATTAAAATTTTTCTTTGTTGACCTAAGTAGGAATTGACTTAACAAAATTTTATTTTTTATATTACTTGTTGCATTTAAGTAATCGCAGTTTTTCTTTCTTTCCAGGTAAGCAAAGTGTGGTTTCTGTTGCTGTTGAATCTATGTTTATAAGTGTGTAAGTAATTTTTTCCCCTTCCTCCTCTTTGCTCTCCTCCTCTTTTTAAAGGTAGATATTAGGTTTTCGGCGGGCTCTTTCCTTCTGTCGGAAAGATGGCTATAACAGTAGAGCGCTGGAATATTCAGTCAACAATTCCTTTACGTAAAAGCTCTCTTGGAGCTTAAAACGCTAGAAATCGAAATTACCACCCTGCCCGCCAACAAGATTTTAACCGCTTCTTCAGTGTTTTTTTTTACAGGCTGTTGCATCTCGAACGAGCAGTTGCTCCATTTTGCTGTTTATAGTTGAATAAGTCCTACTTAGAAGTAATAAATACATGCGGTACCCTGGAAATCCGAACACCTTTTTCTAATTTTCTGAAAACTTTTTACTGAAAAATGAAAGAAAAATAACGATTACGAATCGGAAAGAAAGCTAAAGTTTATTCCTAACTAAAAGAGGCATCTGAAGTGGTCTTTAAGAATGAATACGGCACCTTAATGAGTAGAAACAAGCTCGGATATCTTCTTTTTACCCTCCACTTGTTTGCCACGGGTACAGTGCGAATCGTCGCGTGCTCTTTCCGTACGCTTTCGCAGAGGACCCAGAGTCAATACTCTACTGCATTTGGTTTATCAAGACAGGGTTCGCACGCGTCCTTAAAAGTCCTTACAAATCCTTATTTTTATGCCCCATTTTTAAAAAGTCCTTGAAAGTCATTACTTTTTGCTACCTCAGCTAGAGCAAAATACATGCAGTATTTAGAAAGTGAAAAATCCAAAGAAAAGTCTGAAACAAAACAACTGAAACAAAAAGCTCTAGGAAGAAATAGATTTTTTAAAACGAAATAAAATGTTCCAAACAAATGGAGAAGCAAATGATTTAGCTAATGAGGCTGAAAAGTCAAAGGACATAAATTCATAATAAGGACATTTATTCAATCGCATGAACTAAGAAAAACAATTACTGAAAAAAAATTAAAATAAATACCTTGGATGTAAAATTGAATGAAAAAAGTTTGGTTTTGATTACCAGTTTCATGGGTTTTTTTTCCCATCAATTTATTAACTCGTATTTTTAAGAGTCTTTGTCGTGTTAAATTTGTAATGTATCTTCTATCTACGTTTTATATTATACTTTATCATCTAATAGGTTGAATTTGCAAAAATGAGACATTTTATTTAAAAATGCGTGCGACAATTAGTTAACTTTATTCAATTTAGAGGTCCTTATTTTTTGGTTTTTTTAGTCCTTAAAAGTCCTTGATTTTCTTTTAAGGAAATGTGTATGAACCCTGCAAGAGTGTTTTACGGAATTTCCTGGAATCCGAACAGAGGTCATCCCCAGTTAGTCGTATACCCGGGGTTCTACTGTATTTCAAGTAATTAGGAAATATCCCAAATTATTATTTACTTTCGTCCATTTCATTTTCGTCCTCTTCAAGATACCAAATGAATCTTAAAAACGCTCTGATGCCAAACCCTCTGCTGAAACTTGAAAACTGACTAATGTTGTCTGAATTAATTTAGCAAGAAAATGTCACGTCGTTTCTTTCGTTTGTCATTAATCGTGCTGTGAATGCTTAAAGGAAATTTCTTTTAAAACCTGACCGATACGCTTCATGTCACGTCAGCAGACTTAATCTATCAACTTAACTTCATTAATCTAATTAATTACGAAGTATAATTAAATGTTGTGAGAATTAGATTGTACATTTATCGTGATTAAACGCTCTGCCTGAACTCTGCGATGAATTAATTACACGGAAAGTTTTTTTTATGCTTAGGGTAACTCCGGGAGAGCCGCCGCACACCTTGTATTTCTTGTAATTATCGATAGATGACAGTCAGACGCGCAGTATAGGTGCGCAATGAGATTTCTTTAACCAGTTAATAGCGTTATTCCCAATTCGATGATTACTTTTAGCTGCACAATCGTTATTTTGAGGTAAGCGTATAATTTCACTATCCAAACTTTTAAACACCTTATGCTTAAATACGTTTTATGCCCTAATTACTAAATCCATACACGATTTCGAAGTCAAAACTAAGTGTGGGGTCTGTATAATGTACTGTGTCTGTGGTTACGCCATTTTCCTTTGCGAGGGCAGGCAACTATGATGTTCGGCGTCTGTACCGTACAAAATGGGATACATGCCGCACTGCGATCCGGTAAATACGCCGCAGTTTCTTTCATACGGGATGCCGCGATTAATAAAATTGAAATTTGTCTATCCATGTCATATTTTATTATGTTACTGAACACTTACTTGGGTTGAGCAACATGTTGGGCGCAAATTGACTCGGTATCAGGTAGGGTCTTTAATCTGCGATGCTTAGAACAAATCGGCAACTGTTGGCAACGCTACTAGGGGTTTTAAGGTCACTGGCATCTTCCCTTTTAAAAACTACGCTCTCCAGAATCAATTGTTTTTTGCATTAGCGGATAGTGAAGTGCCCGTACCAGAAAACACGACACAAGAGGAGGCAAATTCATCAAATGAAGTACTAAACAACACACCGCAAATCAATTTACAGGCTGCAGAACCTGGAACTAGCAGTGTAAAACAACCATCACCTACCAAACACCTACAGAAAATCTCTCCTATTCCGAGACTTAGCCAGAGACAGCAAAGCGCAGAATTAAGAAAACAGCAGTACTCTTAACCTCTATTGACAATAGGAATGCGCTTAAAGCAAATTTAGAGAAATGGTTCCAAAAATGTAAGAAAATTAACAAAAAAGATGTCAAAACTACCAAGAGAATTTAATTTTGAATCAGGTGGTCATTTCCGAATAAAACCATATAAAAGGAATAATTGCGTTGTGTATTTATATATATATATATATATATAATTAGAGAGGTTATATTTTAATATTAACCCAGGTACATTCCAAATAGTTACCTCCATCACTGTCATAGGGGTGGGAAATAAATCAGAGACGAAAGTACTTTAACATTTATTTATATGAAAAAAAAAAAATAACTCCACCATTTTACAACAGTGTTCGTTTACGGAATATTCAATGAAAGCGGGCTTTTTTCAGTAATTAATTCCATGTCGATCTTTTGAAAGTTGCCCCCTCCTCGCTCTGTATTTTTATTGCCAACGATTCTACCTGAAAGATTTCGAGAGAAACGAAGTTGCTCTTTTTTTTTAATCCCTTCCGTTTCGTGTAATTTGCTGCACAATTCCCGAAAATAAGCTGTACACACCTTTTATTCTTTATTTTTTTTGTCCTTCTCCTTCGTCCAGAAAACAGATATTCCCTTTTTTCTCTCCATTCTTTGCAGTCTTTCCTCTGTTAGCGGGGAAGGAATTCGGAGCGCATTATTAAGTTACGCGCTCTTGTTTCTTGGTGGGTCACGAACGCCGCTTCGCCTCCTGCGACACATCTGTTATCTTTCGATGGATGTTTTCCATCCTTCTTTTAATGATGGATGCGGGTGGGGGGTTGACTTATGTATAGTCCCCGAGAGAACTTGGTTGTAGGAAGACGCAACCCCTTCCAAATCTCGCTGCTTTTCGCTTCAAAAAATTGAAGGGGATAGAGGATGCCTCAAAATAATACCTCACTTCATTAATGACTCGCATCAGTCAAGTTGCTGAGTGATATTCCAGGCAAGAGATTTATAAACAAGGATTTATTTCACGGTACAAACATGAAATTGTCGGTTAGAACATTAAAAAATATTTAAATCAAAATGGATCTGCAGATAGACACATCTCGTATCAAGAAAGTTACCGTACACATAAGTATACTTGGGCGAGGAGAGGAGCTCATTCAGTGAGGAGCCAAAAAGGACCATCGGTACATTTAGATCCGAGTAGCTGATGATCAACGAACCGCGTGCAAATTCAGATGAAGGAAATCAGTTGAAAAGGCTCCAACTCTGTTCAGGCAAGACGGCTGTCATCAGTACTACCACAGAGGCTCGTACATCACCGATGCGGGGTGGCTTTACTCTGCTGGCATTCTCTGTCTCGGTCTGGCGGAAATGAAGAAGGCACTCCTATATATACTTGGATGAATAATGCGCGCGCAGAGCTGCACCTTTTTTAGCATCCTGCATGGAAGAATAAAATTGCACCTGCCGCCTCATGGCAAAGTGAGAGGTGAAAAATGTAAAGGTTCGAGAGGCCGCCACAAAATCTTCCCTTCCATTTTCACATCAGCAGAGCTACTCCTAGCGTTTTAATTGTATCGAGTTTCGGTACATGGTTTCTGAAAAGACGGATCAGTTTTATGTTTAAGAATTCTTGCCTTCGGTGGGCTTCCTAATTGAATAGTTTTATAATATACGGGGTGTCTACTATTATTGTGGCCCAATAGCTAATTCTATACCATTAGAGATAGGCGTATAGTTTCAATTGGAAAAATGCTTAAAATGACGGGAATTATGTTTTTTGTCTATAAATATGATTCTGAAAAAGTTACGAAATCTAACTTCTTATACGGTCCGCCGGTCCTATCAATCATATTTAGTTAAATATTCTTGACACTCTAACATTTTAAACAAAAAATGTCCCACTCTTCTGCGATTAAAACTGACCGAGTTATGGAGCTTTAAATATCGCTGGTTTGCACCACTTTACACCATTTCAATAGCCGTCTCGAAAACGATCCACCAATCAATGCGCAGCACTTGCTCAAGAGGCCGTTGATTGGTTGAAAATCATGAAATTAGAGTGTCAAAAATATTTTACTAAATACGACTGCGACCGGGGGACCGTATAAAAAGTTAGAAATCGTATCTTTTTCAGAAATATAGTTATTCAGGATTCGTACGCTCCTTAACAACTCCTTGAAAACCATTTTCATTTTCAAGCACTATGGAAACTCCTTGAATTTGGGTTTTACTCCTTATAAACTCCTTGATTTTCAATTTTTAACATTTCTTTTATTAAATGTGTACTACGTTTCGCCGATAAAAAGGATTCTAAATCGTCGCCGTATCAATTACCCAGTATTTTGCGTTGCTCTTTCCACGATTTGATGTTCATCTCCTAGCAGTATCCAAAATTTAATAATTGGTTTTAAGTGCCAATCAGTAATAAACAAGACAATAGAATGGTGCAAATTGAGAATGTTATCTCTTGGATTATTTCGAAAAATTAACTGTATTTCTTTAAATTGTAACGGATGATTTGTTGTAAAGGAAATATATTTTGATGGTGGAGTTGAAGGAAAATAGATACTATTAATCAATTTTAGCTAAATTAGTTGTAATAATAAATTTTGTTAATTTTATTTTCTTCGTATACTATTTTATAAGTAATGAAAATGCCAAAAAACAATTTCTAATACCTAAATCCATGTCTCTCTTTGCACTTCTATATTTTAAATACTGGATCACAGTGCACAACATAAGGTGCGCAGTGAGGCATGGAAATTATTTAAGAATTTAAATTCTAAAAAAAATTAATGGAAGTATTTTTTTATTTGAAACATGGTAAATCATGGTATGTAATGAACTATTTGAACTTTTGGGGTAGTTGTACTTTCTACTTTCATATAAAAAGATTTAACATGGCATTCTTGGATACATCAGCGTATTAAAAACTTATTAAAGAAATAAATATAACCACATTTATTTGAGTTATTAGCAATGTTTTAAATACTCTAATATAATTTTTGTGTGCTTTAAACCCTTTTTCATGCGTAAATATTGACTCCCTGAAAATTTTGAAAATACTCCTTGAAAACTCCTTAAATACTCCTTGATTTTTAATTTAAAAAATCAGTAAGAACCCTGTTATTGACTCAAACAACATAAATTATAATCCCCCCCCCCTCATTAAAAACATTTTTCCAACTGGAACTACGTGTCTGTCTCTTATGGTTTTGAAGTTAGCTATTCGGCAACGATAAGAGGAGACACTCTGTATAACCGTACTATACGAGTTATTAGGAGGCGAAAATGGGATGTTCAGATATGTTTCGTGTATGATTTATGGTACTTGGCTGTTGTGCAATGAACGAATGTATAGTCCAGTGAACAATACGCAGATGTGTGCTCGATCATAGATGAAGCGAATGATCCGCAGCGGGGTTTCTCGCCCCGCGGATGGGAGAGTGTGCGAAGGGCGCGGACCAAAATATCCGAAGCCTGTGTTTTGTAAAATGCTGACCGAAGCAAGACCTAAATGAATCTAACCCGTAAAGAATTTGATTAATTGAAGATCACACGAGGAGCCTCATTCCCCCTTCCTTTCATCACGCGTTCGGTCATTACAGCCACTCGACCTCTCGTGTCGACAATAATGATACTTAGAGGAGAGAGAATTGGATGGGTGAGGAGTATACTGTTGCTAAAGTGTTCCTGTGGGTGTATGGTGTGAACAGTCCAACACGCAGGATAATGGAGAATGAAGGTTTATTTACAAATACGCAGGAAAACACGTAGCACAGGTACAGGAAACAATAGTTCTTGCACAGATTACCAATGTAAATAGACAACAATTCACAGGTAATGACAGTTCAGCACTTTGATATCTAACAACACAAACAGTCAGAAAATAACTAGTAACGCAAATAACAGCTCAGCTCACCAGCTGATTAGCTCGCACAGCGGATAGAACTCCAAAGACGTTCGCGCTCCAAGGTGATCAACCAGTCGATCAAGACGCTCCTCTGATCCAGGCGCCGTCCTTAAATATTCTCTCCGACAGGCCGCGGCGTCACATGGAGTTTTCTCGTGTATTCCCTTTCCTAGTAGAAATATCGAGAAAAGGGTTGCATTTTCGGGAATCATCTATTTGTCGCCAAATCGCCAAAATGGTCGCCAAGTTTGTCGCGAAGGTGAGGGGTGCCATAACAGTCGCTGAGGTCACAACATGCTTAACCTTGTAAAACTCTCTTCCCAACCAAAAGACTCGCATTGCTGGGAAGCGAGTTTCCATGTTTGTAACAATACTAAGAATTGAGAGGGGGAGGGGCATTTTGTGAAACAAGCCTCAGTAAGGGCTGAAATGAATAAAACTTTTTTTTAATGCGAAACTCATGCCAATATTTCAGGTACACGAAAGGAAGTTAGATTTTTTTTTTTTTTTGCACGTTAATAATTCTTGTTATAGCGTTCGTGGAGCAGGAAGCATTCCTTAAGAAAAATGAAAAAAGGGGAAAAAATTATCCAATTTTGCAAATCCTCTTCCATGAATTATATTTGTTGGCTCTGTCTCAAATAATCCGGTAGCGGCGAGATTTATTTAAATCCTCCCCTCTTTTATCTTCTGCGAGATTCGAGTCAGCATTTCGGAGCTCTTAATGGTGGACGATGAGGTTTGCAGGCCCATTACGGATCACCCAGGAGAGACATTTCGGGGGACAGAGGATTGGGAGCTCTGTGTTGTCCCTGTTTTAAATTTCGAAAAGAGATCACGTGACCTTGTATTTTGAAATGTGCCCCCTCCCCCACTCCTCCCAGCTCAGGGCCGGATCAACCTATGTAGAGGCCTTTAGGCCCTTCGAGTTTCGGGCCCCCTTCTTTTCCCTGCCAAAGTTCTAAAATGAGATTTTTTATTGATTTTAATGTAGTAGGCAGTTTTTAAGTATCAAACACTACGCCGACCTGAAAGAGCAAACATTCAGTTGCCTTCGAGGGAGTTTTTCAGTATCTCGCGTATTAAAAAAAATGCAAATATTAATTGCGTATAAATAAAATATAAATTTCTGAGTAATTTTAAACAAAATAGTAAAAACAATTAAAACTTTTTTTAACAAATTCTAAATATTCGAATACAAAGTTTGCCAGGGCTGTTAACTTGTCAAAATGGGAGAGGGGGAGGGGGGTTATTGACCGCACTGATCTGCAAGGGAATTTGAATACATGATGAAAAAAACCCCTAAATATAAATAAATGTTCTTTAATTTCAACTGTACTTGATTTTAATTTGAATAAATTTGAGTACATGATAAATATGACAAAATTATGCATTCCTGAAAATTATCCTTCTGTTTTTTTCAACAATTGGGTTTCATGGATGGTTTGCGCAATAAAACCTGATTTAACGTAAGGAGCTAGTCCAAATTCTTGCCGACCATTTTAATTGTTGAAATTTCAAAATTTGGGATTGCCTTTTTCAATTATTATTAATTTATTTCTAGGTGCTAGTTTTTATATTTTGAGTCTTGTAGTGACTATAGCGTGGTTTTCATTTATTAGTATTCATATATTATTTGGCTTTACATTAATTATTTATATTATTGTTAAAACTATGGTTTTTTGCAAAAAAAATATACAAAATTGATCTTTTCTTTATGTTAGAACATTATATTTTAACTTATAATCCACTTTAGGTATAATAATTATATATATATTTTAAAAAATTGCGAGGTATCGACCCCACCCCAAAAATATTCTAGGACCCTAAGAAAAGTTGTACACGCGTCCAAGATGTATGCAGGCTGCCTCCATGAATACGAAAGGCTTAATGATTTTACTTTGAAATCCTTTATGTTGGTGGGGCACAAATTACGCTGTGATGTGCTGATTTTAAATAATGAATGCACTGTTTAAATCTGGATTTTTCTGTTCTGGAACTTGAAATCTCGCCGAGAAGATTTTTCTTTGTAGAATTCGTCGGTGTGAGGCGCTTCTTCCTTTCTCCGCCCCTTTCCCCCTTCGACGAACTGGAAGTGCATTCTGCCGAGCGAAAGTAGCTTTCGAGGACGAGGGCGGCCCGTCAGGCGTGAGGAAGGGGCACTCGCGCGTGTGAACTCCCCTCTTTTTTTCACTGGAACGTCGAAAAGTATATCTCCACATGTATATTTGCCCCGGAAACATAAATCTCGCCGTATCGATTCGTGAACACAAATGGACGGCCTCTCTGCTCGTTATCTGGGCCAGTGCCTTGACCCCCTTTCCCCGGCGGCACTTGAGAAAATTTCCACCCACCTCTTATTCGCTCGCAGTTATCATTTTGCCATTATCGGAAAAGCTCGGAAGTTTTCGGAGAAGTTTTGTGTACCTTCCGATGATAGCCTTGGCCGCTCCGAGACACTTTCGGTGGTAATTTGGTTACGATAGCTTTGTCTGAGGTCAGCGACATCTCGAGGTGGCAAGTACGTAGGAAGAGCTGCAAGCGACCACAACATGGATGAATGTCGTAATGCGTGTTTCAGTGCATGTGATAGGGCCATAGGAAGAGCTTCAAAAATGGTTCAACTTCTGTGGTCAACTTTAGAAGTGCTTCCTAAAATTTCATTGCAAAGAATATTAATTACTTTTGTTGCAATCTAAATTCTCTGAAATATCTGTTATTAAGAAAAGTGCGCTATATTTATTTTTGACCGAGTGTGTAAAGACGCGACGCATATTTTTTTCCCACTTTGTCAGCGCGAATTGACTTGTCTCGACTGCTAATTTTTGAAGGAAGCAGTAATTTTTGAAGGAAGCAGTGATCCTCCAGTTAAGAGGCCAAAACCCTGTGACCACTTCAGTAATCGTTGTTTCCGTATATTAAAGTACGTGTGATATTTTCAGCTAGTTAAAAAGTGACATTGACGGTTAAAAGTCCTGAACAGAAGTCTTCCTAAGAAAACATCTATGGTCCTAAATATGCGTTTCCGAAAAACTCGATTTTATTTTAAATCGTGATTTTTTTGGATTTTGTGAAATTAGTCTTCTCTCATTCTGTTAAAATTTTTTAAAAATATTAATGGCCGTTAAATGCCTTAATCTTAAATGCTTTTAGAAAATTAGATTTTAACTAGTGGTGAAAATGATACTGTAAGAGTATTGTTGCAAAAGTTCTTCCTGTGGGTGTATGGTGTCAACAGTCCAACATGCAGGATAATGGAGAATGAAGGTTTTTTTACGTAGCACAGGTACAGGAAACAATAGTTCTTGCACAGATTACCAATGTAAACAGACAGCAATTCACAGGTAATAACATTTCAGCGTTTTGTTATCTAACAACACAAACCGTCAGCAAGTGACTAATAACTAGTAGACAATAACTGCACTTTCAATAGCGCTCGGCTCACCAGCTGCGGGTAGAACTCCAAAGACGTTCGCGCTCCAAGGCGATCCCAGTCGATGAAGACACTCCTCTCATCCAGGCGCCGTCCGTGAATATTCTCTCCAACAGGCCGCAACGTCACATGGAGTTTTCTCGTGTATTCCCTTTCCTAGTAGAAATATCGTGAATCGCCAAAATGGTCGACAAGGTCAGGGGTGCCATAACAGTCGCTAAGGTCACTCCATGCTTAACCTTGTAAAACCCTCTTCCCAACCATAAGACTTGCATTGCTGGGAAGCGACTTTCCATGTTTGTAACAGTATGCACCTTTTGACTGATTTTATTTTCACTTCACCTATTTCAGAAAATGTTTTCGTAAGCGGTGTGCAAGGGAGTGATTTAGGACTCTGAAAGTGCGGGACACAGTTGGACGAGTGGATGCCAAGACCATCCATCCCTCGTGCATTGTGGAAATCCATCTCATCTAACCGGGCGGTCTTTGAAAAGCGCGTCTCTAAAAGCTACCAAAGTGTGAAAAATGAGGTAGAAAAACGCGGCCGTGCATTTTCCCTCAGAAATTCTTGTATTTATAAACTTTTGCATGGTGATAGGGTAAATGTCAGCATTTTGCCGAGTTGGTGCGGACTTGGTCTCTGACAGTAGAAATACCCTGCATAGTACCTTTCCTTTACACTAGGACACCCTCCTGCATACTTTACACTAGGGCACACCCCTGTCTACTTTACACTAGGGCACACCCGTGCCTACTTTACACTAGGGCACCCCCGCCTACTTTACACTAGGGCACACCCCTGCCTCCAGAGATAAGGATCTCCGATTTGCAGTTTGGATGTGGGTGTGCGTAGAGAATCTATTGATTCCGCATGAAAAATAAAAAAATAAACACGTAGGTACATAGTAATACCTAATTGAATTGCAATAAAGACAACATAAGAAAATAAAGTAAACAATAAATTGATTATAACAACTGAAATGACTTCTAGTTTTTGTGCCGAGTATAAATATTACAACAGAGTTCCTCGAAAATTGACCGGAAAGCGTGCCTACTTTGTAAAAGTTGCTTTTCGGCGAGGGTGGTATTGGTGCTGGAAAGACATGCAGCCTGGAGAATCGGAACTCGTAACATGGGACACCTTCGACCTACGCGACTTGAGACTCCAAAACATAAATTTTGAAATAAGCTGTTTCAGTTTATTTCTGTCTTTGTTTACAGAATGTGTCTTCGCAACTCAAAATGAAGGCCTCTGAGCAAAATTGAGAATTTACTTTTTGAAACGCCTGCAAATGTTTTTTTGCAGCGGCCACTTTTGAGCTTTTATTTCTGACTTTCAAGTAACTCAAATTTGAAGTTTCCTAACTAAGTATGCTAAAATTTGCACGATTCGGTAGTTTTTGTATTTGATATCAGGCCAGTCCACGAATGAATCGGATTTCAAGAGAAAATAGTTGTTGTAATCCGAATTCCATGGAAATCATGTTTTTTAATGTCTGGATGTTTCATTCCGAAATGAAGGTTAGAGCCCGAGACCGTAATTTACACTTTCCGGAGATTAAAACAGGAAGCCGAGCTTGTTGTTTGCTTTCGCCTTTCCTTAAATGAAGACCAGCCCCCCGGCCATCACTTTTTTCAGAGACACTGCAATCTTGTCAGCGCAATTAATTGAAAATCCGAGTTGGATTTGTTCACATTCGATACGTGAACCGAATTCATGATTTTCATGTCGGATAGTTTAGAGATAGGATGTCGTGTAAGCCTCTTCGTAGCTGTGTGAAGGGATTATTTAGCGTTGTAAACATCTACTGGGACGAGTGAAATGCGTTGGATTTAAAAAGAATTAAATCGCGTTTATTTGAGTTTTTTTTTATATTTAGATAGTAAGTATCTAAATTTAAACTCTCAAGAAACGTGTCGGAAAATTGCAGTTCGTGAATCCCTGATGCTTGTTAATGGGTAAAATTTGTGAAAATAACGAAGTAGGCACAAACGCTTGCGCACAAGTACAGACTGCTGAATGCAAGTACACGGAATGAAAAGAATGCTGCACAGTTCTGTGCTCTGCTTTGGATCGCAGGGACCTTAGAAGGGACGGATCATGCGAAATTTTCGTGAAATCGCCAGATTCATCACGTTGATGACGAAATTCTAGTGAGTCGATTATTGAATTTTTTGTGATAATGATTGAACTGTAACATTTATATTAAATTGGCATTAATGAATTTTTTGAGATAATGATTGAACTGTAACATTTATATTAAATGGGCATTAATGAATTTTTTGAGATAGTGATTGAACTGTACCATTTATATTAAATGGGCATTCATGAATTTTTTGAGATAACAGGGTGGCGACAGAACCGGGATATCAGGGAAAAGTCAGGGAATTTTATCGATCTGGAAAAATCAGGGAAAAGTCAGGGAAATTCGTAAAAATATATAAAAATCAGGGAAAATTATTAGTTATTTGTTACTTTTTATCTTATGTCTAGCATTATTGTAATAATAAATTGAATTTTAAAAAACTTATATTCATTTATAAAAGCATAAGTTTTTGATTAAAGCAATGAATTTCTTATAATTTGTTAAAGAATAAAGATTTGAAGTAATATTTTGGCAGTTTCTCTTGTTTAAATTTTTGCTAAAATATATATTATTTAGGTACGTATAATTATACTATTTTTATATTTATGCTGCAAATATGTTATTCTGGTACTCATGCAAAGAGCACTAATTAGTTATTGAATTGATTTAAAGCTTTGAGCAAAGATCATAATAACCTTTACTGTTAAAAAAATTTAACTTGTGTTGCAAAGAGTAGTTTTAATGTTTCGTAGAATTCTTATACAGTTTTAGAAGCAAAGTATTTTGTTAAAATTCCCAGTATTTTTTACATATAAGAAATGTGATATACTTTTTAATAGATTTTTTTAGGATGTTCATGCCATTTTTTAAAAATTAAATTTCATAAAAAAAATATTTTTTTCATATTAAATAACTGGTAAAAGTGTTTGCCAGGAAACTAATATAATTAGTAGCCGTAAATCAGGGAAATGTTGTAAGTTTAGTCAGGGAAATCAGCGAAAAGTCAGGGATATTTTCTTCACATTTTCTGTAGCCACCCTGGATAATGATTGAACTGTACCATTTATATTAAATGGGCATTAATTTGTGGCTTTTACGGTAGAAAAACAGTTGGATTCTCAGGGAGGAAAAATAAATAATTTAAATTAATTCATAATTCAAAGTAATACCCTATGCGAAGTTTGATTTGACAGTCATGTGGTCTTCATTGAAGTTTCATTTGCTTTAGATAATTTTTTGCCGAAAAATCACTTCGAGGAATTTCTCATTTTGAATCACTGAGTTGATCCTTTGCTGCCAAACTTGCATAATTGTGCGGAATGTTACTATTCAGAGCTCCGTGTGTTCGGACTCGGGCTGTTTCCTAAATGCTTACAGCCATTTTTAAGAGCATCGACTCCAAACGTATAAGGAGTGCGACAGATTCCCCTTTCCTTATGGATTTTACCCCTTTAAAGGGTAATTTCTTCTGGTAGTGCTATATTAAAAAGTTTCGGGGATTCAGATTGAATTAAGAAAGGAAATTCACTTACCTTTTTAGATAACATTATTGTGATTTGATTGATTAATAAGTCATTAACAAATCGAGACACTTAGTTATGGTTTGAGATAAGAAATTGAAACATCCAGGTTTTTGTTTCATCGAAAAATTTCGCGAGAACTTACGCCAATCTTCTTTTCATCCTTGGGTGTCGACACATTACTGTCTCAAATAACAGTAATAATTAATCGGTAATTAATTTACTAAATGCTCAGATTGTTTATTATTTTTTTTAAAAAATCTCTTAAGTGATGTCGGCTCTAATCACGGGTGGTAACATAGCTTACCATGGACAATTTACAAATGGATGACTTTGTTGATAAGCATACGACCCCAGGAAGAGTTAATTAGTGTAAATCACGAAATGCTTCGTTTTCATCGTGTGGA
>BGPR01001439.1:240268-257027 GCA_013235015.1 Araneus ventricosus
AGGAGGTGTTGCTTGTTAAACGACGAATTATTTTTTCTAGGTATGGAAATTGTGAAATAATAAAACGCTCAATACTTTACAGTTATTTTATTTTTGATCACGCATTGGCATAATGCGTGCGGTAGTAACAAGCATGAATAATATAATGAAGATGTTAAAGAATAATTTTTTTTAAAAAAATTACGTTGATTGCAAGTTATACTAAAATTAAGTAATAATTAAGGTAATGAAATCATGACATTAATAAATGATATAGAAAATGTCGTGTGAGTTTTCAGAATCGAAACACAGAATACCTTTAAATGTTTGCAGCTTTAATGCTTTTGATTCCTTCCCGCCCTGTATTAATTTAAATATTTATCATCTTTTCGAGGGTAAGGATTAGTCAAAGACCGCGTTGTTTTCAGGAGGTGTTTTACCATTTTTTCCTTATTTATTTCTCGTAAAGTGAAAACAGTGCTGGAACGGCGTTCCGTCTCCACTGCACCCTCGCTTCCGAGGGTGGGGGAAAAAATATTTATGGAATGATGTCCGGGTGGCATATTTACAAACCCTACCCTGATAGAACTGAGGCAGGAAATCGGGCAATATGATTGGCTCGCTTCGCCCAGAGCCGATGACGTCGTTCTTTGCTCTCGTACGGAAATTATAACAAAAGAAGCCATTGAATGTGGACTTTGAATTAGTTTAGGTGTTCGTTGCTTGGACTTCGCGAATTTCGATCTACGATAAGCACTTACATCGCAATTTTATTTAATCGACTCTTGTTTTGTTATGATTGCCGTACGCTACGTGCGACAGCTGAAAACGACGTCACTGCCCGTCGTAGCCAATGATATTGGCTGATTTCCTGCCTCAGTTCTATCAGGGTAGGGTTTGTAAATATGTGTCCGGGTGCACGATAAGGCGAGGAAGCAGCGAGCTAGAAATTTGGTATATGGTAATCATAATTTTAGATTTGTGTCAACTTTTGGAATAAATCCGTCAACGAGGGCATCTCTCTTTTTATTTTTTATGCGGAAGTCCGAGGGGAGAACGGTACCATCTTTTCGGTGTTTGGAATCGGAGGTTGTTTGAATCCCGCTAAAGGAACCGTTCCTTATTTCAATGCTTTATCATAGCATCTTGCTTCTAGTTCTGAAAATTGGTTCGCTCCTGTCCATCAACAATGTAGCACCATCGATATTGTAGGGTCTTAGCCCAGTGATACTGAGTTACGAAAAGATTTCACCAGACACAGCAATATCAGGATATTAATTTTAATTAAAGCTTCTTGGTTACTGAATTATTTACAAGAAATATACAAATTAATATCAATCATAAATTCTGCCTAACTCAGGATGAGATAGCGTAAATCAAAGTCAAAGTTCAATCTGGAATCAATCGCAGATTTGCTATGAATCTACTCGTAAGAAAACTGAAAGGTCCAGGAAAGTTCTACTCAAGGCGAGTTCAATGTCCGATGGTCGGAAATAATGATTTGAGGGATTAGACCGCTCAAATAGTTGCTTATAACTACCAAAGAGTTATATCGTAATGTTAATATCGAAGTAGGTAAATGGCAGTGAAGTTTTGCACGTTCACTTTCGAGACAAATTCCGAAGAATTCCTCAGTTGCTTTCCAGCTCTCTAAGAGCTTATTCAGCCAAGGTTTGGCTTAACGGTTTCACGGGACTAGGCCCGAACAAGTACAACGTCTCGGGCTGAGAGCTGCCTTCAAAATTCTCGATCACGAGAATTCAATCTCGACTCCGAATCGAATCCTCTCTTCCGTCCCGAATTCCAGCTTAAGAACACCTTTGACCCTACCCTCTGAGGCGTGGCCGAAAGGTTAAGTTTCCATGATTTGTCCGGGTGATGAACAGTTTCACCAACCACAAATCTGTGCGCCTCTTCCTGCTTCATCATTGGCAAGAGCCACAACGTACTTCAGACGGTCAACTTGAATGATCTTTTCAACGGTCAGTCGGCACGGTCCTTACAAAAACCCTCCGGGTTATGTAATCAGGATCGTTTTTACGACGTCGGCTTCCTTTCTCCGTTCCCCTCCCCCCCCCCCCCCGGGGGGGGGGGGCCTGGGCACTCGGTCTCGTGGAAAATTGGCGGCCTCTTGGGACCGCACAATATTATAGCGCAGCAATCCATCGGTAGTAGCTGGATGTCACGGATCACTTGATGTTGTCGAAATCTTTCTGTTCCGTCGCCTTCATTCAACCGCAGCTTTTAATGATCTCTTCCCCATTGCGTGCTGTCGGTTCATTGAAATTAATCGCGAACAAGCTTACATTTTGGGAGCTTGGTGGTCTTGGCAAAAATGTTGAAAAGCTCTTACAAAGGAGCTAACCGAATACGCTGGTGGCAAATTGGCTCTTCCTCGCCATTTCATTTCTTTCTTTCTAAATAAATGGTGCAGGAAATTCGATATTCAGGAGATGGTGTACTAATCTTACGATGGAAAGGATGGCAGAGTGGATAAGGACCTACGACGTGACACCGAGATGCATTTCGTTTTAATCCTTTATAACTCGACTTCTTAAAAATAACAAAATACGAGGTATTTTGGATAGCTCTCTGTTAGTAACAAAACACCCATTTCTTAGATTTTCAAAATTTTAATAATAAAATGAAAAATATTGACGCAAACAATAATTTACTTCCCATGTCCGAACTTCTGTTTTTAAGGAAATGTACTAAAATTGCATAGAACGGTGGGCACCTGTGCTGTGTGACATTGATTTGAAATAGCCTTGGGTGTTTGTTTGGATTTTGTGAGCACTGAAATGGTTTGTAGCAGAAATGTCAAATCATGCTTCAAAGGGATAACAATTGCCTGAAATTCGGGAATTAAAATTTCAGACACTTGCTTTCCTAAACAATGATCTTCTGAAATTTGACGCAGGTTATAGTTTTAGGTAGATTCCTTATAGGAACTCTACCAATTGCAATGGTTCTTATGACACGATTTCCGGAAAATTTTTGTACATCTTCACCGATCCTGACCCATAGAACCCAAAACCACCCTTCATTCAAACGCTTTTGCCCATGTTATCTTGCGAACACGATAAATGGAGCAATTTTGATTTGATTTTAACCGACGTAGAATATCTTGTAAGGGTAGTAAAAATCTTGGCCCAGTTCCTTAGGTGGGCTATCTAGGGGGTGGAAATGGTGGGGGTTGAAATTTTAATTTCTCAATAAATTCTTTAAAATTGGAAATAGAAAGAAGATTCAAATTAGTCGAATTGCGCCTTATCATAACGAACAGTTCTTCTATTTTTAAAGTTTTTTGATACCTGCAATTGCTTAAAAGTTATGAACTGAAAAGTGATCCCCCCCCCAACCTACAGTACCTTTCAACCTATGCACGTTTCCCCTTGTTGGGAAGCTGTCGTCATTTGCAGTTTCTTCCATTCTGGCAGCTCTAATCCTTATGAAAATAGAGGGCGAAATGTTCTTTTCCTTGGACAGGGGGCTCCCCCCCCCCTCATTGTTAAGAGCCTTGGAGATGCTCCTGAAATATTTATCCTATTCGAAGAATGTCCAGCTTCGAGGAGTGACTCTCCGTCCATTGATGAATCGACAGACGACTTGCCCTCCATCCGTCTCTTGAATCAGCCTGTCACCCCTCAAGAAAGACCTTGATTGGGAGATTCGTTCCACAGCATCCGACTCGCACCACCCTAAATTTTCCTAATCAGGCCATTCGGAGCGTAATAATCAGCCCGAGAGACATATAATCCGGGGGAGCGGATCGAGTTTGCTTTTCTGCGCCCCCCCCCCAGCTTCCCCGGATAATTGACAGTAGTTAGAATTACGTCCGGCTCTCCCATTTAACCACTCGTTCGCTTCCTCCTTTATTGGGCCCTGGCCGACCTCCGAAATGAGTTTCCGGACGAGGGGTGCACCTTCGGAGGAATGCATTCGGTCTCTGTTTGCTTATTATTTTTTATTTTATTTTGTTCAGTTTTTCTCCTTTTCCCCCCTTTTGGATGTTATTCCTATCTAGCCTGTTGACGATTTTGTACCATTCGCATGTTTTGAAGTTCCTTGCTCAAAATGGATGGTTTATTGAGCGCCAGTGCCTCGAACTTTACCTTATTATGTCATTTAATTTGTTTTCAAAATAAATAAATAAAAAATAAATAAATAAAAAATAAATAAATAAAAATAAATAAAAAAAAAAGCGCGAATCTGATAAACATGAATAAAATAAGAAAAGGAAACACTATTTTGAAATTTTTTAATTAGTTAATTTTTCATCGAAACTAATTTTATATATAACTAGCCGTTCCCTCACGGCGTTGCCCGTGACATTATGAATTTCAACAATTTTTTTAAAAAAAGCCCCCCGTCTTCCGCTTCAAACTTTGAAGCCACATTATGTAAATAGCCGATTGAGGTCTTTTTTTTTTTTAGTTTCAGCGAAAGTACACGCAGGATGCACATGTGTTCTGTAACTAAAGATATTAATCTCTAAGCTCGACTATCAAAAAGTATAAAAACAAACAAAAGAATGATCTGTCGACGCCACGACGGACGGTACGATCGTACTGCAAAATCTCGCTGAAAGCAAAGGGATTATGACGTCATGTGGTTTCGACGAATGGCATGCTGGGAATACAACATCGTGACCTTTTTTACGAAGAATCATGGAGAGAATGATGGAGCGAAAATATTTTAACACTTCAGAAAAAAAATTAACTGAAATTCAACCATAAAAGATATTTTAACCGTTCTTGTTTTAAATGAAGGAGAAATGTTCCAGTTATTTCCTTAAAAAACATGAAAATGATAGCATCATTAGAACGTCGGATGCAAAAAATTAAGAATTCAAAGTTAAAAATATTAGCTGAAAGTGACTATTATTTAAAAATTTCTCAAAATTCAATAAATTAATTCGGTTAGAAATTCAAAACAAACTTCATTAGAACGAAATTTTTTTGTTCTATCCGATGGTGCATTGATTGCTTTTCAATGATCATTGGAAAAGATATTACAACCGTAAACGTGCCGAAAATGACCCAAACAACACAAAACATTAAATAAAAGATTTTCTAGATAAAATTTTAAAATTTGAGTTTCGAGGTGCATTGAGTCACCATTACGACTACCTGTATGCCAAATTTCATGGCTGTGAGTGCGATAGATTCGTCTGGACATCGTGGACACGCACACACAAACATTGGCTTTCATAAGTTCAGATTAGAAAAACTAGAATTAAAAAAACTAAAATTAATGAAATAACTGGATTAATTCTTTTAATTTAATATTATTTCAATCGCTTTTTTCTTCCTTTCATAGACTTTTTGTATTAGGGATGGCGGTTATTGCAAAAATAACCGGTTATTCACCCCCGGTTTAACCTGGCGATTATAACCTCACAAAATAACCGATTTTCGATTTTTTTTAATAAATAAAAAGTAAACTCCGCTGTTTGTAGAAATTTTTTTATTAATTTCGTTTTCACAGGAAATCAATCCATTGGCCAATATTTATCTGTTCATGAAGACTCTTTCAGTAATCCGCCAACCAATAGACGCCTCGAGGAAGCGGTTGTCGTTGATTGGCCTAAGATGATGAAATTCGAAGCTTCGTAACTTGGTAAATTTTTGTCTAATAGAACCTGTCTTCCGATCCGGTTTTTTTTTCCCGGTTATGGGATTAAAAATAACCGGTTATAAAACCCGGTTATAACCGGGAAAAAAAGCGGTCAACCGAAACAAAAAAAGCAACCGCTTTTTCCCATCCCTATTTTGTATTACTCACGATTGTGTGCAGGTCTTTTTTTTTTTTTTCATCCGAAAACCAGGGTGCGTATGGTCATGAAAAGTGCTTAAAAACTGCTTACTTTTTATTTTCCTTTTAGAAGGCCCTTAAAAGTGCTTACTTTTTATTCAAAGTTTGTATAAGGTGTTTATTTTTTTTATCATGGTGCTTAAAAACTCGTTATTTTTAAGAAGTTATAAGTTTCCGAGCAAGAATTATTTTATGTTTAAAAGTAATTGAAATGAATGATTTAGCATTCTAATTTTGTACGTCAAAATCTTTTGCATAAGTATTTTTGGTTTATTTTTCTGCATGTAGAAATGTTTTCCTGCAACAAGTTAATGAGAATATATTCTAGTCATGACAGTAGGATAGGTACTAAATTTCTCTCCTGTATATTTTATTACTTAAATCCTGTTAAGTTAAAAGAAGAAAAAAAGATGATAATCGGCATTACAGATTTTGCGAGTCCTTACTTTTCCCTTAAGGTGTTTATAAAGTGCTTATTTTTTTCTACAAATTTGAGTACGCACCCTGGAAAACTCTTCTATCTCTCTGCTTTACCCTGGTAGCACAACGTGTTGAACGATATTATATAATAATGTACAATATTGTACAGTGTCTTTGTGCTACTTGGGTATTGAAAGAAAGCCGCTGTCTGTTGTGGGAGGAATTAGTGTCCGCCGAGGGGGGTCGCGCCGGGAGGTGTCCGTCCGCGCAGCTCCGGCGGAATCGATGTGTGCCGGCAGTGATGCCTCCTCCGTCGCGGCGCTCGGCGGCTCCATGAATCGCCCGCTACACGCTCGGATACCCGGACCGCTGGATACCGGTGCTCTGTGGACCAGGGGGGCCCCCGAGACCACCTGAGACGCCCCCTCCTCCCCCACCCTCTCCGGACCCAATGCTAGATGCTCTCAAACTGCTCTTTGTCCTGACGGGAGCCAGCACTTACTTGGGTGAGTTTTTTCTCCTTTTAATTGCACTGTGGAGGCTAATTCGAATCGTTTTTCTCTGGCCCCTTAAGTTCCCTATGGAAATATCGTGCATAATTCGAATTTATACTGGGTGGATTCGAAGTGAAATCTAAAAATTGTTTTTATTTCTGAATAATTTTTGTTAGTTAAATGCGAGGACTCCTTTGTTGAACTCGAGGACTTCACTCGTGCATGAGAAATTTTTTAATTGAGTGCTTGCTTTCAATAAAAATATAAAAAAATGCTCGCTTTTTAATAATCTTTGAGCACGTTCGATGCGAATTGTGCTGTTTATTTGGAAGTCGTATTCAATGTGCTGCAAACTCTTCGTTAATTAAGGTACTTATTGAAATTGTTTTTAAAATTATTATTTATAATTATCATCACTTTATGAAAATTACTGACTGTTTACTTATTATGTATTGTTTATTAAAACTGTGAAATATTGAGAAGAAATATTTTTTGCTATTTTTAATTTAAGTATTCGCTGTGCCTTCATTTTCAGAATTTTCTAATTTTTAATGTGGTTCCGTCCCCTTCGAATCAGCCGACTTTCCCATCATTTATTACATTTATCAGTTTTTCGAATCATTTTTCTAAATATTATTAAAGCCGTTATGATGAAGCAAAGTCGGTGCAAATTATAAATTTTTTATCGCTTAAGAACAATTTTTAGAAATGGGTTTGTTGTTATCCATGTCTCGGGAAAAGTTAATTTATAAAGAGTGGAGTGAGTTTTTTAAAATTCTTATTATTGTTAAAATGTTTATTATTTAATTCAATTATAACTTGCGTGTTTTTTTTTTTTTATTCAAACGAATTTTTTTTTTATCACACACATCTTCATTTATTCCTTATCCTTGTAAAATGATTTATTGCTGTAAATTTTGTCTTCATCTCCAGTTGAAGCACATTGAACACATTATTGACCGGTGACGTCAAATCACGTCTTTTGATATCCGTGTTGTTGGACTTTTTATGAGCTTGCATGTAATTTGTTAGCGGTCAACAATGTGTTGACCGCTAACTTCGTTTCGCTGTCTACCGTTTTCGATTAAAATATTTTTGCGTATGATACTTGATAATGGACACCGCATTATTTATTGTTCAATCAGTTCGTTTTACCAACGGAATGTTTTGTGGGGCTAATATTGTTGTTTTTCAATTGATATTGCTTTTTTTTTTGTTGTTGTCATTGCTTCTTTTTAAATACCGTTATTCACCATGGCATCTGATAAGTCTCTGTCATCTTTAAAACACACACACAAGTTCTGATTTAAAATCGTGTCAAACTGAACGATATTTTTCTACTCCGTGCTTTCTGAATAATTTTGAATCAACCATCGCTGGTGTTGCGCTGATTTTAATGCATTCTTTATTTGAATATGTATAATCCTTTGTACAAAATGATTTTTAGTTTTCCTGTTGTTTCCCAAGAAAAGTTGGCATTTTTACGCGCTCGAAACTTCTGTTTCGCATTTCGTCTCGCTTCTAATAGAAGGGTCCCCCAGAAGATTTTGACCTCAAAAAGAGCGGACAACGCCGGGTACTCTGCTGGTCAATAGAGAAAGGCAGACGACGATCAAACCTGTGATGAATGCGACTTTCAGCTGGGAGGGGGCAATTTCTGCTGTTTCAGCCTGGGATTTCTCCTGAGGCACTCCGGTCATTGGGACAGTAAGTTCGCCAAAGCAGCTTTTCAGATTTCGAGACTTCGAACTGGTGTTTCATTTGGAAATCTCCCAGTTTCTTTTGATAATTTTTATGATTGTGGCTGATTATTCCGTGATTTAGAATTACTAGAATACCAAAGTATGGAGTACCTCTACCTGGCCAAGAAAAAGTTCGAAATTTCTGTTTCTTTCACGAAAGCTGATAACTTGCTTCCAAAATCGCGTATTATTTTCCAATACAAAGATTTCTGTCTGAATTCAGAGTTGATTTCTGGACAAAACGACTTTCTGAATCTAAAGCAAACATCATATATATATATATATATATTAATATAAATTTAAATATAACTTATTATATATGATCATACAGAAACAAAGTAAACAAAACATATCAAGAAGCAAATCCTAAACTAAAAAGTCATTATTTGAACAATACAACCAAATTTAAAACAAAATGTAAAGAATTGAAAATACTATAGATACCATGAACAAAAAATTAAGTATAAACTTTTATATGTCAAGTAAAAAAAAAAAAACTATTGTTATTAAAAGTATTGAAAAAGGCAATCCAAGTATATGGAGTTTTCAACAACTAATATAGCAGCTTGGCTGTGGACAAGCTTTAGCCAGGTTAAATTAATTTTGCTGTACAAACCATCCCTGTTACTAAAGTTGTTGAAAAAACAAACAGGGTAATTTATCCTAAAATGAAAGAATTTAGAATGAATAGTAATACACTAACCCTAACAATGAAACATAACTATATAGATAGGACTAAAATTCAGGATAAAAATATGTAATGTAACACTATATTGCACTAAAAACAGTATATATATATATATGTAATAATCTCACTTAATTTTACTTTAAATTCTAATATTCTATATTTGAAAATCTTAGTACAATATTAATGTATTCCAAAATCATTTTTCTTAAACTCCAGTTTCGTTTTATTTCCCGCGCTGAAGGTATATTAAATCTTTCGTTTGGCATATTTATTACTAAAATAATATTTTAATCGCTTTCACGCGCCCACATAATACATCGGCGTTCTTTCGGCTCCAGACTTTTCCCTGAAACGTTTACGTAATTTACTAAAAATAGCTAATATTCCCTTCACTTTGATCACGTGTCTATATGTAACCCCTTGTCTGAGAAAATGCAGGAATTTTTTGCTCTCTTTTTGGCTTGAACTTTGATACGATCTGTACGTACATATTGCGCCACTCTCATAATATGTTGAATAATGAATAATAAATAAAAATTGGTTAAATAACTCGATCTCGACCTGTTCCTTATTTAACGACTACACCAATTATATATATATAATATTCAAGTGTGTCTAATTTGAAAACTGGTCAGTAAGCTTCATTCTTGTATCCTGGCAAAAACCTAGAGATCTAAAATCCACTTTATTGTATTTTCATACCTCATTATTTGTGCTCCTCAGTACATGAACTAAGATCGACTTGAAGTTATTTTCAGTAAATAAATGATTATGATTTTCACCTAATAAGTAATTTTATTGAGGTAAACATTAAAGGATTAGGAGAATAAGGAGCGGTTCGAGTTTTGTCCTTTGTAGGTATTCAGTATTCCATTCGTGGGCGCTTCTGCTATTGCGCATTCACATTTCCGCTTGCTGAACATTCTCTGGGATCATTTGTGTTTAGATTCGGCGGACTCTTCGGGCGGAGGGCATATTTGTAAGATCTACGTCATGAATAACTTTGTGTTTTGATACAACCACCGAGCGACTCAGATGAACCCCTTAAGGATCGCATTTTCTTTGCTACCTAATAAGATGACTTCTCCTGTTTTGGAAATGTGCTGTCCTCTTCATTCATCTAAGAAGGCATAGAATAACTGAGATGCTTATGGATTCTACGTCATTCTTGTTTCAAATTATAGAGCTAATTAATGATTAAATTTTAGTTTATAAGCCTAAAATTGCTATGCACGTCAATATGACGGGCGCTGCGGTTAAGGGGGTAAGGCCTGGTAGACACGTGCGGTTTGTGTCGTGGAAGCAATAAACAAATCATTTGCGGCAAAAGCCATAAACGGGTCGAAATAAATTGAGAGCAGCTAGCTAGTCCCCACATACCCTCTCCAGAGAGTATCGCATCTACTTTATTTTTCCGAGTCGCGGTGAAAGTCTCTGCAAGGGTGTATGTGGGGGACCTCTTCTCAGTGTATTTCGTCCCGTTTATGGCTTTTACCGCAAATGACTTGTTTATTGTTTGTTTCTACGTCAGAAATCAGACGGGCCTTAAATTTATTCCACACTTGACAAGGCAGAGACACCAACGGTTGATATTTCCAGGAGGTGTGTCGAATTACCTGTCAGCCTTGATGAGATTTATTAGATCACCGGCATATACTTTCAAG
The DNA here is from genome assembly GCA_013235015.1 of Araneus ventricosus. Classification (NCBI taxonomy): domain Eukaryota; kingdom Metazoa; phylum Arthropoda; class Arachnida; order Araneae; family Araneidae; genus Araneus; species Araneus ventricosus. Next base: position 251,073 of record BGPR01001439.1, read on the forward strand.
ATTTTTCCGTGGAATCACTGCAGTTTTAGAGGACGAAACTTGTGGCATTGTCGAATAAAATCGATTACATGAATATACTATCCAATTGGAGACCCTTTCGGGTGTTTCTTTTGCGTTCTGTTGTATTAGCCAGTTAACTGCGTCCCACTTTTAATTTTTATCAGCTCGCAAAAGAAGGAAAATGAAAAACTAATTAGGAACGGGGGGAGTTTTGCAATTAACAAGCAAGTAATTAGTTCTTTCGCTGCAGGTTATCTCTGAAATATTTTGTTGATTTTTTTTCTTTTATGAATGTATTTTTTAAGAGAGCAAGACCGAGCAACACAAATCTGTTTTATCTTTAGATGAGGCCGATTATTTAGATTCACTGCGGGGCTTTTTCCCCTGTTTTGATATTTGCATTGTTTTCTCAAATATTTGTGCGTATTTTCTAATGATTAATTTGATTTCTAGTTAATTTTGATTTTTGATTTGAAATGCAAAATAAAGCGACATTTCTAGATTTTCAAAATGCAATTCCATTCCCCTCGAGCCTCGATAATTTATATTCTAAACCTATTTTCATCAACAGTTTTACGGATCTATTCTGGTACCCCCGGTTGGGTTGGGAGACGTCATTTTTCCCGCAATGCTAACAACGGGAAAATGACGTCTCCTGCCCCAACCGGGGGTACCAGAATAGACCCCTTAATCTCCTAGTTTGTTACCCAACTTTATTCAACAGAACCTCGCGGGTTATGCAGAGCTTAACCCTCTGAGCACACAATTATTTTGAACTATTAGCTATCAGGTTAGAAAACTTAGCTTTTAATGTAAATGAATCGATATTTTTTGTATTTGATTATATCTCTGAAATCTTAAGAATACTTTATCCATGATTGCTCAAGAAAATATGGATTTAAATACGAGCTATCTGCTTTTGAACTGAGCATGAAAAACGTAAAAAGACGTTTGCGCCGCTCAGAGGGTTTTAAAAATGCTTCGAAACTTCAAGCATCGTTCTCTTACTGGACCTCGTGCTGGTTTTCTGAAGTCCATCTGACCCGATTCTGAGGCCTTAAGCGCGAGAAATCTTGCAAGACAGAAGAGTTCCGCGCCGAGACTCGTGTCTGGCCATGTAATTTGTTTAGCGGGACTGTTGAAGATTGCGTCCAAAGCTGATGTGGATCGAGAGCAACCAAGTTGATGTTTTACACGTGTTGGGTCGAACAAAGCAATCGTTTTTGTTCTCGCCATTCCTCCCGACATTCGAGTTATAATCACTTATTCGTACCGGCCAATTCCAATCGCCGGTGAAAAATTATGATGATTTGGCCAGCGTTAGATTTATAGTCTTATAATTTCGATGCAGATTTGACAAATGAGTCGTTGCATTTGCGAAATATTTTTTTTAGTGTGGTTTTAGAAAAGCAGCTTCATCTAGAATGTTATTTTAAACCAAGGAAAGCGAGAAGTAGCTTGAAACGGCTATTTATTTGTAATAGGGGAATGACCATAATTTAATGTTGTCTTAATTAATATTGACACCTTTCGGTGTTGCTTGTTCTTTACATTTCTATTGCCTTACCGTGATTAACAGTTTTGATTCATTGCATTGCGTAAATGTTGTTTCTTGTTTTCCTCATAACGGATTCAGCCATTTTCTGAAACATATTCGATGTTAAAGCATTTATCATCAGCTGTAAAGTAATTAATGTAATGCAAGTCTGATTATTTATTGTCAATTAGTGAAATAATGATAAAATCCATTTGAAGATATAGCACTAAAAATAATTTACGTTCAAAAATGGAAAGGAAAGTGCACTGAACTTTTCCATGCGTGTAAAAAGATGTCTTAAAAGCAGCGCAAAAATTGTCGAATGCGCTTCTTTTCTTCACATTTGCTACGAAGCAACTTTTCTTTAAACGTGGAGAATGCATTTCAGATAAAAATATTTATTTCATTAAATATTAACATTTCCCCTGGGTTTTGCTTTTAAAAAAGGCGGCTTTTCTGCGAATCATTATTAGTATGCGCCAGTGTTGCAATTTTATTAAATCTGTATTTTCTTTAGAAAAAAATGGAATATTTAAGATTTCACTTTATATCGAATATTTGTATGAAATCGCTCCTCTTATTAAAGTTCTTTCAATTTTCATTAATAATTACGGTATTCTTTTACAGAACTCCAGATAATCGTGACTCGGCTATGACGATATTTATTTGTTGGCTATTACGATATTTATATGTTGATACATTCTGTTTGGAAATTCAGCTAATTATGAAATGAAATATTTTTTCGAACCAGTTTCTTTCCTCTTCTGACCCTTCAGATAGCTCACTTTCGCAACCAATTTATAAATAAATTGTTCCGTCCCAAGGATGAAACAGATTGGAAAAACTATTCTTTTTCACTCGTAGGGGTGAGTTTCCGAATTTGTACCGGCGCGGCTCCTAGATTCGACCTGTATCGCAAACTCCAAATCTGTTCAATATCTGGGCCATAAAATAGGCAAGTTAGTTGTGACGGTGTTAATAATCATTTTTTAAGAGAAAGCTCCACGTGGTTTGTTAAGAGAACAAGTGTATAGATATCGTCAATTAAATTATTTCAACTAATGATTCAAAGCCTTATTGCAGTTTTTTTTAAATTCAAGTAGCAAGATATGTTATTATATCCTCAGGTGGGAAATTTGTAATTAATAATAATTGTTAATAATTTTACTAAAATAAATAAAATCCGTAACCTTATCTTTAAATTATTATTCCTATTTGACCGCACAGTTGCACAAATTGAACCACAAACCGCTGCCTCAATTGGACCGTTTAAATCTGTGGGGCTATTGTCTCTATCTAGAGTCGTTGCCCGGAAAACAACTATAATCACTAGTGGTCCCCATAAATTGGAAATGGAACAAGCCAAAGGAAATACAGTAGAGTCTCCCTACAACGAAGTCTCTCTACAGCGAATTTCTCCCTATAACGAAATTTTTAATCGGAATGTTAAATAACATTCAAAATATTCTCCATATAACGAAGTGGTTGTCTCCTATAACGAATTTTTTCAGACCTTTTATCTTTTCGATTTTTGTCATTTTTGAAGAAAGTTGCTAATTTCTGTTCAAACAAATCGCTCACAAATGCCTGTTTTTGGAACCACTCGCATTGTTCATTCCAGCGATAACGCATAACAATAGAATGCTACGTGAAGGGTAATGCAGTTGTGGGGACCTGGGTTTCTACGGAGGGAGCAACATTTCTACGGGTCAAGATTTCAAGAATAGGGGTGGAGTGGGGGTGAAAACAGCAAATGGATGTGACAATACGCATTTTATGTTTATCCGTACTAGTACATATTATTCTCTAAATTGGTGAATTGTTTTCACTTTTGAGCATTTTATTTATACAATAAAAATCAGTATAATTTTAACAAATTTATAATAAATATTGCTTCATTTTTAATTGAAAGTCATAATTAAATATTTTTGAACTTATCGCACATAGTAAAAGGTTTGTTACATTTACTTAAATAACTGCAAAAATCTCTAATCTCCGTATAACGAAATTTTCTCTATAGCGAATTTTTCAACTGGAACCAAGCGATTTCGTTATAGGGAGATTCCACTGTATTTGTTTTGTATTGAATTTACTTCTCCCACCTTACTTCTGTACCACCACTGTAAATCAAAAAATATCCAGGTAGTTCAAATTCGGCAACTTTCCCCTGTCTTCTGTCTGAACTTCTCTGTGTCGAAGTTGTAATGAATTGAAATTCACCCCGAGATCGGAATAGATTCTCGCCCAAGCAGCGGATCCGCACGCTTTCACTCGAGTTATTGTCGCCGGCGAAGATTTATCGCTGCGAAACTTCTCCGTCGCACCTTCTAAATTCTGGTTATGGATATGAAAACGGAACGCATCGACTCCCCAACATCTGTCACTGGCTCGGGGCCAGCGGATTTTGTCTCCTGGCTGCTCCCTCCGAGTCTAATAAGGGATTTTCGAACCGTTTGTTTGTCACCTTCGAGTTCCTGTTTTTGCGACGTGCCGTTCGATTTAATTCGCTTATCTGTCGAGTGGGGCGAATTTTCTTGGCTAACTTGGTTGCTTCCTGATTTCAAAATGTTTACTTTCGTGTCGTTTCTAATCTTTTTATCTCAAATACTTTATTCTCCATTTGCATTATGTTACTAAAATGACTTGGAGGAAGTATTTAAACTTTTCGATAAACTTGTGAAAATTTTATTCCTGTCATATTTTGTAAACACAACTGGATCATGTCGTTGCATTGTTAAGCGGGACATGCGCACGGGGGGGCAAAACCTCTCGTCGATGTGAAATTCCGATGAAAATTGGCGCAGAAAGACAGCGCCGTTGGAATTCCAACGAGATTGGTTATCCAAATGGAATGGAAGGCCACAGAAAGTGAACTTTGATTCCTCGAGGCGGCGATAAATCAATCACCTGTGTGCGTGGAGAGCGTTGGGAAGGGTGGGAGTCAGTCTGGGACTTTGAACCTTCTGAAACAAAGGTTCTCAAAACGAACTTTGGAGCCTCCGTGAAGGACCTGCCTAAATCTGCCGACTGGAATGTGTGGAATAGAAACCAGTTGTAGGTACAAATAGACTACTCGTGAATGCCAAGCTTTGCATCAAAATGTCGTATGTCATCGGTGCAAAACACTTGGATTGGTTAGCAATATCGCCTCTCAGATTTTACGTGGCATGTATTTGTTGTTAGTTGTCTCAAAATACCACAGGTCGTTTGGTATTTTGAGAGTAGTTCTAGCTGTTACATCAGAATTCTCGTATGTTTTGCTATGTGCGGTTTGCGATTTACGGCATTCTGATGTAATAGTAACGATATAAACCCCATGGTGTCGGTATGGATTGATGAAACATTGATTTCTTTTCCCAAGCCGCGTCGTATCCCTGTCGCAGGGTTTTGCGACCAAAAACATCTCTAACCAGCGTTTTGACAATTCACGTGAAGGGCCGCGCTGGGAATGGGAGAAAAAAACTGGTTCAGGATGACCAGATTATTGTTATTAATATTAATTGAATATTTACTACTATTTCTTGATTTGTGAACGACTCCGAATCCTTATCTAGACATTTATTGATTATTCTTTCGTAAAAATTGTAAAGAAATGGCAGACAAACGGTAAAATCGGTAACGTCGAATTAATAGCCGAGTTTTAAAAGTAGCTTTCGGTGTTTATCATTCAAAATAAGTGATGGTAAAATATCGGCGGATGGCTCGTCGAAAGTGTACAGAGTAATTGTCAATTTCAGGCGCGTGTCCACTGATAAGCAGGAGAATTCATAGTTAATCCGCAAGTATGCTCTAGCATAGACTAAATTAGTGACGCACATACAGTATAGGCGAATCTTTCATTTGCTAGTAAACGGGTGTTGTTCGTTTATGAGCAGGAAAGAGTTAGTGTTGTGGTGGAAGAATTGGAAAACTGCATTTCTCTTTAATTGCTTATGCCGCCTGCAAGCTTTGAGGCAGGCACCAGTTATGTTCAATAAAGGATCGAATCTTGGAAAGCTTTTACCAAGATGAACAGAATCATATTTTAGACGTTTTCTGCGGTGTAGCAATTTGCAAGTGGTATTGGAACTATATTCTCATTTTCCTCTTGATCATATTATTGGCTATTGTATTATCATTAATTTATATGTGTTCTGTAAGTATTGTCATTTTGTGTGTGAGTAACCACCGACTTGTCGAAAAACGCTCTGATCAATGAATTTTTTGTTTCCATTTGCAGAGCAGCGAACTTCCCGCTTCTAAAAGGTGTGACTATCCCGTGTCAAACTCATTTTAAAATAGCACCACCAAAATAATACATTTTCGTTTTCTCTCGCGTTGACCGTAAGTGCCGCTATTAATTTATCGAAAATGATGTGCGTCCGTCCCCCCGTGTTTGGAGCCGGGCAGTTAATGGGCGAGACCTATCAATGAACTCC
>BGPR01001440.1:0-118804 GCA_013235015.1 Araneus ventricosus
TTGGAAGTGAGGGGGCAGTTGCCCCCCTTGCCCCCCCGGACGAGCCGCCTATGTTAGAACTTACCGAACATTTTAATGCAAAATCTGAAAATAATATAGATAAAAAACTGAAAACAAAATGTTTAGAACTGAACAGTGTTATGAATTTGGTAATAAGTTGAATAAAATTAACTTCAAAACCTAAAATTCTTGATTCTTTTTAATGATTTTTAGGAAACTCTTTGCTGATTATAATAAGACTGGATAACTTTTATTTATATTGCTCTAATTTAAATTATTTAATCTCATTCACTCATTATGAGTATAAAAGCACTTTTGTACATTATAATAATCAAATTGAGAAATAGCAACATATTAAAATTACTTTTATTAACACATAAGTTGAGATATTTTTTCTGTTATTTCTTTCAGTATTGTCGAGAGATGAATTTCTTTATTGTAAAGCAGTTTACGGAGTATTTTAAATTTATTTCACCAAATTCATTTTTGTGGAGAGTTATTATACCTAGATCAGCATAGAGGGATTCACTTTCATGAAAGAACCCAAATATCACACGTTCTACAATATTGCTACGATAACTTCGCGATACTGCCTAGCATTCAAACTATCGAACAATTCCGTAAAATATCTTTGTGTTAACAGGTAAAACTCTTTTTTAATGATAATTTAGCGAAAATGCTTCAGATAACTATACACATTTTGGCCTGACTTTTAGGTAAGTTTGGCTTTATTTTGCCGTTCTTATCTGGTAAACCTGTTCTGCGTAGAAGAGGGAGTAAAAGGAAGGACAAGATTTTACATCATATAATCTCCAAACAACTCTCTGTGGCGTTATTTGGCGACCCGACTCAAGTCCAGGCCAGCATAGAAGAATTAAGGAAGCCCGTACTTACCAACTGGATAAAAAAAGAAGAGCGTCTGTGTATCAAAAGCGTAGGCTGACATTTCGGAATCAAAATTAGGTCTATATAAAAATGATTTATGTCCAATAAATTAAATTTAAGTTATGTATCAGAGGTTTTGAGTCTAGAACTCGTGCCTCGTCAAAAGCCCATCATTGGTGAGTGTGCACTTCGAAAGTAGCAAAATGTAATATTGAATCAATAACGTATAATTGTTGTAGACTTACTAGCAAAATAAATCTGCAGAATGAAATTCTTAAACCTTTCTTGAATTATATCCTCTTTACCTTATTATCTTGCTGCTAGCTCTATCGTCAGTTAATGAGTTGAACTATACACCTATAGATAAGTTTGGATAGCCAGACAGAGTAGCTGGGAAATACAGCCTTGAAACAGCCTGCATTGTTTTCTTTTGTAATAGACTAGCCGCCTTCGGAGGCCAGCTTGTTAGCCGGGAATATGATTTCAATTGAGTCTTGCTTATTTATCTTTATGATTCCCTTAACAGCGTAATTTTAAATTTCAGATTGTGTGGTAGATATTTAACCCATGTTCTTTTAGAGGATTTGCCCTGTTTTGTTCATTGTCGACATAAATGTCCCTAATGGAGTCAAATAACTGACCAAGTCATGTAACATTTAACTGCACGTTGTCGGTGCCATCTTTACTAGGTTACTCTTGCAAAATATGCATTTGATTTCAACATTAAAATGGCGAAGAGCATTTTATGGCCAGCGACGTGTTAACTGGATTAAAGCATGCTGAAGAAAGAATGAAAATATAGCAACCATAGTCATTCAACTTATTGTATATATTTCTTAATATACGTAATATTTCAGAGAGCGTAGTTTAGAGATTCTACAAAACTTTTGATGAAATAAAATATGAAAGCAAAATGCACTACGATATTACCTCAGCTTTCAACAATCAAAGATATATGCGCAATTAAATATTTGTTTAAATAATGAAAACGGTTTGAATTGCTTTGCAACAGTGAAAAATATTGTTGTAAATTATGCAAAAATTCTTTTCAAAAAATTTATTAAAATTAGAAAAAAAGTATACGGCTAATTAATTAATTGATATCATTAAAAAGGTAATTTTTTGCACTTTCAGATGGCGTAAAAACGAGTTTGTGTTGTAATATTTTTGAAAGTTATTAAGGAAAAACGCTAAAAATTCGCTTGGTTTTTTAATTAATTGAAATTTCAAAAAAGGGCTCTGAGGAGCACATTCCCATCCTCCAAAGTATGTTGGTGCCAAATTTCGTAGCTCTGGGTCGAACGGTCTGCCCTGTAGAGCGCCAACACACACACATTCTCCTTTATCATTAGTAGAGGTAAATAGAAAGAAGTAGAACGATGCAAAGAACACGCTGCGAATCGTCTGAATTGTTCTCCTGCTTGACTATTTGATAGTGGAATAGTTAAAAGAAAGTCAACCAAAACGAGAAAAGCTATAGACCTGCTAAAGGACACCAAGACGAAAAATGTCTAGTTTAAAAACTGGAATCTCCATTCATGAAAGCATTCTAATATTTTTAAGAAGGATGCTTACGAAAACCTCTTTGACAAAGAGGGTGGAAATATTTGATTTGTTTCATTTAAGCACATTAAAAATAGTATAATGATCTAAATCGCTTGCATAACATCTGGTTGAATATTTTAGCATTTATTGATGGTGCAATAGGCTCCCAAGAATTAATTAAGATATTGTAAAGTACCTATTAATTATTTTGGATTTGTTAGCTGATGGATTTATAAGAGATACTTATTTACCATACTAAGAGTATTTCCATATAATGCTTCTAATCAGCATCATTAGATGCTGATTAGGTGCATTATAGAGAAATACAGCATAGGTACTTCTGCAGTTCCTGAATATAAGCAATTTATGTTTCAAAGAACATTTAAGGGTCATTCAATGGATTTTCTCCGTTTTCTTTGGAAATTGACTCGCAGATGAATTTCGAAAGCTTAAAGCTGTGAATAATTTTCTTCAATTTGCATTGGTTGTTATAAAAAATGATGGTCATGTCATAATTATTTTTTCTAACCCATTTTGACAATTATTAAGCGAAAAAAAAGAAAAGAAAAAGAAGTAACTTACTTTACTACTACTTGTATGTGCTTATTAATGTAAAAAAAATTTCTAAACACCAACTGCTATATTTCATTTCTATTATGCTTGAAATAAATGTTGAAAAACAGAAATAAAAATTTATAAAATAAAAACAGATGGTAAACTAGCATTTCTTGAGTAAAATAAAGTAAATAAATAAATTTTTAAGGTATAAGCTTTTATTCAAAATGGACTTTAAATTAGAAAAATACTTTTACACATTATAGTTTCGTCAAAATGAACTCAAAAGTAAAAAATAATTTTTCTTGTTACAATAAAATGCATGGTTCGAATAAAAGCGTGGGCGCCTTATGTAACGCCTTATATTTTGTATGGAATATTCCTAGAAGGTAAAGACGCCCACGCTTTTATTCGAACCATGCATTTTATTGTAATCAGAAAAATTATTTTTTACTTTTGAGTTCATTTTGACGGAATTATGATGTGTTAACGTATTTTCTCATTTAAAGTGCATTTTTAATAAAAGCTTATACCTTAATGTTTTTATTTTATTTTATTTTCTACTTTTTAGTAATGGCTGACACTTGGCTCACACACACGACATGTTAGACATAGTAAACCAAATTCAATTATTGAATTCTCCAATATAAAACACATACTAAAATTATTATATACATATGTACAATTACATTTTAAAAATGATTTAATGACATTAACTTTCTGAAATATAAGTCCGTAATATATTACGTGATTATTACAATTATTTGTCCGTAATATATTACAATTATTATCAACAATGTAATAGAAAAAAAGAGAATCGATCTACACAACTTCCTCCTTTTGCTTTGAGTGCGAAACGTTTGGCGCACACGAAGTAAAAAAAAAATCTGGTTGATGGCGAATTCTAATAAAAAGTAAACCCAAGACGCGTAGAAACACGAGCTATTACGTCATGTATCGGTGCAGCGCCGGAAGTATAGCGTATTCTCTGTTAACTTCGTGGTGTTGTTACAACCCTACGTAACGTGAGGTTACCACCTTTCAAACTTTATCGCCCAAACGTAGGGCTAAAAATTTAATATTATTTTGTTAGGTTTAAAATAGGTATAGATTGTAAATTATTTTCCATAATATTGTATTGTCACTGGAAACCCACCACTTTGCTAAATTTCAAAGCTGTAGCTCGATTGGAAGTGGGTAAGAAATCGATCTCAAGATTTGAGGACACGGCAGTCAAGTTGAATAAAAGCTTATAATAAAAAGAGAAGTGATTGCGCATTGATGGTTTGTAAAATATTTTACGTTATATAGAGAGACAGATTAATAATTTTTTTTTCTTCTGCAACATTTTTTAAATATAGATTTACAGAAACATAACAACATAAATTATCCATTTGCTTTCACATTTTTTAAAACGGTGTGTTCTTGCATGAAGAATCGGGCAAAATATCAAACCGATAAAATCCTGGTCAAACGGTAGGTAAGGCGAGCCTTTAAAAATACCATTCGATATAAAAACACTCAATTTTTAGTCGTTTATTTGTTTCTAGTAGAGAATATACACCTCAGAAATTAAATTGAATTTTATAAGTAAACAATAAACCAAAGATACGTAATATGAACGAGCAAATATTCCCAGACAGAATATATACGTAAAGTACATAATTGATTTCTCACAAAAATAAGGCCTTTGTAGCACAATGGAAAAAAGTATTGGTTAACCAGCATTTGAGCTATGCTTTTAGCATCGCATCCGCAAATTAAATCTAGATGATGGTTATACTACATATAACAAGGCATATGCGATGCAATTGCAGAGAAAAATATAAGAAAAGGAAAATTTTAAACTTGGAACCAGAGAGCAAAGCTAGAAGTAAGATTTTAATGTTTTAAGCATATTTTTACCACAATTAAAAAGTGTCTTGGTTAGGTTTAAAAAAAAAAGATGATTTCTCTCTTCTATCAATAAATGTTGGAGAACGTTTTAATTTAGTTTATAACATCATCAGGGTGGGGTTAAGCACATCTAGGAGATGTTGGAATAAGTGTGTTGGAAAATCCTGGCACTGAAATTCTTGGGGGGTCCTCTGAAAATATCGCACACATTACTTATACATAATTTCGACATGTCAATCTTTACGCCTTAAAACAATCTAATTTCGCATACTTTTAATCGTACCTTTTTTATTACTGAACATTAAATAATCTATACTTATAAAAGGCAATGTTTGTGTGTGTGCGTGTGTGTGTGCGTGTGTGTGTGCCTGCGTGCGATGTCCAGACGAATCTATCGCACTTACAACCTTGAAATTTGGCACACAGGTAGTCGTAATGGTGACTGAATGCACCTCGAAGCCGAAATTGTGAAAATTAATCTAGAAAATTTTTTATTTAATGTTTTGTGTTGTTTTGGTTGATTTTTCGCACTAATTTCTCAATAGAATAGTTTCGAATAAGTTTAAGACAAAAATATATACACCATCGGAAAGAGCATGCGATTTCCGTTCAAATGAAGTTAATTTTGAATTTCTAACGTAATTTACTGAATTTTGAAAAAATTTTGAAAAATAGTCACTTTTATGGTAATTTTTAATAAAGATTTCTTTAAATTATCACATCTGACGTTCTAACATCTCTATAATTTTCATTTTTTTTCAGCCTACAAATGGAACGTTTATGTCGGATTTAAAACAAGAACTATTAAAATATCTTTTTTCGTTTTTTAAAAATTAATTTTTCCCTGATTGGTTCAAACAGTTTTTTCGTAGCGAGATTTAACAGCTTTTCCGGACCATCCCATAATGCATTGTTGCAACGTGACCTTCTTCGCGGAAGGTGACGTCATTCGCAAAGAAAAATAAGCGGGAATATCAATAATGTGTATTTTTTTTGTTTTGATTTTGTTTTCAAAACTTTTTCGTGCCATTTGTGGGCACTTTTTTTCACCTACTTTTTTGAAGTCCTGATTCCATGGGCCACGCCGTGCGCGTACTGCTAGTAGCTTAATATAAATGTATAACACCTGCTGAAATATTAACATTAATAGAATACGGGTGAAAAAATATGTAGCAATTCTCCTACTACTCTGAAAATTCGTCGAAGTACGGAACGCTGCGTGACACGAAGATTAAAAAGACTTAAGAAATCTCTTCTGAAGAACGGAAGAATTATGCAATATACATGCGTATGACGGGATTTCTGCATATCGCAAGAGACCTTGGTTCCAGTTTAGTTGAATCGTTCGTTTTGAACTTGAAAATTTCAAATAAACTCCTAACAACAACGTACACTCCAAGGTGAAGAGTTTTGTTTTCATGTTTAGAAATAAATACTTGCATGAATGAATAAAAAACACGTTCTTCCCTTAAAAAATATTGACAATAAGTTCCAAGGCGAATTATCTTAATATTCATCATGGAAGATTTGTATGTAGTCGCAATGATACTTAGTCGTTCGTAGAATTGTTTTCTTTTAACAAAAGGAATAAATCAAAATTACTAACTGGCAAGGGCATAAACACTTGTTGAGGTATAATTTTTCAGTGCTGAATAAAACGTCAGCTGTAATATTCAAAATTTTATTTTAAACTTACGTTTAAACATAAAATTTCAATAAAATGGGATTATTTTTTAAAGATTCTTCCGTTTCATTTCTATTCTAAAAGCCATTTGAGGAATGAATATACTTGAATTATACTTCATTTTTTACTTAGAAAATTTTTGCACAGCATTGTAATTTCTATTTTTGTTTTTATTAGAGTATGTCTAGGACGGTCCACTACATCGTTCATTAAGTTTTGTATTTTGATCCCAATTCTTTCTTATTCATAACACCAATACTCGGCAGTAAGCAGGGCCAGATTTCGCATAAGGCCAACCTAGGCCATGGACTAGGGAGCAACAGTCAGGAGAACGCACATGCAGAAGAAATGAGAACCAAATATTTACAAACTTTTCGGTATTATTTTGAAAAGTCCATAAAAAAATGCTGTTTATTAATACCCATATACATTAAATAAATCGAACGGTACATTTCCGTTATCTATCTCGACAGTTGTGCTGTCTTGCTCAGTCATAGGCAAAAGGTGTTTTTTTTTCTTAGGGGTCCCAGCGGCCTCATGGCAAAGTAAATCTTGAAGGAAAAATAATAAAAGTTATGCAAAATATTTTATTTATGTACTTTAAAAACAATTTTCTGTTCTTTGGAAATTTTTATAATTAACTATTTTACTGTCTCAGAATTTTTATTTAATTTTTTGGATTTCAACCAAAACATCTCTTCCTCCCCCCTCCCTTATCAAGCGTTCAATATTGTCTTTCTTTTTTCTCGAGAGTACGGACTGAAGTTCAGAAAATCTGGTTGCTTAATGATAACGAAAGTTGATCCAAATACTGGACTATTTTCTAGAATTTATATCTCTTCCATAAGAAGACACATTTCAACACAAATGAAGGAGATATTATACAGAAAAAAACCGTTTGTACGTGTTATGTCAACAATCGTCTCAAACATGTATTATACCTTTAAATCTCTGCCATATTTTTTCGATTATTTGTTACAGATATATGCTTTTTAAATAAACCTTTTCATTACAGAAAATTCTTTTTAGATCACGCTGCTTAAAAGAAAATGTATGATATTGCTTTTATACCTTTTCTCTTCATAAAGTTGATCAAAAACTTAAATCGCATAATTTAACACGATTCGCCGATCCTCAATTTATACTTTATCACCATTAACGATTCTTTGTGTTGCATTTCTGTGCCATCTTTTGTATTAGGTTTGATTACTTTTAATAGTATTTTAATTCATTCACATTTTCCCTTCATAAAATAGATGAAACAAATGATGAATAGATGATCAAAAACTTGAATCAATTTAAATTCGGCTATCCTCAATTTACATCTTACTTACCATTGACAACTCCTTGTGTTGAATTTTCTATGCGTTTATAAGCAATATTTGAATCCATTTTGATAAATTTTAAACGATTTTAAGTAATGAAATAATATTTTAATTAATTAATTTTAATCTATCTTATCATTTGGAGACTTATTAGTAAATACGACGCAAGGCATGCTAATTTGTTCTTTTTTCCGCTTGATATTCTTCTCAGACCAATTTTGACCTATACACAAAGGTATTCAACTTGAACACCATTTTAGCATTCGAATGACCTTCCTTTATTCTTACTTGCAGTGAACTTGAATTTTATTTCAAGGATGCCCTCAAATATGTAGATTACTAAAGTAAATATGATCTGTTAACAGCATAATTTATTAGATTAAAAATAAATTTAAAACAGGTTTTTAAATAATACAGAGAAAGAATGTACTTTGGTTTCTGCTAAAAGTGTTACTCCCGGATCTTAACATTCCTGCGTCAGAAATTAGGCAATTTAAATTCAGTCGCATGGTTTAAGTGTAACTTTAATCCAGCAGAACGTTTGCGACGATTTAAAATCTTGTTTATTGTCTAAAACATGGAATTTTTTTTAGAACAAAAGCCTATAAAATTTTTTCCAATCAGATCTGATCTGATATCGTTTGAGCTGCTAGGATTTTTTTAAAATCTTTACAACAATACGACAATTCGGATATGATTTCCTTGAATCCTGGTATAGCGATTTGTGTATGTTTTCCAGGAGTCTTTACAAAAATATAGCAAACAAAAAGATGAGGAATACCGGAATCCATCTGGTCTATCCAGAATAATTTCCTTATCGTCAAAAGAAGAAAGACCCAGAATCATTTCTACTTCGTCTTTTTTCTGAATTTTTTGGTCCAATCTTGACAGTGTCTTATGTAATTTTGTTAGGTTGTGTATCCTTTTGCATTCGGCTTATTTATATATATGTTACGGTCAATGTGGATAATCGGCTATTAAGCATAATAACCGGTGATTATGGATAATACCCACGGTCATTATGCAAAATAACCGGCTGAAGATCCGGTAATTATGTATAATAACCGATTATCCACATTGACCGTAACATATATAAAGCAGAGTGTGTGTCTGTGTAGATGTGTGCAATATACAATTCTACAATTTTTGTCCAATCTTGATGAAATCTGGCACATGTGCTCTTCAAAACAAGAGAAAGATCACTGTCAACTTTTCAAAGCACAAAAGTTCATTAAAGATTAAGCAAGATTTTGGCGTTTTTCCTAAAGTATTACATCTTTACACTGTCTTAAAGTTAAAAAAAATTAGCTTTTCAGTGACACCAATTTCATTTCCATAAAAGTTTTTCTCTAATTTTTCCAAATATATTTTAGACATAAATATACGAAAATTAAACACATCTCGAACAAGAATACAAGAATGTTGCCACAGCAAATGAACAGAATTCTGAAAGAATACTAAAAAATGTTTAAAAATAGACCATTAAAAATTTATACCAGGAACAACTATTGATTTGGCTCAGTTATTCTATTTAAGAGGGAATTATTTTTACTTTCCCAAGAGTGAAAATGGATCACTGTGCTCATAGTTTCCTGTTTTCTACAACTTTTTGAAACTAAAAAGACCGAGCTATGTCAAGTATTATGCTAGTTATATACCAGGGATAGGAAACCTGTGGCCTTAAGGCCTTCTTGAGTTTTTTATGTGGCCTTACCAGTTATTTCAATTTTCATTGAAATATATAATCGTCTGTAATCTCTGCTAATAATAAAGGAGAATGTGTGTGTGTCTGTGTTTCTATCTGTGTTTGTGCCGAAATTTAATGTGGCATCTCAGTGCAGAAAGGTTCCGCACCCTTGTTATATATATTGATTGCCAAAATTTATTCTCATTGTGTGTTTCTATGTATTCTTAATCCTAATCTTACATTTATCCTCTCTGCTGACAAATTGTCCCTCGGTATTCCAGGCATTTACAATTTTTAAAAGCTGAGATATTGAGTCGGCGTACTCATGCTCTATCCAACATTTAAAATGAAATTTAACTATACAAATTTGCATCATACTATAATTTAAAGTTTTAAATATAATTGCAGCATGCAGAAGATCAATTAAAAGCGATGAAAGTGCGAAACCGTATACTGTTATATTTTGTCTCGCTTTAAAATCCAAAGTCATTAACATACCCGAATTAAGAAGAGCTTAATTTGAATAGAAAAATATTTCCTACACAAATTACATCCATTTTTAATAAGACTACCTTTCTTAAATTTATAGCAAGCGATATTTTGCAGAAAATCAGAAGCCAATTTTAAACATATAATAGTAATAAAAAGAGATAATTTTTTTTGTCTGGCACTGTGTACGTTTATGTAATAATATTGAAACTAGTTTAAATGCTTAAATAAGCAATTATGTTAAAATATAATAAAATATTAATACTATAATATCAAGGGACAGTATATTCCATCTATCCCCCCACTCTCCCATTAAAAAAAAGAAAACCGCAGAGTTCATTAACTATTTGAAATTTAAGATATTGTTGGAAATTCAGTGGGATGAATTATTTTTAAGAAAATCGTTTGAATTTCGAGCTACTTCAACAGCGGCTTTAGTGTTGAGGTGCAGGAGTGATTTTTAAAGCTTTGTTAATTGTGCTATTACTCATTAGGACAACTAGGCCGATATCAACACTCAACTGTCAATATCATCGTAGTAGAAATCTTTATATTTAACTAATATTTATTTAGTGTGCACTGATCGATGAATACTAATTTTGATAACAAAGCTATTGTTTAGCAACGGATTCGGAAACCCTCCGCGCTTTTGCGCATGCACCGGGCTGAGTTTTTTCCATCAAATTAGAGGGAAGTGAAGAATGGAAGGGTGATGTTTACATTTTACTGAGCGTGATCTAACAAAGAACTCCGGAAATGCACTCATATGACTCATTGCCTGACACTCCTTTCCGGTGTAAAATCATCGGAAGGTGGTAGTCACGGAATCCGTTGCTGAACAGTATTATTTTACTTTTTTTCTCTCAAATATACAAAATAAGTTTCTTTTTGTAAACATCTATTTATGTTAGTGTTTCAAAAGAGCTCTTAGACTAGAAGAAGACGGTTGTACATATATAAAAAGATGGTAGGTGACAACTGAAGCTGACAGTACCTACACAGAAAGCTGCGAACGGCCGAATCGCAGGTGAATGTCACACACAATATGCGTTTCTATGTGTCTTAGTAAGAACCTCACGAAATTATTTGTTTTTAACATAGAGGACTTTTGTTTTAAATGCAGAGTTTTATTTTGCAGAATATCGATTATTTTTTATTAAAACTAAATTCTGTTCTAATATACGAATTATTTTTTAAATGCGTAGGCTGGTTACACACACAGCGGATTTCTGATCGCGCGGAAAATTTATCGCGTCGCTCACCGAAAATGTAGCATTGGCTACGATAGCCTCTACTTGGGTGGCGACGGAAAAACTTCCGCAGACGATAGTGGCAGTCCGCGACTGCATATCTACCATACACACCATACAGTGTGTGTAACCAGCGTTGCGAATTTTTATCGCGCGGAACATTTATCGCGCCGCCGTTCCAACAGTAGTGCACTGATGTAAGTTGGAGCTTACACATTGAGCGGAAAAATGGACGCGCGGACTATTTACCGCGTGCGGTAGATATGCAGTCGCGGACTGCCACTATCGTCTGCGGAAGTTTTTCCGTCGCCACCCAAGTAGAGGCGCACGTGGCCAAATGAGAGCTTACACACACGGCGATATTTCTACCGCGTTTGTTTCGCTCAGTGTGATTTTCCTCTACGTTTGTATAAGTTGGTTTGGAATCTATTGGGTTTTTTTTTCTATTGTGAAGATGTCTGACCTTATAGATAATGAATTTTTAATTGCATTAATGCAAAAAAGGTATGTTTTGTGGAATAAAACTCTCGACATTTTTAAGGACAGAAACGCCTTGTTTCAGCCTGGAAATTCGCAGCGACTTTGTTGTATTGAAATAGAAAGAAATGATTTTGATAAGTTCATACTTTCTCACATATACGTACTAGAAAGTGTAAAAGTCATAAAAAAAATAAAAAAAACGTTGAAATTCTCGAAGTGCCCCATTAGCACCAGAATATTAAAATATTTTACTTATATAAATATTTTAGTATATAATATAAATATTTTAATTATATACTTTTCCCTTATTTATACTACATAAAGAACACGCCAACATTATTCTGTTTAAGCAACATATCAGATGCGATGAACAACTTTCGTTTTACAGAGAATTATGCATATATATAACCTTTTTTTCAATATTGACTACGTAATCTAATAAGTAATTTAATTTTATTTGAGAAAATAAATAGTATATTATTGAAACTATGTTGAATTATATTGTACAATATTGACTCGATATTGTGCAATATTGAACAATATAAAAAAACTGTTATAAGTAGTAATTCTAAATTCTGAAGCAATTGAAGAATTTCGTATCATCCTTCCTCAACTCTTCAAACAACGTATAGAAGGCTCCAACCCCTTCTTTTTTTCATTAATTGGATGAACCCAAATAAACCGATTTTTTCTTTTCTTCTTTATTCGACGACGGAATAACAATAAAGCTAGAATTTGCTCTCTGTTCATTTCAAACAATACCAAGCAGTAAATAATTTAAGCAAAACTAAATTGATTTGATGATGAATCCACGCTGCCAATAGTCGAAAAGTCAGCAGCTGATTTTCGGTGAACGGCGCGATAAATTTTCCGCGCGATCAGAAATCCGCTGTGTGTGTAACCAGCGTTAGGATCATGTTAAGGGCTATTTAATTAAGCATAGTGACACATTCCTTCCTTACCTTTCGTCGGACTGCCACCTTGGATTATTCCTGTTTATAGATGAAGTGAAATGAACATGAAAAAATGAAATAAAACATGAAAAAAATGAAATGAAACATGAAATGAAAGACGAGGGGAAAAAATGAAATTAAACATGAAAAAAAATGTTTTTTCAGCGAACGCGAGCGAATAAAATACATTTTTTGAAACATTTTAACTGCATGATTCACATCGAAATTATACACAAAAATTTCTTAAAAGTGAAAGCAAAAGTCACTATGTTAATAAAATCTAGTCAACACCATGTTTAATTCATATAAATGTGCGCATAAAAATTCATACAAAACTACATAGGGAGCAAAAGAACTATACTAGAACAGGTTCTCAAAATTAATTCAATAGAACTTTTTATTTGCGTATATTTCAACACATGATGAAATCTTCTATATTTTTTTAGAATAAGACATTAGAAAAAGAGCCATTTTCTTAGTCAGACAGTTCTGATAATCATTATACGCGTGAGTGTTGTATAAGTAGAATTGGGAAAAATGTTCGAACTTTCTAGAATTTACAGCTTTATTTAGGAGTAGGCTGAGCTTAACAGAAAACAAACTTTTCCATAATCGTTATATAAATAGTTTATGAAAATGGTAATACAAGAGCAGGAATTAACACTAAGAGAAAAAAAAGTGAAATTTCACTAGGGGTATGTAGATACATTAGAACAAAAAATAAGCATCAAAGTCTTTTTTGTATCCCAAAAAAAATAATAATTATAAAGAAAATTTAAACCAAAAATTTTGCAAAAACGCAATTTTGCATGTATAAGCAAGTTATACATTTTACAAACATGGGAAAATACGGGAGGGAAACTTTTTGATTTCAATGGAAATAAATTTGAAATATTCACACAGATGTCCTTTAATAAATTTTATTATCTCATAAGTAATTTTTGAGGAATTTCACCAACTACCTTATTTCAACATTTATTTATTTATGATAAGAATAATCCATTTTGTTCTTTGAAAAAAGTTTGATTTCTATGTTAAATACACTTATTGGAAGATTTCTTCAACAAATGATTCAACATGTATTTTTTTTCTTAAAGACGGATGTGATGATATACCAGTGCATCTCAAGCTTTAAAAGTCTTAAAAATCACTTTTTAACATATTCACTGCCACCGACGTGGCGGCGCTTTCCAGAACCTATTATCTAATTAAATGGCCCTTTCTCTACAGTAGTTATGAGATGGGAGAGAAGGGGGGCATCTAATTAGATAGATGGTTCGAATCTCGGGCGTGAATAGTGGCAGCGATGTGTTAACGAATTATACATCTCTCAATCCATATACAAAGCAAAATGAATAGGCTTATTAACCTTTGAATTATATACACAAAAACAAACTTACTGTGAAAATATCGCGGCATCGTTCTTTGATAAATTTTATCACCTTGTTTGCTTCATAAAATGCTCTGATAGCAGATATATATTTGCGTGAGTTTTCGAGAAAAAAATATAATAGCTGTTGAAAAACGAAACGGTTTTAAAGCCCAGCTTCTATAGATGCTATTTTACTTGTTTGTCAGTTTCTCGCTGTATTGAACGTGACAAAATCATCACGACCCTAAGATGCAATGATTCATGCAACGGAAATCAAAGTAATGACTGAAGTAGATACATGCAATGCATACATTCTGCACAGCGTTTTTTGAAAAAAAAAAAAAAAAAAATTGGAAGCCCTTCTAGGAGGGCGCCATTTTTTTGTCTTGACCGAATAAGATCGGCAATAGTAGTAGACCATCTTTTGATGGCAATTTTTCTTTCTTTTTTGGTTACGGATTGAAAAGAACTTTGTAAGGAATAGGAGATAGTAGCTTTTGTAGCTGAAAATTCCCCAAACCCCTTTTACAAATTAAATCACAGCGTTTCTTTTTGTTTTAAATGATGGAATCACATTTATTATTTAAAAATCATTTTATAATAAATTACGATCCGATCAGAATTTTTTGGCTTTTATTGCTAAAGAAACATTTCCTCCAAAGTGTGCTTAAGCTATTCAGGAATGTTTATGTAAATATTATCATTATAAGCAAATTCCAAGAAATTCAGAAGACGGAACTAATAGTTTTTTTTAATAGCGAACTTCAGCATCAACAGCTGAATTATTAATGGTCTTCTGGCTCTAAGCATTTATCCATCTGTTCTTCGTAAACATGCCTAATCATTTCCAATTACGAAATTCGTATACTTGCGCAGAAAGAGAATTTTTTTCACTTTCGATACTTGATTTTCGACAAGAAGATAAAGCTGAAAGGGAAAAAATTCATTTAAATTTTAATTTAATGATGAATTATTTTAAATTTTATTTTTAAATAAGACGATTTCCTAATTTCTGTGAATTTTGAAATCAAAGTATAGCAAATAATCTAATTTTTATTTTTGTTCCCTTTTTCAAAGTGACACGAGGACTAATCTGGGACTGACCTCGTAATTCTAACCTTTCCGCACCACCACTTTCCCTCTCCAAGCTTCCATGCCACACCAACGAAAAGACTTTTGAAGCTTGACTTCAGACTTAACATACTCCAAGCCCAGATGGGTTTCCAACCCTCCAACCGAGATCTTACCAGCAGGCCACAGCGGCCCGCATGTAGTAGAGACAGAATATCTGTTTTAAATTACACATTGCCATTAGTCAAGAGGAGATAAAAATATTTGCATTATTATTACTTTTTAAAGCGACTACCTCTCTCTGCTAAATGAATAAATTGATAAATGTGTGAAGTAATTAAAATAACTGACAAAAGTTTGAACCTGGATTTTTTAAAATGTCATCTATGTATTTAAAACAGAAAATTTTTTTAGTATGTATTTTCGTTTTTTTTTTACTAGTCTACGCACGTTCAGAACGTTTGTCTTACCGGAATCAAATTTGGCACACTGATGGATTAGTAAAAGAGAGTTAACGTCGTAAAAATTATCTTGAAAATCGAATTAGATTTTTATTTATTTAAAGTGGTAAATTCTAACGGGTTTTTTTTGCCTACTTTCGCAAATTTTTGGTATATATTCTAATCGGAGAATAATAATTTTTATATCGTTGTAAAGTACAGAGTTTTTTAAAGTTTTCGGAAACTTCTGCAAACATCGTCCTATTTTTTCTCCATTATTATTCGCATACGCGCGAGAAGAAAAGTTCTGCTTCTGGTGTTTTAATTTATTAGTTCTTCCATTTTTTTCCTCTCTTTTTTGTCTTTTGATATTTTATCTTGCATAGTTATTGTAAGAAATATTGTTTAAAAAAATGTTATTTTTCCAAACTTCTCGCCTTTTCATTTAAACCATACTTTTATAAGGTATCTAGTCGATATACGCGGCGTTGCTCGGGATAAAAATCTTTTTAAGTCTGAGTACTTATAACATTTTGAACTTAATAAAAGAGTTCTACACAGCAGCGTCTTTTGTTGAATTTCATTAATCCACTGCCGTGCTCTCTGATCCTCTCGACCAGCAGTTTAACACCCCTCTTCATTTTCTCTCTTTAGTTTGAACCACCTGTCAAGAATCTCGTAGTCCTTCCTACTCCATTTCCCCCTTCACATCATCGCTACGGCAACAGCAGAAGCTCTTTAATATCATGTATTTTTTGCCATTATCCGGACTACAATTCTCTTCGCTTTAGTATTTGTGTCACTGACCGGAAAAAACGGCATAGTGTTCTTTCTTTTTCTCCTTAGGTCCTCTCCCTCCGGTAGGAAGAGGGCTCAATAATCTCGAAGGATTTTACACACTCATTATGATCATTTAAAAATTTGTAAAATTGAACGAAACATCGCGGAAGGAGACTAATTAACATCATTGGATTGATGTGCAAACATATTGAAAGATGTATATGTTACGAAACAAAAGCGAAAACAACAATTTCTGCTTCCTGTTAATATTCAAAGAAAATAATATTTTTTAACATAACTTTCACAGTGATAAAAATACGGGAATGAAGGATTTGATAAAAAGATAAATTGGTTTGAATTTAATTACAGTAATAGAAAGCATTGAAACAAATTTTTAATGTTTATTAAATTAAGGAAAAGAATGCATAACATTTTTAAATTGAATCATTAAAAAGATAATATTCTGCTCTTTAAGATGGTATGTAATCATCTACGTGCAATATATTTTTCTGAAGTTATTGGCGAAAAACTGACGCGTAAAACGCCGAAAATTGGCTTGATTTTCTTTTCGTTATTTAATTATATATCTTAAGAAATAATTTTTTGAAAGTTGAAAAAAAGTACAATTTGAAAAAAAGTACAGTTAATCTAGGAATGGGCCCTAGAATAGCATGTACAAATTTCAGGTCGAAACTGTTTAACGTTTAGGAGGAGTTCTTGCGACAGATAGACCGTTAAAACATTTTTTCCCTCCCTTTGTCCTCTTCCTACGATAGGAACCGAACTAAAAACCCTTAAAGGCTTAACACACACTCATTAGGATCATTTAAAAATTTGTGAGGATTAAACAAAGCATCGAGGGAATAATTCCCTAACGTCATTGGATCACTGTGTAACCGTATTAAAAGGTGTAATTGCTACGACAACCGGAAGTAAAAAGTCTCCTTTGCTGTTTATGTCCAAAGAAAACAATATTTTCTTTTATTAACTTTAGCACTGGCAAAAGCAAGTTCGCGAAACAGTAAATTGGTTTGAATTTAATTCTATAAGAATAAAAAGTATTGTTTTGAAATTGAGTTAAAAATAAATTTTTAAACGTTAATTACAATTAGAGAAAAATCTGTACCGCAATAGAATTACTATCATTGAAAAGATAATTTTCTGCTCTTTAAGATGACGTAAAATAAATTGTCGTGAAATACATATTTCAGAAGTTATTGGCTATAAACATTTAAGCATTAGGCTTAACCGCGACAAATTTTCGTTAATTAATTTAATATCTTAAGAATTAATTAATTCTAAAAGTTTAAAATAGCGCAGTTGACCTAAAAATGTACCCCAGTCACGTATTCAGCTTCTTGAAAGGGAAAGCTGACTTGCATATATATTATTATTCATGCATTTCCTTTTAATTGATTGCAAGTCTCCTGCGGCTATCAGTGTATAGAATTTTAATTATCTGTTTTCGAATAAATTATGTTGATCTCTTTTTGTTTTCAATATTTATTTTATTTGTGGTGACATAACGCATGTGTTTTCAACTTATCAGTGTTTTAGTTTTTATATTTTTTCTTTTATCATTATTTTTATTTTTGGCATAAGCAACATGTACTCGTCTTTAGTGCCCTGAAGCTACACTTTTCAAAGGGTGGGAATTATTTGCACTTTAATTTGGATCAAATTCACTTTGATAAAAATATTTTGCACTCATAACAAATATACTGCACGCGAAAAAAAATTATTCCGCTAGAATTAAATTTATTCAGCATGAAAAAAAATATTTGAACTTTGAAAAAATATGATGCACTGAAGAAAAAAGATTATCACGTGCATTAATTACTTTCCACTATAAAACGGATGTTTCCACGTTGAATAAGCTAAACAAACTCAGTTTTTGCAGTCGTGCAGTATTGCATTAGTTGGAGTGTTGCCAATAGGGAGAATCATCCTTGTTTATGGGGATTTACTACCTCAGAAGGGAAAAAGTCCTCGAATAAGCTAAAACCGGTAATTTTATCCGCCCAATTAGCAACAGTGGTTAATTTATAATATGGCTGTGCGCCGTACATTGCCGCGACTTGTGCGTGTGCAGCGTGCATCGTTTCTTCTCTACAGGGGTGTAGTGGAGCTGGAACGTCGTTCTGGCACCGCTTTTTTTCAGGAGAAAATTGTGAAAATGTTCTTAAAACAGCGCGAATTTTGTCACCTAGGTTAGAGCGCCCTGCACTGCTTATTTTGCGACTACATCACTGCTTCTAAACCTCCTTTTATTGTATCTTTTCAAACTGAACTGAGGCCGCGGTGACCTAGTGATAAGGTGACGGCCGCTGAGCCGGAGGGCTCCGGGTTCGAAACCCGATTCCACTGAAGATCCGTCGTATATTAGGCCTGTTGCACGTTCAATCATATTTAGGGAGACAGAACGCCGCCCTGTGTTTTGTAGCCATTACAGCTATTTTACAGTTTGAGTGGACAACCTTAGGGAGACAAACGTTCTCCCGCTGGTGTGGTGCGGAAGTTTGGATAGGTGGTTGCCAGTTCGGATGTCGTCCTCGTCATCTAACCGCGGTTCAAAATGAGGAGGTTCGTCCCAAAATAGCCCTCGTGATGCTTCAAAACGGACGTTAATATAATCAAACTGAACTTAACTATTTTTGCCCTATTCATGTGATCATCTGATATATTTTGTGACTTGGCGGGTGAGTTGATTTAAATTATAAAAAAATGTTGTAAATCTTAATAAAATAAAACATTTGAGTATTTTTGCTTTAGAAGTCATAGAAAATATAAGCGATTTACTGGAATTTATCTCGAAGTATCATTCCGAGAGTGATGAGGAAATAAATGAAAAAACACACACAAGGAACAGAAAAAACGACTCTGGATTAAAACTAAGGAATACGAAACAGCAGAATTGGTAATAAACTATGTAAATAATTTGCTGTAAATAAAACGTGTAAGAAAATTACATCACACAATAGCTCAGCTGGATGCAAAATCACTTATCGCCGTATAGCTGGTGAATATAGAGAGAATTAATGTCCTGCGGAAATATAGTTCCATTCTGAAAGTTCTGCTGTTTCATTATATGAAGCACATTAATCACGTGGATGGAAATAGAAGCCTGTCCATGGTGGCGAGAAAAATGGTGCGACAGCCATATGAAGATGGTGTGAGAAAACTGAATGCAATAATAGCTGCATTCCAAAATCGTGGTTTGAAAGAACCAGAAACATTTTAAATTCTGTTAATTAAAATGTTCTGGCAAAACTTAGACAAGAAACATTTGAACCGCCAACTAACTATATCTATGAAAGATGTATTTAATTGGTGTAATGCCAGATGGAATGGTTCCTGTCGAAGAATATACGCCGTTTGTGTTTAGTTTAATTAAGTTATATTAACGACCCGTTTTGAAGCAATACGAGGACTACTTTTGGACGAACCTACTAGTTTTCAACCGCGGTCAGATGACGAGAACGATACCCGAGCTTGCACCCCCCTCTCCAAACTTCCGCATCACACAAATGGAAGAACCATTTGATCGTGTGAAAGACTCATGCTATAAATAAATGAAACTGAGTGGAATCCGAAACTTTTATTGGCTGATGCCATCAGTGTAATAACTAATGGCTTCAGAGCTGTTTTGGACTTCTCTCGCGACGATTGACGTGCTATTTACATGTAGTAAAAAAAAGATTGATGGCAAACTGCGTGGCATTAAAGACAAAGATGAAACAAGGAATGATATTGAATGTCTTCATTTATGCTCTGATGATAATACCTTTAACATAGTGTATTATTTTTGAAGAAATAGGAGGAAAAAGAATGATGTGAATATCGTAACATTCACAGAATACTTAAATCGAATAGCTTACCAGAAATCGTTACTGATATATAGGTGCTCGGAATTATTTTCCTATCACCAATAATGGATTAGAGGCAACCAATGCGCTGATAAAAAAAAAAAGGAACATACATTTCGTGAGCGTCTCCCTGTTAGTCAGTTCCTTGAAATGTGTGAAAATGCGATTGTGAAAAAATTGTCAACTGAACGTGATCCAGTTAACCCGAATTACAAACCATTTTAAATGAAACCTCATCTAAAATGGTTTGCATGTCCCCACAAAGATTTGGACAAAACCAAATCAGTGGGCAAAATTAGAAGTCGAAATTTTATTAGGAAGAAACGGAAACCAATCTGCGTTTTATTTACTATCTTTACAGGTCAAACAGAATATAAATGCAGAAGTGAAGAAATTCATATGAAAGGGCATATCTCATATGGACCTTTTTTGATGAATATAAAACTGAATACAATAACTGTGTATGGAAAGTGATAGTATCTGCCTCTGGTAGTAACGGTTCTGTTTCCACATACTCGTGTCCTGTTTATATTTGTAAACATAGAGCTTAGGCATGTTAATATTTATGGGGCAAGAGAAAGTGCCAAACGAGCTAAATGTTTACCTCTTGGGCAGAAACGTAAGAGGGGTCGGCCCATTAGAGCCAAAAATGCTCTTTTAATACAATTAGTATTGTTTAGTAATGTATTATTTTATATAATATGTTTGTTTACTTTGTGCTAAAAGTAACTTTTACTCGTGCTTTATACATTTTTAAACCTTTTTTTTTCATTTTTTGTAATAAAATTTTTTATAATATCTATATTTTTTATTTCCTTTTTTGAGTTAGCAATCCGCCCAATTTAAAATCTTTGATACTATGTCTTAAAAATTGAGTTTGAGTGCAAAGTATTCAATTTATAGTTCCGTGTACAAAGTGAAAAATTTATAGGGCAAAGTATCAAATTTATAGTGCAAGGTATTTGAGTTATAGCTCAAAGTATTCGAATTATAGTGTAAAGTATTCGAAATATAGTTCCATGAATCAAGTGTAAAGTATTCGAATTATAGTGTAAAGTATTCGAATTATAGTGCAAAGTATTCGAATTATAGTTCCATGATCCAAGTGTAAAGTATCAAATTTATAGTGCAAAGTATCCGAATTATAGTTCAATGTACCAAGTGCATACTATCTAATTTGAAGTGCAATTATATATTTCCCCTTTTCAAAGCTCTTAGTGGTATTTGTGTTCATTTATTTATGTTATTTGTATCATATATTTCTTCCTCATGTTAAACCGCACTTTGATATCAATAAATCGTCGCTTAAAAAGTAGCACCACCTATCTCAGTTTTTTGAAATTTTAAGGACGAAGAAAAAAAAAAAAACGAAATTTGCAACAAATAACTAATATTTTGAATTTTTTAAGCAACTGATACGAACATGAGATCACATATTCCTACCAGATGTGCAAAAAAAAATAAATAAATAAATAACCCAGAAGCATTCGTTATTGGTTGCAAAATATTCAGTTCTTTCTTCCGTTTTGAAATTTCAAAAAATTGAGATAGGTGGTGTTGCTTCTTAAGCAACGAAATATTTTCGGTCAAGAAGCAGAGGAAGTGACCTCCCCACTACCTTTTAATACATTTCCACAAAATGATGCGTTCTGCTCTTAACTTCTCTGGATAGAAAAGGGGCTCGAGTATGCATTTTTATAACGATTTATATTTCGAGTAAACGTTATTTTCCCTGATTATCTTCCCTTTGACGGAATGGGTTCAAAATTTCATGCAGATAGACTATTTTGGTGTAGAAACAAAATATCAAATTTAATTTATCTAACGCCTAACGGTTTTAAACTATTCACATTTCACAGATAGACAATCCGAGAGACAGACTACAGTTGAAGTCTATGGCCCAAAATTTCAAACATTTACAATGTTTGTGTACAAACTGCATGCTAAATTTTATCCAACTAACTTGCTACTTTTTATTGCATTCAATTGCACACTCAGGAATAGACAGACTTCCCGCTGACGGATTTCGTAAGTTTGCAATTTAGCTGTAAAGACTCAATTCCAAATTTCATTCATCTCTCTCTTTCCATTATGCATTTAGCGTGTTCACAAACGAATATTAATTTCAAAAATGTTTTATTCGGACTCGGGCTATCTAAAGCGAGTAGATTCATTAAAATCTACACTGCGTCTAGATACAGAACAATTACTATCCTTTCTCTATATATTTTGTATACGAGAAAGTTAAAAAAAATGCAAAAAGTGTTATTTTTACACATCGGAACTTGAAGAAATTCAATAAATTTTCTTTAAACTTTATTTTCCCAGATTATCAAATTTTGATTATTTAAGGAACGTAAGTCATGCTTTTTTTAGCTATTTACAAAGAAATAAATACAGGTTGTTCAAAAATACATAATTTCAGGATAGTTCGTATATCAAACCGTTCGTGACCGCAAAACAGAAAAATTCCGTTCTTAATGGTAAAACTACGTGACTCCGAATAAAATACTACTCATTTATGGACTCATACCAGTTTCCGAACCTTATTCTCCGAAAGTATTGACTTCACCGGATGAAATTTGTGAAAATTCGAAGGTTACTCAGGTTATCGACAGCGAGATAAAACTGAGGTAAAAGGTGAAAAAAAAGTGTTATTCTAATTTTTTTTGAGCACTTCCTCAGGTGCGAAAGTAATTCTTCCGCACGAATTTCAAAGCCTTTTTAGGATACCTTTAATTACTTCCTTCTGAAAAGTAACTACGCCAAAATTAGCAATCTTAATAACCAGTAGAAGGTATTCCCCTAGACTTTCTCGTACCTTTACACAATATGAGGTGTTTTGTTTTTAGATTCGTAGTATAAAGAGAATGGAGTATGTATTTTGAATTCTTCACCATTAATCTATTGAGTCCACAGTTTGAAACATGTCTACGATTCTAGTGAGATAACAATATGCCAAATTTTATACTCTAGCTCATTGAAGTTTTGAGTTATTGTGTTTGCATGCACACAGTAGACAGACAAATAGACTTCCCTTCTATGGATTCGTTCACAGTTTGATAGAAATCTACAATAGGACCCTGGTAATCCGGACGAATTCAGGCACATGAACGTCCGGATTAGCGAGGTTTTTAAAAAGAACGTAAAACACTTTTTCAAAAATTGTATGTATATGTATTATGGTATATTTGTATGAACTAACATTGTATGGCTAAATTGAATGAACATGATACAGTATGAACATGATATGTACATACATAATTACTACATATGTAAGTGAATGAACATAATCAGTGTCCAAAAAAGTAAATGACTTTTTTTGCGCGGCCGTTCCAATATTTAATTTAAATGCGCGGTCTCTTAAACGTCTGAGGAGCATAATTTCGTTTGCTTCAAAATTTTGCTCTTCAGCGCACTGTAATGAAGTGTTTAGTGCCGCCACAGCCTCAGAATGAGAAATTTTGACGGGGTTTACAGGGGTGACGTCGACATCATCATCATCTGCTGTTACCGTCCTGATAATTTCGCCGTTTGTTAAAATTTCATTTCGAGCCAAACTGTCGTCAGCCTCAGCAGCCCACTGGAGGGCTTCAGTATTAGACATCGGGTTCGTGTTTTCTAATTGGTTAATGAGTGATACAAGCTGAATTTCTTCAGTTTGTACATTTTCTTCAACTTCAGAATCAATAAAATTGTGAAGCAAATTTTTCCACGACTTGCTGATTAGCAATGCAGACACAGATGACCAACAGTTAGAAAGACTGAACACGACATCTTTTTAATTTACATTTTTCAGTGTTTTTTTCCAAGTTTTCATTGTGCACAGGAGCATTGAGAATGTTCGTTAGAAGCAACTTGCGATATCCCAGCTTGATGTTTTGAATAACATTCTGATCCAGGGGTCGGATCAGGGCAGGATGCGGGTTTGCATCATTCCCCATGGACCGTCTGGATTACCGAGGGTTCCGGATTAGCGAGTGTCCGAATTAAGGGGTTTTTACTGTACTATTTTGATGTAATAACAGCATACCGACTTTCATCAGTCTAGCTTGTTGCTTTTTTACTTTCTCGCATACAAAGTATACAAAGAGACAGTATTGTAATCAACAAAAAATTCAAACTCAAGGATTTGACGAATCTCCACGCTTTAGACCCCCAAGTCCGAAAAACACAATTTTGGAATTATGTCTGTCTGTGAACACGATAACTCAAAAACTATAAGAGATACAGGGATGAAATTTGGTATGTGATCTTTAAGAATAATATTTAGATTTCTTCAAATTTTGGACAAAACCAGTCTACAGGTAGTTTGACTGTCCGCGCTCATGTCAGCACTATAACTCAAAAAATTGAATAGCTAGATGGATAAAATTTGGTACACAGTTTTATCATCATGAATGTAGGTCCTTATCAAATTTTGGGCCAAATCCGTCAAAGGGTCAATTGTCTGTCGGTCAGTATAATCGCACTAACATCTTAACAAAATTGCTTCAATAAATGAAATTTGGTATGTGGCCTTCTTACCTTAGTTGTAGATTTGAGTCCAATTTTTGTGTCTATCGGTTGAGAAAAGGGCGTGTTCAAATTGCAAATTTCGTTTTCTTTATCTTACACCCAGCCCTACTGGCAATCACGCCGGCTTTTAATTCCACTTCCGTGTTGGAAGAACTTCGGAAATTGTGGTATGACGTTTCGCTTATTTTTTTCTCCACGGCATTAGAGGTTTTAGCTTATTTTTTTTTCTACATGTGTTAGGAGTATACGAGAAAGGTTAGGGGAGACCACTCCCGCTGGTTTAGTTACCACGTTCGCAGTCTGATCGATAAACATATTTCCAAAAATGGCTTTTTTAGGGTCAGGGAAGTCTAAAATATCAAGATTAATCAAAATCTCAAGGTAAATTTTTCTGACGATTTCAGTATTTTTTCTTTGTATACTTAATATACAAGAGGATATAGTACAATACCGTTATATGCTAGATGACAGGGTTAAAGTCTTTTGATACTCATATCATAACAATTTTGTGTTACATAATATTTGTGTAGTAGACTTTTTCATTAGAAGAATTCTTCACATGTGTCATAGATAATTCCAGTACACTCTTAACAAGGCCGATTTCTAAAGTATGCTTACTACCTGTTAAAACATATAATTAAATGTCTAATTTCCTTAAATTGGCATGTGATATTTATTTATTTCAGTTATATTTTTACATAGTGTTTATTATGAATTGTGTTTAGTTATATTATAATCCAATCGTGTAGTATTTGTGCAACATATTATTTCTATATTTATACATATATTTGAATTATGAATGTGTAGTTTAACTATTACTTTGATTTGCATTGCATTTCTTTTTATACGTATTTATATTATTCATTTCTGTTACTACTAATATTCAAAAAATGTTCATATTTAAAATTTAACTTGAAAAATTATTAGAAATGCTTAATAATGTATATGCGCAATGTATATCAGAAAGAGTTGGAATTAAAATTCCAATGCGTGGCTGGATGTTTAGTAGGGTGGATCGAAAAGTATAGGAATTTTTTTTTTGGGGGGGAATTGCTTTTGGCGCGGGGTGGGAAAGTTGTGTCTTCGATGTATTAGTTTACATATATTTTTTTTATTGAAATCCATTGATATCTTCCAGTGTCCCAAGTGCCCCCAAAATAAATAAAAAAATTACATTTTTTGGAAATTTATATATAAAACAATATTTTGAAAATTCCCTTTAGCGCCGGTAAGAAAATTTTGTTTTGGGTATGTTAGTTTACGTTTTTTAAAAATTATTATTCAAATTTATTCATATTTTCTGGTGGTCCAAGGGCCCCAAAAATAGTTAAAAACTGACATTTTTACGATTTTGACTCATTCAAACAGCAAAGAGGGAGGAGTAAAAGAACGCTTTTGCCTGTGTTTTTGTTTAGGAAAAGTTGAGATTGTGGCGAAGTTTATCTTTGTCTTCGAAATAAAGTAAAATTGTGTTATATTTTACTTTAGAAAGAAAGAAGAAAAGATAATTGCGGGTCCCTGAATAATATTATATAAACAAAAATAATTTTATTCATTTAATAAAAAAAACAAATAATTTTTCATTCTTCCCTATACGTTTTTTCCTGTAAAATCGTTTCTTTAACACATTTTTTTATTTTTAATTCAAAATTTGCATTAAAATCGTTTTTTTGCAAATATTTAAGTGTCTCGGGGCATCGGAAGACATTAAACAAAGTTGAAAAATTTTGCATGTATGCTAGTACACTTAAAAGACAACTTTTGCAACCTACGCCGATTTTATTCTATTCACACTTTAAATTTTCGATTCCCCTCCTAATGTTTAGTCTCGCTTGCAGCGCCATTCCCTTACGGGTGGCAAAGGGATACCCCCTCCCACAGTTCTAGCTAAGAGATGTGCTAGGTCTTGTGCAGCAACTATATTTGGATCACCTATTAAACGAGTCGTATAGTTTTAAAAAAGTGGTTTATTTCCACTGTCTGATTACTATATTATTACGAGTAACTACTATTTTAGTCACAGTCTCTTTTATATACCTTTGTTGAGTTTTAAAATAAAATGATTAAAAAAGAAATATAGCCCATGTCCATTTTAATTTAACGAGCTATCGCCTTCATAAAGTTTCATTTCGCTTTTTGAATTTATTTGTTAAACTTATATTTTCGCGTATACGAAGTATACAAAGAGAAAGAATTGTAGCTGTCAAAAAATTCAACTTCCAGAGTTTGATGAGACTACATATTTAAGACTTCTCTGAGTCAGAGAAAGCTATTTTTAGAATTACGTCTGTCTGTCTGTGAACATGACAATTCAAAAACGGAACAACTAGACGGATGAAATTTGGTATGCAGTCTTTTCAAAAAAATTGTAAATCGGCATCAAATTTTGGACGAAATCTGTCAAAGGGAAACTGTTTGTTTGTCTGACACTGTTTGTCACGACAACTCTAAAAGGTAATGAAATAGATGGAAAACATATCAGTTATGGTTTTATCACTAGAATTGCATATCTGTAGCAAATATTGAACCAAATTCATCTATGAGTTGACTGTTTGTCGGTTTGTCTATTCATGTGTATGTGAACTTTTCTTGTA
Organism: Araneus ventricosus; assembly: GCA_013235015.1. Classification (NCBI taxonomy): domain Eukaryota; kingdom Metazoa; phylum Arthropoda; class Arachnida; order Araneae; family Araneidae; genus Araneus; species Araneus ventricosus. The sequence continues at coordinate 27,391 of BGPR01001440.1, forward strand.
ATAAAATTGTCGTGAACTTATGTCATGTCTTTGTAATAAAATACTACATCTGCGTCAAATTATGGACCCAAATCCGTCTAAGGGCAGATTCTTTGTCTGTTTGTTTGTCCATGTGTATACTAACACGAACTCAGGAATGCTAGGTAAATGAAATTTGGCATGCGGTCTTCCCACAAAAAGTGGAAGATCTGCATCAAATTTTGGAGCCAGTCGTTCAACGAGAAGGGGTCCAAAATGCATACTCAAATCTCTTCAATATTCGAAAATTCCGATGTTTTAATTCTATTTATTATATGTTTATTTTATGTGAATGGATACTATTCAATGTTACCTGAAGAAAATATCAGTGTTTGAGTCTCAGTCATCTGGATATTAAAACCGTTGTTGTATAATTAATTTCGCAAGCTTTTAAAATTTCAAAGAGATGATAATTTAAAAATATAGTTGTCAGTGTCTTTAAGAAATTATGTTTAAACTAGAAAATCACCCGTCACGGTATGACGGGTACAAATTGCCTCTTCATTCGAGAGATTTCCGTGTGTGTTTGACGTGTTTAAATAGATATATATGCGAGAGAAATGTTTAACATTGATTGAAAACAACTAAAATAAACATATGTTTTATGACAGGAAATATTTTTTTTATTTATATATTTCTTTATTCAAAAAACCTCTTGGTAAACAACATTCCGTGTGAAGTATTTTTCGTTGTTTAACAATTTTCTTATAATTCAATAATCATGAAATTCTCAGATTGTCAAACGTAAGTCAAAAGTTAAAATTTAGAAGGAATTCTTTTTCAAAATTCTAATTAAAACAAATCACTTTTCTGATTGTCAAACGTTGCCAAAAAATATTATCAAATTATATCATCACGATTGCAATAAATAATCAGATACATCGTGGCGTCCAAACTATACCACTCGCATGATATACCACTGACGTAATTTACTGCTTTCTATTAAAAAATGGAAATTAATTTGAAATATATGATTAATATATTTTAAAATTTCTCGGGAACTATTGATCATAGCGAGATAAATTTTATATCAATCGACAGCAAATTTTATTTCACTATTTTAGAGTTATTAAATTTGAAATTAGAACGACAATTATTCTTTTAAATTTAAAATTACTGAAATTTAGGTTCTATAACAAAGAAATAATGCTGTTTAATGTCTCGCAGTGCTATGACGCGAGTTTTATTGTTGTTGACGTCAGAGCGTTACAGAGACAAATCTGGGCTATTATATTAGTAATATAATACATTATCATAAGATTATTGTGTTGGCGTATTTTGACATTTATCAGGTCATAAAAGCTGGTAATTATTTTAGGATTTTGCAGTAATTTCCGTAAATTATTCGCTTCGAAGTGAAAACTGTCGTTGGAAGATATGAGATATTATTATAAACTTACTTTTTACAAGTACTTGTGAATCTGTGCGTGCTATACAGGGTGTCCTATAAAGATTAGTACAAACTTTTAGGGGGAGATCACACATACGATAAGCATCCAAAATCACATAGGAACATGGGTGCGCAAACGCCATCTGGAGGCCGCAGATGTCATTGAAAATTAAACAGCACTGGCCAAAATGCCGATATCTTTCTGAATCTTAACGGCATTGAACTGAAATTTTTATATAAGTTGCCGTATATATCTGGCTCTGAAGCTTTAGAAGAAAACTTACGCTAACTTTTGCGCATGCGCGGTAAAAAACTATTTAATACAAATATTCATATCTTCTCTAATGTTCAGAGTATTTAGTTCAAATTTTAACACAATGCTTCTCTAACATATTGTCACGTATTCTGCAACTTTCATACAATTTGGTTGAAAACTCTGCATGTTTAAAGCAAAAAACATTCTAAAAAATTTGGGATTTTTTAAAGAAACCTTAATATCTTCTTGAATATTCGTGCTATTTTTACGAAAATGCATATAAATATTGCGTACATCACACAAAAGAATTGATGAAAGTTGCAAATCTGTATCAGCTTTCTGTGAAGCGGGGCGAGCCAAAATTCCATTTCGAATTCATTAATTTCTGGGCGGTACCCTAAATGCCCTCGTGACCGAATCTTCAATGTAAATTGTGAGTTAAAAATCTATCTCTTTATGATCGAAGTTCGAGGAAAATTCATAGAGTATTTCGTGAGATATTCGATCTGTATGCATCACTTAACCTCAAAGTTTGGTCAGGGGCAAGCCAATGCACCCAGCTGCTTCACAGAAAGCTGATAATGCACACTTTTTGCAGAAAACTGATAAAGGTTTGAAAGTTTCATCAATTCTTTTGTTTGATGTGAGCAATATTTAAATGCATTTTCGTAAAAATAACACGCATATTCAGGAAGATATAAAAGGTTTTTAAAAAAATCCCAAATTTTTCCGAATGTTTTTTGCTTATAACTTGCAGAGTTTTCGACCAAATTGTTCGAAAGTTATAGAATACATGACAACATCGCAGTTAAGCATTATGTTAAAATTAGAACAAAATACTCTGAGTACTAAAGACGATATGAAGATCTGTAGTAATAATTTTTTTCTGCGTATGTGCAAAAGATAGCGCAATTTTTCTTTCATAGCTTCAAAACCAGATATATAGGGTTATTTATATAAAAATTTCTGTTCAATTCCGATAAGATTCATTAAGATATCGGCATTTTGGCCAGCGCTGTTTTATTTTCACTGCTGTCTTCTGACTCCAGATGGCGTTTGCGCACCCATGTTCCTATGTGATTTTGGATGCTTATCGTAAGCCTGACCTATCCTTAAAGTTTGTACCAATATTTATGGGACACCCTGTATATTTCACCCATAAATATTTACTGCTTTCAGATCCAACTTCCATTTGCCTAAGCTGTCATGCGAATGTCTTGTAAGCAGGTACCTGTGACTCAAGATTAATAAACTAAGATGCTGTTCTGTTTTGCAATAGAATGCCCATGCTTTTTAGAGGAATGACAAAATTTTTTAGAGTTTTGAAATTTAATCAAGGATTACACAAATTAATTGCTAATTAAATATGGAATAAAATCTATCCCAGACAACTTTTATATGAAATACCAAGCAATGTGTAAATTGAACGAACAAAAATCGTCCGCCATTTAGCCATTCTGTAACAAATGAATCAGAGCACGAGATTACTTTTCAGCGTTGTGAATGTCCAGAAACTTAAGCAATTATTATGAAATAGAAATTATTATAGAAATACCACAAAATGAAGTTACTTTGCACTCGCGGAGGTAACTTTGCACCAGTATAAAAGATAATAGTGAAATAGAGATCAATTGATTAAGGGTACGGGATTGAGATATTTTTTCTAACTTCTTAGCAGCCATTACTAATGTATTTCATTCCTTAAACTATCTAACTAACATTTAGGAGATTACAGAAGGAAGAGACAATGAGCCTGTGTTTTTCAGAGAATAGTTTAGTGCTGAAAAATCTGTCTCTTATGGGAAACGTACGACAATTCCAAAGGTAAGTTCATTTCTATATTAAAGATAATAAACTTTTATTCTGTTGCTTTGAATTTAAATTATAATAGTTATTTTAGTGGTAATTATTATTTTTTTCTGATGCGGGGTTACTTTGTACAGATAAAGATGGTTTCTTTGCACCATGGAAATATGCGGTGCAAAGTAACTCCTGACGATTCTTTAGTTTGTGTTTGTCATTTTATTATTAATTGCATCATTATAGAGAACTGTGCTTATTTTTGCTTCAGGTATTTCTAGGCTGTATAAAAGAAAAAGTTCGGTCTCGCATGCATATGATCTACTCTCCTGAGACCCTAAGAGCTTGCCTTGAGGACATTTCACAAGGTGAGCGTTCTCTTAGAGAGGCAGAAGCCGTTTTGGTATACCCAAGCGAATAATTTGTAACAAAAGAAAGAAACTTCATGTAGGGAAACCTGAAAGGCCCTGGCTTTCTCCATTGAGGAGGAAAAGGCCATTGCAATTTGTATAATCCAGTTAAGTGACTTTGATTTTCCTGCCAATAGCACAGACCTTAAGATGGCAATCAACGCTTACATTACTAAGAAAGATGTGGTTATAGAGAGATTTATTTATAACACACCTGGCTATGACTGGATAAAAGGATTCCCAGAACGCCATCCTGAATTGACCGACCGTTTTGCGAACAATGTGAAAAGGAGTCGAGCAGCTGTGATAAACGAAAAAGGAAAGGATAAGAAACAAGTTGGTAGAAGAAAAGTGAGTGTTGAGGCAGGGAAGAGTATTTCACATGAGGATATCATTGGCATACACTCTAAACCAAAAACTTCGAAGCTCCCCTCTCATCAGAAAAAAAAGAAGAGTAAGAGACAAATTGCGGAATCGTCAAGTGGAGAAGTCTAAGATGTAACAGTGATGCAAGATGTTTCTGATGTTCACATGGGAGAATTGAGGACGAATGGAATCCAAGAAACTAATGAGGTTGAACATCGCTCAAAGATGTGCTCCATTTGAAGGAGTGTACCAGAGAAGTTGGTGAACGTGTAGTTTTCAGTTATGAGGGAGAATTCTTCCTTGGAAATTGTCAGTAATACAGAAAGTGGGGTGAAAATCGGTTCTATGCAGTGGACATTCAAGTCATGAAAATTGCACAACAAACTAGATATGATGGAGTTTCTTTGAGAGAATGTGGTAAGGCACATTGGCCTCCAAAACTTGTCAGCAGAAGAGGATTCTGTGCTGTTCCTGAACTTCAAAATATAAGTTGAAAATAATTATCGGTGAATGTCATGTTTTGTTCGAGCAAAATGTTTGCTTTTTCCTTTCTGATAGATTTTGATTTATTTTATTTTTATTTGAAGGTACTGAAAGTTTTTTCTTACATACTTTCCAAGTTATCAATAAACATGTTTAATATTGACTTTCAAGCAGTTTTTATTATAAATATAATTATTACAAATATTTTGTTATAAGATTAAACTGAAAAATTGATAATAGGTAATTTTATTAGAACTTTTTTTTTCGGAATTTTAAGAATGTTTTGTATATTTCCACCCAAGTTGTCAATATACTGAATAGCATTGCATCACAGTGTGAGTTTGTTATTGAAATATATAGAGGAAATAACAAACGGAAAGAATCCCCACCTGTGAGGTAACTTGGCACCAAAATTTTGAAAACTTATAATTTATTTTTAAATGACTGTATTATCCAAATTTTGGTACAAACCGTTTCTCTAGTAATTTAAAAGCCTTTCTTTTAGAGAAATACATGCAACTAATCTCGAAATTCTTTCGAAAGTCATGAACACGGGTGAAATGTTTTACGGCAAGTCATGCAAAGTCATCAGTAAATAGTTATGCCATTTATTTAATCTGTTAACTGAATTTAAATGTGCATGAAAACCTATTTCTAATGCAACCAAGCTTAAGTTTTCACATCTAACACTAAATAAGCTTCTTTTTAAAATATAGTGATTATGCTTTTTAAAATAAATTAAATCTATATAATCAACAATGTTTTTCATTTCTACTGCACCTAAAGCTTTTATTATGTTAAAAAAAATTAAATTACGTTTGTTTTTTATTTGTCTTGTATTTATTATAGCAAAACAATTAAAGCTTTGCTTCCTGAAAATATGAATTTTTCAACGGAGTATCAGCAAATTTCACTTTTGTTTCTCTGCCAACATCAACAATGCCATCATTTTTGATGCTATAATTTATCTTCTGAAGTGTATTTTCATAATTCCTCCAAAATTGAAAATATTTCTTAGAAAATAAAATTTAATCCTCTGCTGTCTGGATTAATCAAAATATCACTATAAACAAGCAATGTTCTTTTTTAGAAATGGATGTATCTGTGAGATCTTAAATATCTACATAAATGTACTTTTTTTATTGTGTTCATTTAGTTCTAAGTAAACGCCAGTTACGAAAGTATACGATTCTTTTGTAGAAATAAAATACAGAAAAAACCGAAGCGAGTGACTTGCTACGATTTTGTTTATTCACTTGGTTTCACGTTGTGGTTGCTTTATCACCTGTCTATGTTATAATCTTTATTTAAATATTGGTTTAATATGCTAGAACATATATTTCTATTCTGGCCATTTCCTGAGTTAAGTTTCACTTTCCTTCGTAAATCAAGTTTTGATCTATGTACATCAATTTGTTTTGTGTATGTGAAGAATAGTTTTACTTTTATTAACTTTTGAATTCGAATTAACCGTTAATTCGAATCTTCCTCTGGTCCTTACAATTACCGATTAATGTTAAAATATCATTGGTAATTCTAATTTATTTTGATTAATTCGAAATCAAAAATTAAAATTGTAAAAATTTGTTTTTATTTCTGAATTTTTTTGTTAGTTATTTGTTTGTTGTTCCACCGAGTCTGTTTAATTTTATGGGACAATATATTTAATCAAGAAAGTAATAAAAATTTCTCATTTAAAAAAAAAACTTGACTACGTTAGATAGTTATGCAATATTTATTAATAGTTATGTAAGTTTTATTGTGCTATTGTTGTACAAAAAGTGCTGTATACTTACAATTACTTACCTTTTTACTAAAATGTTTCGTTTTTAAATCATTACATTAAAAAAAAATTATAATTAGTATAAATTTCTATCATGCATTATTTATTAAAACTTAAGGTCAAAACCAGTGTTTCTTGAACTTTTAAAACAAATTTTCTTCTTGGAAACTTTCTTGACTACCTTTTCATCATCAAAAATTGTGTCCAAATTTCAAAAATGTTAACTAATGATGTGGGAAATTATAAAAATTATAGATGCTTAATAAATGGAAAGTAATTCAATTTAAAATTTAACGTATAAGTATTGAGGAATTTAAGAAAGAAAACGCAGTGAAAGTTTCCGGAATCCCAACTTTGCTGTGCGATTCTATTCTATTTTAAAAAGCCCTTTTGCAGACTTTTTTTTTGTCAATTTGCTATTTGAAATCGACAAATTTATATAAACAGCTTATCATATCAATGACGCATATTTTTTTGTTATTTTATTGTAGACATAATACTGACCAAATTTCATTTATCTTGGATTTTCAGATTTTTATTTATAGGGTTCACACATACACGGTTATACATTTAAACAGATAGAATATTCTTTGACGGATTCAGCCCAAAATTAGACATACAGTCAAACCTCTTTATAACGAACACTCATTTTTTGTGTTGAACAAATTAATTACACTGAATTAATTACAATTATTTATGGGCTATAATAAATTAAAACAAATATTCTTTTTTAAAAAATTAAAGAGTGAAATTAATTATACCTACATTTCGCAACTTCTTGATACCGTTCAGATTTTTCTTGTAGGCTGAGATTACCACGTTAAGATTTTTCCAATTGGTCCCAGATGTAGATTTGAAAGAGAAAATTCACCGCAAACAGCAGTTTGACTCTCACGGCTTTCTTTTCTCTTAAAAATTTTCATTTTGTCCTCAATGGAAAAAGCTCGCCTTTTACTAACATTACATATTTTAAACCTAAGCGATGTCAACAACTCAAACGACATTCAGCAAATGGAACTAAAGAAAGTGAAAGAATGTGCTGTGACATATATATACCTCGTATCTTAGAAATTTTGTCAGACGCAAAGGAAACGGATGCGCATTCCCTCAGGAGTACAAATGAAGGTGGTTGAGTGATAATCGTCCCTTTTTCGACCCGCCGATTGTCACACTGGGTGATGGATTGAAAATGGCCATCACAGGGTGGTCGCTGCAATACGGTTTTCCCTTGAGTTAGAGATACCCGGTGACAGGCGAGCTAATTAAATGTGGCTTGTGTGGCCCAGCTGGTGGATAAGAAGTACCCCACGGGATGAGAGGAGCAGATTATTTCGAGCGACAGAGCTGGCAAAAAGGAAAAAGGGGAATTTTGGTTCGCTATATCCGAATTCTTTGCTTTTGAAGTTCTTTACAAGCATTCGAAAATACATTAGTTACATAGGAGTTCAGTTGGAATCATCTGAAAAAGTTCGTTATAACTGAGGGTTCGCCATATCGGGTTTTGACTGTATATTTACAATTCTATTAATAATATCGTATTCCAAATTCATCTATTTAACTCGTTGCATTTTTGAATAGTGACACAGATGGACAGACATTGGACGAAATTCGTCATACCGGGTTTTAACTGTACATCTACAATTCTATTAATAATATCGTATTCCAAATTCATCTATTTAACTCGTTGTATTTTTGAATAGTGGCACACAGACGGACAGACATTGGACGAAATTTCGTCGAATGTTTAATAGAATTATCTTACTTAATTGCCTGATTACAAATTGGTAGCAAATTTTTTGCTTACAAGAGTATGAAAGATACAATAGTCGTGCTTTCCAATGCTTATATATTGGTAATTTTTAAATTTAATCTATTAGAAACCTAACATCTTTTTTAATTATAGACTGGTGAAATTCGGAAAATATTTGACGAACATAAGCGAGATGTATTTAAATATTTCATGAGAATATTAACAAAACGAATCTAAGGATTTATGCGAATAAGTACTTTCTTATTTAATATGCTTTTCAATGATAAATATTCAAAATCTAAATCCCATAAAGAACAAACAAAACATAAAATTCCTAAATGTCACGGGATTTTGATCTAGAATTTTCAAGTTCATTATTAAGCTTTAAGCCAGTAAAATGTATTCATTTCAATCAGTAAAGTCATAAAAAAATAATAAGTTTTAAAATTTGTTTCCTGTATATGTAAGTGCAAAAATGAGCATCAAAATGCACCGATATTTTTATTTCCTAACAGAAAGGAAACAAGAATCGAATTCTGCGAAAAATATCACAACCGAAATTACACAATAAATAACTTCCTATTACGCGAATGACATAACACTACTTTGCCAATAGAGCGAGCAACTTCTTGTTTTTCCCGCAGAGGGCGCGCAGGTACCTGAGAGAAATAATGGAAACAGCATTTATTGCACCTGTCAGAAATAATCTCTCCGTGCCTTTGCCATCAGGTGGATAAGTAGGCGCTGAGGGCCAAATGACAGAAAGAACTAACGGGTCTTTTAAATTCGTGTTTGCAAAATGGTCTTTATCGATGTCAAAGTAAGTGAAATAATATTCATTTTCAAATTTTAGTTTATCCAAAATAGTAATAGTTTACGTAAAATTTAAAGCAAAGTTTTATTTACTCCTTATTTTAACTAGTTTTAATACTTGAAGAAAGAGAGAGAGTATTGACATTTTAATGCTTTCAAATTCAAATAAGTATATTTTTAAAGTTGCGCTTTTTATTTTATAAGAATGAGTTAAATAAACAGTTTCATTTAATGCTTATTAATAAGGTTACTATGCACATAAAATTAATAAAAAACATTTCATTAAATGAAAATCAAGCAAAATTAAGTAACACAATTCATAATATTTCTCGGCTTATTTTTTTCATTAAAATTTCATTTCTTTTTCTTCTTAAAAATGTTTGCCGTGTTTTACTGAAAAAATATTTTTTATATTAGTGTTTTCAAAGGATTCATTTGAAACATACAGCTCGTATTCGCATTCTCGTTATATAAAACAAAATAAAACCCAAAATTAAATCAAAAATAATATTTTAAATATTATAAAAATTAAATGAAACGGCTGCAAACAAACAAATTTTCACTTTTATGGTTGTCGCAATATTCGAGAAAAATTCATTTATAAAAGTAGAATTGCCTGAAATAAAATGTAATTTAGAGTATTTTTGAAGAAAAAGAACATATGATTATTGTATTTAAAATAAATAATTAAATAGTACATGTAAACACTGCATTTCAACAAAATTTATAACAATGCAATTTAGCAAAGACGCATTAAAAAATTTTAGAATAAAAGGAGTAAAAATATAACTAATAAATAAAAATATATCAAAATATAAAAAATAATCAATTGAGTAATACTTTTAAGCATTGCTTTTAAAAAATGTTTATAAACTATGCAATTTAACAAAGACGCAATTAAGAGATTTTGAAAATAAAACCAACATAGAATTACATTTCTTAAAATCAAAAATTAAGAAATGCTTGTAAACAATATTCGCAAATAATACAATTTGGCAAAGTTGCAATTAAAAGTATTTAAAAATAAAACGAACATAAAGTTATAGTTCTTAAAATCAGAGGTTGAATAATATTTCCAAGATGCGTTTTTGAATGATATCTGTCAGGCATGCTTTAAACCAATATTTGTGAACAATGCGTTTAAATAATTATTTATAAATATTGTTTTGAGTAAGATTTGAAGAATTTTATTCTTAGATAAATTTCGTTGCTATTTCGATAATCATTTGGATAAATTTGACTTACGAGTCTTCTTATTCGACGGAATTTTGACTCATTCCAATACATAAATTAGTTTACATTTCGTAAATTATGAAAACACTTTCGCTCTTTTCTGATATAAATCAAATAAATTTTTAATTTTGCATTTCATTTTATTAGCACCTAAATTCGTGAAAAGAAGCTCACAAATTTAAAAAAAGGAGACATACGAAGAATTTGTGATTGTGAAAAAAAAACTAATACAAGAAGAAAGAAATTTGGTAAATAATAATCATATACGAGTATTTGATTACAAAAAATTTCCATCCTTATTTTCATCTTTAATATCTAAAGAATAAGCGATATGTTTTAAAATAACTATTCGAATTTGATAAACCATATTTTTTGATTAGTTATGAGCCCCCCCCCCCCCAAAAAAAAGCGAAATTCATAATAATATTTAAAAGGATTTTTCTTGAATATATATCAAATAAAGTTTTCCTACGAGTGAACGTTGCTTGGAATCTCTTTTCACAACTTTTATTTTAATGTATGTAACTAGAATATCCCCTAAATAAAAGCGAAAACATTCCCAGAGCTATAAAGCAACATATCATCTAATAATGTGAGATAGTAAACTATAGTTATTTTGATATTTCATATTTAATTTTGAGTAATTCGTAAGGATATTTATTCCAAGAGTAACTTTTTCTCGATGGTATTTCAAACATCAAGGATTTTTAATTGTTCATTGCTTCATTAATATGGAATAATATTCGAAAACTATCTTGTTATTCAAAATATTAGCATTATTCTTAAATTTCAAATGCAATCGAAAATCGCAGACGGAAACTAATTTGAACTTCCGAAACTAACTCATCTTTGTCCAATATAGATACTAACATCGAAAGCAATACAGATATGAGAGTTCAAACATCTGCAAACATCAATTGCCGATTTTTTTAAAGTTTAACAAACGGCAACTTATTGCATGCTATTCTTTTGAGGAAGTTGAAATTGTAACCTGCGGAGTAAGTCATTTCTCACCAAACAGCTTTGAAAACTTCCGCAGTTTACCATCTCATTAAAAACCACTTTGAATATAAAATCAGTGACGTAGAGCGAGACAGACCACCGCCTTTCTTATTCTTTCCAGATCAGTGGCGTTTCGCAAAGTGGGTCAAGGGATAAACGCACAGTAAACTTTTGTGATATAAAATGAATTTGCATTTTCTTCGATTCGCGATTGGGAAAAGTTCGTTTAATATTATTAATGTTCTAAGTGTAATTGAATGTTTTAACAAATTTATTCATTTTGAGAGTTTGCAAGTTTCAATCTATCTCTTATCCTTTGTTGCGGAAAATTCTTGTAAATATAGGTGAGATTTGATTTGATAGCAATTACACGAGCGCTGCAATAACTGCGTACGAAACGGAAATGCGTAATCGTCATTCTGAATGTCTTAATATTAAAGAGATGCGTTCTTTCTGTGAAAAAATGAATTTCTGTATTAGTACAGCATAATTATGAATTCGTTTATACGAGCTATATTAACATTTAGTATAACTACCGATACTGTCAGTTCTGATACGAGTATCAAGCGAACGATACTCACATTCTACAAGCAAACGAGAATATTCTTCCCCCTGGCAACTATAATATAATGAATCACAATACCAAATTAATAAATAAACCTTATATTTAACAAACCAGTGATATTAATTTTCCAAAGATGACATTTCCAGATAATGAAGTTTATTAAAATGCACTGAAGATTATTTTCAGTCTATTTTAAGGTTGATAAAGTGAAACGATTTCTTCTTAGAGTTGTTTGGTCCAAAAGAATTCGAATTTTAAAAACGAAATAAAATCAAATTCAACATGTTAAATTTTTTCGATTAATTGCTTTTACCTTTAATTTCGAGATGCTCTATCATTCTACGTTTAGATAGTTATAACTACTGACACTACACATTTGTTAATGTTGTTCGTTGAATTCCCTGTCAGATAAATTCAAGCAGAATTGAGATTTACCTAGTAGATTTATTTAGTCAAAAAGCAATTTTCTTGATGTAGATCTAAAAAGTGATATTTACTTTTTTTAATCAACAGAAGCGTTATTTCCTCGATTTTCTCATATACTTATGCAATATAACTGGTTTTGTGTTTAGCTTTGTAATATATAAAGTTGACTATGCCTTTTGGAACTCTCCCCGTTGACCAAGTGGGTTTAAAATTTGACAAAGTTTAGAAATTTTGATGTAAGAATTACGTAATTAAGTTCATTCATCTAGATTTTGCAGTTATCATATTCACATAAACAGGGTCGGATAGACAGGCAGTCTTTCCGTTGAGGGATTTCATAAATATTTGATACAGATTTAGAATTTTGGAGTTAAACTACGAAACATATTTCATACGTTTAGATTATTCCGAATTCGGGTTATCGTGTTCTCTGATAGATATAACTAAAAAAATTTTTTTTCGGACACAGGGACGTCTGAAACATGGAGATTAATCGAAATCTCGTGGTCGAATTTTTGGACGATTACAATACATTCTCTTTCTATGCCTCGTATGCCAGAAAGTAAGAATGGATGACTTTCATAAGTTAAATGTAAATTTGAATTTTGATAGACATGAAATAGTGAAATTTAGAGAATTTTGTAACATTTAAAAGATAGCATTTTTATTCGTATGATTTCATGCTTCTCATTTCAAAGAAAAAAAGATAATTAAAAGATCTTGAAATTAGACATCATGCATTCACTTTATTCTTAATTGATGACCTAAATGGCATAGAAATGTGTGTAAAAATAAAGCTTTTCCCATTTTTATATATGCTATTATATAATTCTATATCAATGAATGTCAATATAATGAATATTTAACATTTATGAATACATAAAGAACATGTTTCGTCAAATGTTTGTCACATTATGAGACAGTAGGTGGAATTTTAAGAGGTTACGCTCACATCGGACATAATATTACTGAAGGAATCATGCAATTATCAGCAATTACAATCATTGCTTGAATTTGGATTCAGAAGGTCTTCATCTATGTTCATCTAAGGTGTCCTTTATTGTTATCTTTTTTAAAATTTGCGACCATAGAACTTAGGAAATATAACTAGCAAAATAGTTAAGTTTCATTATTATTAGAGCGGTATTATTACTAGTAATGGACTCGTGCGTTATTTTTAATGCATTTTTTTTCAAAAGTCAGAGAATTTTACCAGTTGGGGAAAAACTCATTCTTCAGTACATTTACGTTACATTAAAACAGGGAGAAGCTACTTGCACTCTATAAAAATGGAATATTTTCAATAATATAATGTGAATAATAGCAGAATTTTTTTTTCTACATCACGTTCTCCATCTTCCAGCAGCAATTAAACCAATATAATCAATTTAAACATATTATAAATTTTCCGATTATTTCATCTATAATTTTAGCAATATCTTGTCTTTCTAAAAATGCGAAGGGGACATAACCTGCTTGGGAAATAGGCAAATTAGTAAACCTGTTGAAAAGTTGGTCAGCCATTTTTAGGATTTCGATCATTTGTGAACAGAACACAACCGTCTAGATAATTAATTCTTCATATTAATATCTGTTTCATTTAAAATTGTTGCTAGGTGGGTGATTTCATCAGATTCCTAGTGAAAAAAAGCCCCTTTCTTGAACTAGAGACATATCCAAGCAAAGTATACTTGAATAAACATGTTATTGAAATGTTAAGATCATATGCATTTCATTTTATCAAAACTAAAACGTGAAAATGCGTTAGAAAAATTTTTGTAACCATAAGATAGAATTATATGATATTGTAAATTATTACTTTGCCATGCAATAGCCGACAAATGCAATGATTATTATTTTTGGATAACATGCCTTAATTGATGAACGTTAGAATACAAGGAACTTCGTCTTCTGGTTGTTATAAACAGTGAGTGAGATATAAACAGTGAGAACATATTATTTTAAGTGAAATTTTTTATATAACGACCTTTTCCAACTTTCAGGTCTAATATGAAATGACTATGTGAATAAATTTTAAAATTAACGGGAGTGGTCTCCCCAAAACTTTCTCGTATCCGCCCTTACACGAGTGGGGAAAAATAAACCAAGCGCGTAACATCAGTCATTCACTAATGCAGGTGCGGAAAAACGCGAGAATCAGTGGCGCCTTTTTTTTGCGTCGCAGAATGGCGAAGAAACCGAATATGCAATTTGAACGCCTTTTTTACCAACCGATTGAAATGAAAATCGGGCACGCATCTACAATTAACTGTTAACAGACCTCATACCAATTTTTCTTTATCTAAGCCATAGGATTTAGGAGTTACAGTGTTTACAAGTATGTGATTATACAGACCTCTAGACAGCCAACCCTTTGAGGTATTTGTTCCAAAATTTGATACTGACCTACATTCCTGATAATAATACTGTGTACCAAATTTTATCCATCTAGCTATTTAAGTTTATGAGTTATCGTGATCACAGGAACACGGACAGACAGATTTCCTCTGGACGGAATTTGTCTCGAATTTGATAGAAACCTACAAATTATGTGTAAAAATCACCTACCAAATTTCTTCCCTCTAGCTCTAACCGTTTTTGAGTTATCGTGTTCACACACACACAGGCAAACATAATTCCAAAATCATGTTTTTCGGACTCAGGAAGGTCTGAAACGTGGACATTCATAAAAATCTCGAGTTCAAATTTTGTGACGATTACAATACTTTCTCTTTGTATACTTTGTATACGAGAAAGTAATAAATTTATTTCTTCCTGCAGTTACTTTCTATAATGCAATACCTTTAATGTAAATGGTAGCAACCTTAAGTTCAGTGAAATAATGCAATCTTTTTATTTCGAGAATAAGAGCTTTAATATTTTAATCGTTTTTCCTTTAAATTCTATTTTGCAACTAAAGCATCTCTTTTTAAAGCATCGGCAGTTCGGAAAATAAAACTGTTCTTAGTTTAATTTTAGAAATCTGATGATACTTAATTTTATTTCCCCATATTATGTAAGGAGACCTGCAACAAAGGAAGAATGACGAAGAATGTTTGGTCATGCAAGTGACAAATATGAAAGAATGCCTTTGCTCGTCATTCACCTTCACGTGGTTTCGTAATATCAGGATAATACAAATGAATGAGTGTTCTCATGCAAAATTTGCTGAAATATGTTTCTAGAAATATCTGTCTAGTGTCAATGCAAGTGTAAATCTCTATAAAGGGTTATTAACATTGCAAAAATAGCATAGAGCAGATAATCAACAATTCCATGTGATTTACAAATTCTTATCTGGATTATATGGTAATTTTTTTCTGTCTTTTTTCATGTTATGCGTTTTTCTTCAGGTTTTTTTGTTTTTTGTCATGACGCACAAATGTGTGGAAACGGAATCATGACCAATTCAACCCTACAGTGCTAGATTTTTATTTTTTAACATAACTTTTGTAAATCGATATAAATTTAGGAATGCAAGAAATAAATTAAAAAAGTAATTTTTAATTAAAATTAATAAATTTTGATTTTAAAATTTCTGTAATGAAAATGTTTTTCTTCGTGCGTTTCAAATTAAAAAGGCAGTTGGTAGGTTATTTTATTCATCAGTTATTAAATTAATTAAAAAAGGAAAAATATGTTATTTAAATATTTTAAATCTGTTACAATTTTGCGTTTTGGGAAAACATGCTCTATAAGGGAAAAAATCTGTTGTAGAATTTTGAAATTTGTTATACAAATATCTCTGAGTTTCGCTCTTAATTAAGTTTAGGCAACGTATGCTCAACAAAATTTAGCATAAACTGGCCACTTTTATATTTGAGCTTGCTTGCGAGCATTATTGGTGGTTTTTAAAAAATTTAATTTGATCACTACTAAATGCTTCTCCAGAAATAAAAAAGTCTTTTAGAGGAAGTTTGGTCGGCAGAACTGTTCGATTGTCAAGAAAAATTTTATAGAAATATCAGTTGGAAGGAGTAAAATCAAGAGACATAACTAATAAATCAGCCGAAACAAAAACTTTGAATAAAAATGTGTTTTTAAATCAATACCAGAAAAATGAATAAACGGAACTTTTATACTTTAACTCTGTAGCAATGGAAGATGATTTTTCCATTCCATGCTTATCGGATATATTTCGAAACTTAATTAACGTCATCGAGAAATTTTTATTAATGGATGGCAGTTTGATATAGAATGATTTCTTTGAGAAATTATTCAGTGATTCAACAAAATACGTTCATTTTGACCTTAATTTTCATTCTCAGCACTTTCGACGATTACTTTGGCTACATCAGCAACGAATAATCTTCTACTTGAATTCTATCATAATTAAAATTTGTTGCATGGAAAAAAATGTGACCTTGATGTTAATTATATCATTCCTAATGATCTGCGCAGTAAAATGGCAAATTATACTGATATAAATTTATATTTAATATTGGATTTTTAAAAATTAATCAAAGTAATTTCACATGATATGCCATTATTTGCAAATCACATGAAAGGAAGCGTTGAGAATATTCGGCTCGTGAGCATTACGAATTTATTCCATTCTTCTACCTTTTTGTTCACACAAAAAATATTGTCACGTGCCAAAAAGAAACAACAAGGTTTTAAACAATCGTCGTGGATACTTTAATACCTACCATGCGACTCAACACATATGAGCATTAGACTTTACAATTTTTTTAATATTTTATTTCTTATACCCTTGAGATTAATGGTTTGTATTATTCTTTTTTTCATGTTGTCAGATTATCATGCGAGCTTTTCGCATGGGAACATCACTATTTCTCTATTTCTGTTGAAAGAGGCGTGTTAAAATAAAGGCAAAACAAAAACCTACTTAAGAAAATAAACTGCCCTTTTAAGGCAAACATCTGAGAGATAACAAAAGATGGCAATTACTTACCTGCTAAGAGCCTTTGCTCATGAATTATGCGGAAAGGAAGAGTAACATCTATTGATTCATGAGAAAAAAGGAGTGAATGTATCTACAATTACCAGCGCATCTAGAGACACAATATGCATGTGTGTCTACACTCTACAACTCAGTCTACTCCAGTTTTTTAAATTTAAATATTATCTATTATTGAGGGGGCTTTGTGATGATGTGCAGTAGTTTTATTTGTAACAAACTGAATGTGCAAAATGAATTGGCGGGACATGTATATAACGGAAAAAATTACTCAAATTGGCAGCACTGCGACCAACACCATTACGCTTCGAAAGACATTTGAAATAAGAATGATTAAGTGCTTTAAAATGAACTCCAGGTGAAATTCCTTGTTAACGTGAGATTAATTATGGCACTGTACGATCGTAAAATTATTTCTTATTGCGGGATCATAAGGTACTAAAACTCAATACATGTTATGATTCTCTTAATTATGTGTCTTTATAGAATTACACACAATTACCTTTTCTTTTTTCCACAGAATATAATAGTGGCGGCGAATCTATGAACCGCGGCTCAGAAATTGACCCACGGAGGCTTTTTAAATGATCCACGAGTTGACTTTTAAAAACTTATTTTTCTTATCATAAAAGAGAGAACAGACAATCGAAAATATTGAAAAATTAAAATATGACTATCTAATGTCGAATTTATATCAAAAAATATTTCCAAGTGGACGTTGGCTAACTGATTTTCTGTCGTATCAAGGGACCTCCGTATGGGTCATGACAGTCGGTCAAAAACTCGGTCCGCATATTCTTTGCATTGTAGAACGGGGGTGTAACAAATATTTTTAGAGGATTTTAAAAGTGAGTAAAAAAAGGTCAACTGTCAAGTTTTTCTGTTAACAAATTTTTGGTGTTTGCAAATTATTAGTACCCTTTTTACCCTCCCCTCTCCCTTTCCAAGTGACGCCACTGACTTAGTCACCAAAGGCTAGTATTAAAAAATAATAAACAAAATTTGACCCACTTCTCAAAAATGTTCGCCATCATTGGAATATAATATTCTATGATTTAGGCGTCAGTATTTGTAACATTCATTTTCAAGCTTACTACTATTTCTCGTGTCCTTCAAGGTAAATGCGAATCAAATGCAAGCGCAGAAAAATGAACGGATAAATAGGTAGATAGATGCACAATTGTAATGAAAAAGAATTATTACCATTCAAATAATATTTTTATATTTTAAACCGTAACTGATTAAATTGAAGTTAATAACTGACTATTCAGAAGCTGACAAGGAAGAGAAAAAAAATCGTCAGTTTTATCAAAAGTTTAAAATTTCTTGGAAGCCAATTTTACAAGTCATCAAAATTCCTCTCTTCATTTTTTTTGTTAATTATAAATGTGCAAAAAATGAATCAAAAGATAACAAGGATTGATTTAGGCGAAAATGAAAAGAAAAGTTTGTATTGAAAAATAGAATGGCAGTTGGCAAAAGGAATATGAATTATGTAGCAGGAAGTTCAAGACAAAAATTCAGATGTAATATTTACGCAGAGGAAATAAAACTCTCGGTTTGGCTTTATAGTTCAAAACTATTTACACCAAACGGAAGGTTAAAATTCTTCTCAAAGGAATTGTTCTTTTGTATTACATTAAACCCCCTCCGAACAATAAGAATTCAAAATTTCGGATAATCCGAACATCTCTTTTTTAATTTCCTGAAAAAATTGTACTGGAATTGAAATGAAGGAAATGTAACAATTACGAATCGGAAACAAAGCTAATATTTATTACCCCAGTGACTTAAAGAAATGTTAGTGGTTATTAAGAAAGAATACAACACCTTAATTGAGTGAAACAAACTCAGAATATCTTTTTTTACTCACCAACTTGTTTGACACATTACAGAATCGCCAGTGCTCTTTCCGTATGTCTTCACTGAACATCAGAACAATATTCTACTACATTTGGTAGATCAAGGGTATTTTACCGAATTCCCAGAATCAGAACAAAATCCCTAATTGGTTCAGTTCCGATTTCTACAATATTAAACCAGCAGGGAGTGGCCCTCCCACTAAACTTTCTCCTTCTCATTTCTCAAAACTCTCGTATAGCGTGTACTACACACCCTCGCTCGGATAAAAATTTCGAATCTGCTCTATTCCCAGAACACTTAACTAGTTCTCAGCACACGTAAAACAACAAAACAAACGGAAATAAAATAATTCGAGCACGATCAAGAATTCGCCAAGGAAAAAAGGATCAAGGGAAGAAAAAGCGCCAAGCAGGAGTCATTAAGCATAAGCAACAAATAAAAGTCGCTGAATATCATGCACAGAGATTGCTTCCAGTACACATGCGCATGGAGATGTCAGTTCGTTGGTAACAAAAAATTGAAGACCAACCAATTTGAACACCTCTTTTTTAACCTATTGAGATGAAAATTGGGCACAGATCTATAATTAATATTAGCATCCGTGATACAAGTTTTATTTATGTGAAGGCCCCATGGATACTCAGGCACACAAGTATGCAATTATGCAGACCGACAGATTGATCAACCTTTGAGCAGTTTAATTACAAAAAATGTTATACGGACCACATTCTGACGATAAAACTGTGTACAAAATTTTATCTTTCTAGCTATTCAAATTTATTGAGTTATCGCGTTCACATTAACACGGACATACAAGCAGATAGACTTAGTAGGACAGTTTGGCTCAAAATTTGATAGAAACCTACAAATTATGTCTCAGATCACATACAAAATTTGTAGATTTAATAGTTTTTTGAGTTATCGTGTTCACAAACACACAGGCAGAACATAATTCAAAACTTTCGGACTCAGGAGGTCGAAAACATGGAGATTCATCAAAATCTCGAGTTCGAATTTTTTGACGATTACAATGCTTTTCTCTTTGTAGCACTTCGTATACGAGAAAGTAAAAAAGGAGCATATACTCAGAGCAAAGATAACGTTGGTGTGCCTTTGAAAATCAACAGATTAGTGCTGTAACCAAGAAGTAAAGAATATTTTGTGAAAATAACTGTAACATCTGTTCTTCATTTTAATATCAAACTTCAGTTTCATATTTTATGAACAAACTGTACTACTGTATTTCACAATGCTCGTTAACATTGTGGCCAACTCGAAACCACAATGATATAAATTCAGGAGGGAATTTTACAATTTATTGTTGTATTGGAAAATATTAAGTAAGATGGAATAAAAACAATGAAGTATATTTAATACGTCAGAAACAAACATAAAAATGAAAGACGTTTCATTGTTGTAAAAAAAACTAACTCGAGTTTGAATTTGTTTTACAGTGCAAGGGGAGACTTTATAACTTTTTCATTGATAGGAATTTTTTGTAATTTACGATTTATTAATCCTATAGGGAAAATATTAAGTAAGATGGAATAAGGTATGGTATGCGTCAAAACAAACATATGAAATAGAAAGAGATTTTTCATCGTTGTAAAAAAAAAACTAACTCAGTTTGAATTTGTTTTTTAGTGCAAGGAGACTTTATCACTTTTCTCACGTATTTGAAATGCAGGAAAGAATAAGTATTACAATCTCAAGAACCTCGAGATTTTTATCATTTCCTCGGTTTGTCTGTCTGTGAACAGGGTAATATATGAAAGCAGAAAAAATGAACAAATGAAATTTGGTATGTGGTTTTTTACTCCAAAATTGTGGAATATGTTTTCAAATGTTGGGCGAAAGTTTTGACCGTCAGCGTAGAACACAATATAAATCAAAAACAGAAGCGAGAGCTAGTTGAATGAAATTGGGTGATTATTTTACCACCAAAATTACAGATCTTCACGCTTAAAATCCGATATCTAGTCAACTCTATATTTTTCATATACTGTATGTGATTGATAGCTTAAAAATACAATGGCTCGACAAATTTGGCGTAATGACTCACTTTACAATTACAAGTTTGTATAAGATTTTAGACACAATCAGCCGCAGAAAAGATTTCCATAAGCATACTCATTATTAATACATTCATTGCTACGGAGCTTAACATAAAACACCATGTGTAAATACCAAGAAAGTCGAGGGGAGGAATACTTCCGCTGGTTTGATAGATGTTGAGAGATTGTAAAAGAACAAGAATTTGTTTGAGATAGCTTTTCTTGCAAAGCATGTAATAAGGTTAGATATGATTACAGTTAAACACCAGTTAACCGAACTCCGGGTAAGCCGAAACCCACGTTAACGAAATGTCTCTGAAATAACAAATCCCCCTAAGCACGTACTGTAATGCAAGGAAATAATCGCGAAGGCGAGACATTTTTTTACAACACGATTTAATTTTTCTTCAAGGCTCCCAAAGAAGGTCAGTGCCTATTTTGAATGCTGAAATTCAAATTAATTTTTTTAATTGTAAGATTGTTTACTGTGCCTGTAAGGTGCATCGTGCCTGACGGAGGGTTAACTTTAATAATGAACATAAGTGTCATCCTACAAAGTTTTGAATTCATTTCGGATTCAAAACATTTCAAGTACATGCTGTAATTAGATATAAAATCAGTGGCATAGCGAAAGGAGAAGTGGCGTCAGGGCATGATTAATTTTTTCGCTCTCAATCTGCTAGTTCATAATTGCCTGGGGCGTGACTGTTATTTTCGTCCCTCAGCCTATTTGGTTCAAAAAATGAAAAAATCGCACTAATGTTTTGTCGTCATGGCGCCCCCTAAAACTGGCGCGGAACATTCATATCCCTTGCCCCCCGGTCACTGACACTGTACAAAATGAATAAATAGTGTTCATGGCTCCTTCGAAGAAATCGTTATCCAAGCAGCAACCCTCTCCCCCCCCACCCTGTAGTGTTGTACTGTATTTACCTTAATTATATTGAGATGATGGGAAAAGAAGTTCATGAATATACAAATATTGCCATAATAAAATTTCATAATTAAATTCGAATAAATTTATATATCTAATTGTTTAAATTACATAAACGAAATGAAACGGTAATCAAATCAAACGGATTTCTCTTACGAAAGGAAATTAATAATTGGAGGTGCCTTGCCATTTGTTGAATTTTAGCTTACTATTTCTAAACCAAAGCTTTCGTAATGCAGTCTTTTTTATCATTCTAAACCTCTAAATAAATAGTTTCAGCTGTTTCTATTTTCTGCGTAAATCTTGAGCAATGTTACCGACATCCCATGAAATATTTCCGATTGAATTTATGAAACAGTTTATATATCAAAGAAACCATTACCATATTCCCGGTACATTTGTGAATTTGCTTCATCATTTTTCACCTGAAGATTACTGCGATATTTATTCTTAATATACGCATAAGACATGAATGCGCTTTCTACGAGTTCTGTGTTTGTGAAGGGTATTAAATATTTTAATGCTTTATCACAGAATGTTTGGTACTCTTCTTTCACTGCTACCCAAAAATCGATCACATTTTTTAAAAATTAAGTTTTTAAAGAATTATCAGTGGATGGATAAAACAAAGTGAGCTGAAAGTATGATTAATAATTTTGTTTCCGGTAGATAAATTATTTTTTACTAATTATTTGCACAAAATCAAATTGACTTTTTATACAAGGTTCGGATTTTTTTTATTTAATGCAGTCAGGGCCAGATTTCCCATAAGGCCAAATTAGGTCATGGCCTAGGCCGCAGCCGTGAGAGGGCGCATGTGCCTACAGAAGAAATAACAACATAATATTAACATATTTTTCATTAATTCTCTTATTCTCAAAAGGCCATATAAAATGATGCTTTTTAAATTTACATTTGTTATTTTAAATATAATGAACGATTTACTTCACAATGAACCTTCAAACCTATTTACGGAAAGAACCCGAAGAGGTTTTATTAAGTATTTCAAACGATTTTAAGAAGTGAAGTATTTTTGTAGACGTTATAATTACGATTTATAAGTAGTGTAATTTTGAATTAAAAAATGTGTGGAAGATTACAAAGATTGTATTAAGTGCTTATTTGTTTCAAAAATAAACTATTTTATATTAAATTGAAAATTAATTATTAATTTTTTTGAGAGGGGAGGAGCTGAAGAATAAGTTTTGGTGTAGGGCTTAGTATTGTGTAAACACGACCCTGAATGCAGTTTGTAATACAAAAACAGAAAGGTAATTCTGGCTGCTACATCAAATTTCAAGAACACACCGAACACAGCTAAAAAAAAAACAAGCAAAAAAAATGGATTCCATTGTCACAGTGCAAATGACATCTGAAATGAAATATTTTAACTCGCAAAGATGTGTCGTGTCTTTTCTTTGTTCCGCAAACGAAATTCACGAGATCCGTTTTAGGTATTCCAAACCTTGCAAAATATTAGAAACAATTGATAAGTATTTAGTCACGAACTTTTTATTTACTACTTTTTATTGAAATTATCGCTATATTCTTCTTGCTTTTCCAAAACATATTATGATAACTGCCATTACTGAATAATCTTGCATCTCAGATATTTTTAGTTCTTAACTTTTGTCATGAGGGATTTAATTGCACGTAGGACAACATGGAAAACTTACTTTCTGAATCAGCCTTGTACGAGGGTGGATCCAAAAAAGAAAGGTTACAAGGGTAATAAAAATTATTTATTAACATTAGACAGAAAATGCAAAAAGGAATTAAGAGGTGTACTTACCGACCGCTTTTCCACATAATCACCAAATCTGTTTCGGCATTTATCAGATACTTGATTAACCTGGCTTGGTAAAAATCACTCACACAGTTCTCGGCAGTTGTTTTCACATCACTGTTTGAAGAGAACCTTGTCCCAGATAAGTGTTTGGAACCCAGATTGGGTATCAAATCTGGAATGTATGGGGGGTGACTGGGGTTTCTCCAGACTTTCTACTTGAACTTTTGCAACAATTTTTGAGTTTTGCGAGCAGTATGGGTATTGTTATGCAGGAGGATGGATGACATCATCACTCAACAAGCCAGGGCGTTTGCGACAGATAGCTTCACGATGTCCCAGTGACTATTTCCTTTTTCCGAAATTGAAGGAACACTTATCTGGAACAAGGTTCTCTTCAGACAGTGATCAGAAAACAGCTGCCGAGAAGCCGGGTTAAACAAATTTGGTGCTGCGTTCAGATAAATGCCGAAATGATTTTGGTAATTATGTGGAAAAGCGATCGGCAAGTATGCCTCTTAATTCCTTTTTGCATTTTCTGTCTAATGTTAATAAATAATTTTTTATTATCCTTGTAAACTTTTTTTTTGGATCCATCCTCGTAGTAATTCTACTTTTCTATTTCTTCATAACAGAAAAGGAATCTTGAAAAACATGACTATCTTTTCTCCCTCTTCTCCTGATCTGTTCTCCTTGTACTTTGAAATCTGAAACATAATAATTAAGTAGGTAAAATATAAAAGTAGTGTAATTATCATCGAGAACCAAAGAGGGTACATAATTTCAAAACTCTAGTGAATCAGAAAGCGAGTGGCAAATTTATTACACAATTCTATTTTTACAAACGCGAAACAAGTCGAAAATAAAAGTGTGTAAAAAGACACAAAACCCCCAGAATAAACGAATTTTTGAAACCAAAAATCACCAATGTTTTCCTTGTAAATAAGGAATAAAGAAATACGGAGATGAAGATGCTTGCAAATAACAACAGACCTTTCAGCTGTCATATTAAGGTCATGAAAACAATGCCACTGAAAGACACGTTCATCATATCAGAGTTGAGGGAGAATCTTAATGGTTTTGTCATCGCGAAACTTTAGCTGTGTGTAGTAATAGAGTAATAGAAACTAGTTAAGAACAAATACATTATTAGACTCTATTTATGCTATTTTGACAAGGAAATAAGTGCCTCATCATTTTATTATTTTGTACAGATGGCAAATAAGCTGAACATCGTAAAATATATTTATGATGTTCAGCATTCCTTTCTTACATCAGAAACATTATTAACAACAGAGACACAGGCGCTCAGATAGGAAAAATGAATGAAGTTATGAGTTTCGGTCAGAATTTTCTTAGGATGTCTCACAAATATTTTGGACTGTCTTTTATTTTATTTTTTTTGTCTTTTATTGGATTTTTTTTTCGTATTTCTAAATGGCTGTACTGCAATAAAATTGTATAAAGCTGAACGAGTTTTTTAAGGTTGGTAAAAAAAGTAAAAATCGAAATACTATTTTGGAATTAAAATAATAATCTGAATGAGTACAACGTATTAAGAATTAAAATGTTTTTGAATTTTTTTTTTTTGAATAAAGCGACATTGTCATAAAAAAATCTTTCCGCTTGAGTACTTTGCAACTGAATCAGCTGAAAATTCAGATTCATTTTCTTCATTCATGTGTGTTATTATCCCTTGACACCGATTTCAGCTTCTTTCGATATGATTCTTCTTTAGATATGTTTCTGTTGTCTGAACCATTGGAATGATAACTTTTTAAATTAACTTTCTTTTTTTAACTTTCTATAGCACATTTTTTTTATAGTTGGTCAATAGATTCGAAAACTGAAAAATATTTTGATAAAAGGAATCTAATAGAAATTTATGATACTTTCATATTCACTTTAGAGATTCTTTTATCTACTCTATTTTGGCAAGGAATTGCTGTAATAATATTTATAGCCATTATGAAAAGTTTTGTCAATAATGAGAATAATTTGTGGTCTACATTTTTTACTATCTGACATATATCTTTAAGTACGAAGACTACATAATATTAAAATTTCGACTCGTATTGCCTTGATTTGCAAATTCTTCAAAATTATCCCATAAATTTACATGGATGAAATCAAAGTACAAATATGACTTTTAATTTATTTGTTCAGCAAGCAATCGAAAGATGCCGGGTTGTTAAATATTATTCCAAATTTAAAAGAGTAACGAATATGGTTTATTCAACTGTCCAGCATCTTATCAATGCAAACTTTAATAGCAATCGTATTTCATCAATTTTATTGAGAAAAAAGGTATAAGCTAAACTAATGGGAAAGCTAAGCAAATAATTCTTACTTCTTGATTGATACGTTAGATTAATTAACTGAAAATGCCTCATTATTGGAAACGCAAGTTGGAATCCGCATTTCGCTGTAACAATAGATAATTAACCCTTTGCGGTCGTAAGTCTGCTCTCAGCCACCACAGCAAAGGAACATACTGATCTTATATCATGCTAAGTCGACAGACTTCGGAGACACATAGAATTCGAAATATTTTACAAATTACTTTTTTTCGCTTCTTAAAATATTTTAAAATAATACTCTAAAATGGCAGAAAGAAAGTTAATTAAAGAAGTGTACTGTGGAATTGAAAGTAACATATTGAGGAAGGAAGACGCCAAACTAATCATTTTTTGGCACATGTTCTCGAAAGCCAGGGTTTCATTTTGGAGACTGCTTTGTAAGATACCACACGATGGAGAACTATAAAGTATAATTTTTACATAAAATTAAGACGTATTATTGAGTTGCATATATCTAAAGTGTAAAAATGAATTCATAAATTTTGTTTTCCTTCATGATCTCGCGTATTATGTATTACTGTTCGTTCAACAAAAATTAATTGCGACCAGCATGACAACTATGTAAAACTTAATACCACCACAAAGGCTTAATAAGTTTAGAAAATCTATATGAACTAGCTGGTTCTCTCCTGGACTGACTCTCATATTTACACAGTATGGCGCTTTTTTTGTACTCCTTTTTGTAGAAAAGTGAAGAAAATCGAATATGCATTTTACAGCTCTTTTCTTTAACCGAGTAGGCCCACACTTTGACACGGATTTGCAATTTCGGTGGCAAGGCAACACATTGAAATTCATTTATATGGCTTATTGAGTTTTTTATTTATCGTTCTCTTATATACAACGGCAAGGCAAAATTATATGCTTTCGGAGGATACGATCTAAAATTTCATACTCATCTATAAATCTGGTGACAAAACTATATACCAAATTTCATGCACATAGATCGTCGCGTTATTGAGTTATCGTGTTCACATGCACAGAGACGAGCAGATAGTTAGACTTCCCGAAGACGTCCAAAATTTGATAGAAATTTACGATTTTGGTGTAAAGAGCACACACGAAATTTCAATCATCTATCTTGTTGCGTATTTGAGCTATCGTATTCTCAGACAAATAGTCAGACAATCAGATATAATTCCAAAGATGATATTTTTGGACTTAAAGAGGTCTGAATCGTGGAGATTCATCAAAATCTCGAGGTCGAATTTTTTGTCGGTTACAGTGATTTCTAATATACTTCATATACGAGAAAGTATAAAAGACAGTATTAAGTACTTTTCCAAAAGAGAAAAAAAGTCAGGAAACATATATTAATGTAAATGCTCTTTAGTTTAAACAAGTTTGTATACACGGTATAACTTACAGCAATTAAAAATACATTTCTTCTGTTTTATTTTTATTTGTTAATAGCAGGTGCGGCTTTCATCTTTCATGGTGGAATATTAGCTATTGCTATTGTTATTCTTTTACTGAACGCTATGCTTTATTTCGAATTCATGTTATGGACGTATAATAGGAAGCATTTTAATGAAATCCGCAACCAGAAATTGCCAAAAATCTTAATTTAGTTCTATAAATTTCAGTTAACAGAACCAAATAATTTCGCAATATTTCAAAATTTAAAACTTATTTATCATTTTTAACAAAAATAATTCAGGATGCAGAAATTTACAAGAATTGGGGGAAAAAGCGCCTCTAAATTCTAAATTTTGCAATTCTTTTTTATTTTCTTTCATTTTTATGCTTCATTTTTCTGATCATATTAAAATTAAATTCATTTTCTGTGAAAATGGAAGTTCTGACGAATTTATTTAAGCGTTTTAAGCGAAAGCGATGCAATTAGAATGCCATTTCTGTTTTTTCCCCATCTCCTTTGTTTATGTTATTAAATAAATTCGACAGATAAATATCAGTAAATCTTAATTATTCATAAAAAAGGAATTATAATTCTTATGGCTCTTGAGTAATGAAAATAATTTGCTGATGTAATTGTACTTTAAGCATTGGATATCACTCATAAGATTCTGATAGCGAATGACATTTTAAAATAGGAAATGAGTTATATATAGGTCGACTGGTTAAAAAAGTTACATGAAGAAAATTACACGCTTTTTATGATATGCACAACACGAAAATGCGAAAAAACGATTTCGATGAAATAAACTGAAGAAATTAAATTTTTCATTTCTTCCTCTTGAAACTAAGCTTTAATGGTTTTAATGAAGTTTAATATCTTAAATTCGTGTTTTTCACAATTTTAACAAACCATTAAACATGTAATTATGTTTCTGTAGCAAAAAAGGCCCATTCGATGCATTGCTGCCGATCTCGTCTTGAGTTTGATTCTTTTTCATTTAAAAAAAAATAGATCTATGCAGATTGAAAATTCTGAGATATACCCTACTCTTATTTGAACAGTATATTTCTCTTGTTTTTACTGTATACTATGAGCTTTTTATCTATTTTTAAGAAAGAAAATATAATAACCTTTGTTATTAACTTTAATATAACAATGGAATTTTAAATTTCAAAGCACTTCATTCGATTACTTACGAAAGCTGCAGATTTGTTATGTAACCATGATTAATTACCTATCCATGTCTGGTTCAGTATCAAGGTTGTTGCGATCACGGAAGCATACACACAATGAAAATTCTTTTTAAAAATTTCTAAGGCCACTGATTCACTTAGGCTTTTTCTAATCATCGTTATAACTAGAAATGATTTAGAATAAAGATTTCTTAGTTAGATAACCATGCACATTGAATTCTCTTAATTGAAAGTTGTTTTTACCCGTCAGAAAACTAGTAAGTTTACGTCATATTCATTTCCTTTTAACAGGTTAATGCAGTCTTTTAAACATGAAATTATAAATAACAGTTAAAATTTATAGACGTGAAGCGACTGCAGTGTATCGTTCATTTTTATAAAAGTCACGTTTTTCATAAATTGATTATTTCGATTGCTCATACTCACGTGATACACGGAAATGCGCAATCCAATTTACTTTTGGAATCCATTGCGCATCTCGCAAGAGGAATAAGAACGTAACGTCATAGCACAACGTAAGACAATGCGCAGTTAGATGTTAGATTACATGGACATATATTACATGACAAATATATGAGATATATTTATCACGTGACAGTGACTTCATTTGAATTAACTCCACTGTTAAATGTCAGAAATTCTAACAGCACTTCATTAAAGCCTAAGATTAACCATGTGCCTAACAAAATCACTATGTATTTCATTAAATTTTGCGTTGAATTTATGGCTATAACCCTATTAGTATTAATTTAATAAGGCTATTATAACTAATATTAAGAAGATTTTACCGCGTACTTAACTCATTTCTGGGAATTATGTACAGTTTATTCAAAGAATTAAGGGGAAGAGGTTTTGGAGAGTTCCACAATATTTGGAAGTATTAAAAAAGTTTTGAGCTGATCTAAAGATTAAGGAATGATTGTTTTATCAATTTTACTTAGTTGATTCATAATACTATAATCTTAATTCAAATTTTGAATAAAGACAGTTAAATTTCTTTAAATGTTCTTAAAGAAGTCATAATATGTTGTTATAAAATGCATTAGAGAGCTCGCAACAACATGCCTGTATTAAAGATGATCAAAATGCATGATAATTCCATGAATTAGCTTATTTGCGTTTAAAAATATTTTGTATTTCATTTTTTACTTTCTCGTACATAAAATATGCAAATATAAAGTATTGTAATCGCCAAAAAAGATCGTCTCGCGATTCTTAATCTCCACGTTTTAGACCTCCCGGATCCGAATTTTTTTCACCTGTGTCTGCTTGTCTATAAATACGATAACTCAAAAACGGAATGAACTAAACAAATGAAATCCGGTATGTAGTCTTAAAACCAAAATCGTAGTTCTGTATTAAATTTTCGAGCAAATCCATCAGAGAATTTACTGTCGGTTGGTGTGTTAATTCGTACATAGACGAGTTTTCTGGTTTGTTTATTTTGGATTCACAGATCGTTTTCTGGTAATTCTCCGATATAAGCAATCGCCAAATCCATTTGGATACTGCATCAAGCGCCATGTTCGAATCAGTTCTTTCTTTAGTATACAAAACTTTGAATTCTGTGTTCTTTGAGTTTGTGTAATCCGTTTTCTTTAAATCGGTTAAAAAAACTCTTAAAACGGCTAAACTCCAAATGGAACGATTGGAATTAGCTAAATAGTTTGTTTGAAAATTTAGCCACCAGCGATTATCTCAATCGTTTGATAAAAAATTTAACCGCCAAACAAGCCTTAAAAGTCGCCAAAAAGAGCGATGACGAGCAATTATGGTAGCATTTTCACAAAATTAGGCACTTAGTATGAGTAAACATTGAGAGCTACAGCAACAGGAACACGGGTTTTAATATTTTCAAAGTATCCTTATAGCCCAGTGGTTGGGTAGTTGAATTCGGAATTAATTAGCGGAAAGCTGGAAATTGTTTTAATCCCTTCAGTTTAGATCTGGAATGAACATACTAAGTGCCTAACATACTACCCTTCGGCGAGGTGAGCGTTAGCCGCTGCGTGCAGATTTGTAGTCAGAAAATAGGACTTTTTTCAATAACCGAGCAATGTCTCAAAAACAACTCATGCTATCAAAAATATTGTAATACAAAAGTTGTAGAGCTTGAAATTCTAAATAAGCTGAGTACCAACACTTTTCATATTCAATCAAAATTAAGCTCACAACTGCGCTTCAATGTACTGCCTAAATCGCTAATCAAGGGTTTGAAGCGAGAACGGACCATTTCATAGGTTCGCCCTACCTCCAATTATTATATATACATTTTAAATTTGATCATGATGCTTTTATAATTATGTCAAGGCTTTATTTAGTATATTTTGAAGGAAAAAACCACTGTTATTATGATTTAACAATGGAAAACATCACACGAAATCTTCAGCAATGGTTGAAAGCGTGCTTATTAATTAGAAGCAACGGATTTCTCATCCGATGGAAGTTCTTCAAAATAACTCAAATATTCTTCTGCATTCAGATATTGCACGGCATTTTAAATAAATTACCGGTTATTTTGCAAAAGAAATCTTCAAAAATTATAAACTGCGCTTGAAATACAAAAAAATGATTTCAATAAAAAAGGTACCATAAACGAAATTGCCAGAAGAGCAATATACAACCAACTTTAAAGAAAGAGTCTGAAGGAATAGAAGTTCCCAGTTCTCTTTTAAGTAAGAAAGTTGCATTGTACAAGGGGCATTGTTATTCTTGTGGTTGATTAGTGAATATTTACCCATTTGGGCATATGGGAAACACGTGTTCATCATCCATCGATAGTTAAAATACAAACACAGAGAGAGGATGCGTTGATGATGTTGTCTTGAGAGCACACCGCTTAGTCCCAATGATACGTAACGGAATAAATATCATGTTTCAGAACTCTTTTAGCAACAGAAAAACTTTTTCTAAGCCTGACATTTTGTAGAAACGTTGTTAAAGAGTCACACACGAAGGAATCGAAATATGGAATGTTTAAGACATCTTTAAGATCTTAAGAGAGAGAATAAACAGATATTTTCTTTTGCATAGATAAATCCAAAGTTTCCGAACATCAGAATTCTTCGGAAATCAATGAAAGGACTTTTTTTGTGAACACTTCACATCTATATCAAGTGGTTTTGTGGCAGATGGAAGTATAAATTGACACAAAGCTTATGAAAGCGGAGTATATTGGTTGTCAAAAACTGTTGGTAATAATTTTGCCGTTGTTACATTTAAACGGAAAAACCTAGTAATGCCTATTCGTGGTTTCACTTTCAAGATGAAAGTTCATGATGAATTAATTCCCGTGAATCCAGACACAACATTCAGAAGAATCTCTCTCCTAAAAAGTTTGATGCAGTTATTTTGAATTTGAGCTGGCCCATTTCCCATTGTCACTCTTTGATGAAGGATGACTGCGCAAGACCCGCAAGTCAGTATTTTATGATTTATTTTCTACTGAGACTGATGTACATTTCACTTCAGCATGTTATGTGGTTAATGGTGGATTTCTGTTACATCGTGTGTTGTGGCAGGCAAAGGAATAATTTGCCTTAATCCTGAAGAAATATGTTGATTACGCCCAAAAACACTTCAATGAAGGGGCCACAATAATTTTTCATGATTACTCTGAAGATGCAGTGAAAAGTACAAAATCGGTAGAACGTATCAGACGAAGAAAGAAACACATATCTGGTTATGCTATGTTTGATGAATCGATCTCAGCCGCTATGTCCTAAGAGAATTTTTTGATCAAATTATAAGAACAAGCAAAGGCTTATAAATATGTTATGTGTTAAGTTTCAAAATGAAGGTTTTGTTGTGAAGCAAGCTGAGGAATATGCTGATTACCTAATAATCAAAAGTGCTTTGGAAATATAGAAAAGGCCACAATGTGTTGTGGTTGTTGGTGAAGATATCGGCCTCTTCGAAAACATTTTCTTCTTAAAGCCTGGGAGAGGTAAAGCAGTGTGCAGCAACCCTGAACATTGCTCCACAAATAAGGGACAATATTTTGTTTCTTCACGCGTTCAGTGGTTGAGATACCATATCTGCTCTTTTCCGACAGGCGAAGACGAAATTTATCAATGTTCTGAACTGCAACAAGTTGTGAACATTTTCTGTGATGAAAATGCATGCCCGGATGACGTAGATGAAGCAGGACAGAAAGTTTTGATAGCCCTGTTTGAGAGAAGGAAAAGTGAAGAAATAAGGGATTCTCTGATATTTAAACTTTTTCAAGAATCACTAGTAAAAAATAATTTCGTTTTAGTATTTCTGCCTCCCACTACAGCAGCTGCACACGTGAACACTCTCTACGTGCATACCTACAGGTTCAACATTGGAGTGGATTTGCCAAAAGACCCTTAGATTGGTGTTGGAACGAAACCAAGCATGGATTGTTCTCGGTCAACACCCACAAGGAACCAGCTGCTCCAGACTTTCTCTCCATGATATCATTGCAAGTGCGCAAAAGGGTGTAATTTGACTTGCACCTGCAGGAAATCTGGTATTAAATGTTCTACGATTTGCTGTCACTACGAAGGACAAGGGTGTACAAATTCTCTAGAAGATAGCATCATTACAAACTTAGCTAACCAAGAGGCTGAAATCGATATCAGGATGCAGGACATAATTTTAGAAGTTGACTTGGAGGAAGAATATCAAAAGTTGCAAGTGGAGGAAATTGACAGAAAGCAAACCGACATTAATGATTATGACTAACCTTAAACATCTAAAAAATTGAAATATATCTAAAACTTTTTATCTATTTAATATCACTTCAATTATGCGTAATTAAATAATAAGTATTAAACTGAAAGTCGTTGTTTTTCATTACGCTCTCAGTCACTGCTGAAGCTTTCGTGTGATGTTTTCCTTTGTTAAATCATAATAACAGTGGCTTTTTCTTTCAAAATATACTAAATAAAGTCTTGAAATAATTATAAAAACATCATGATCAAATTTAAAATGTATATATAATAATTGGAGGTAAGGCGACCCTATAAAATGGTCCGTTCTCGCTTCAAGCCCTTGATTAGCGATTTAGGCAGTACTTTGAGGCCGCGGTGGCCTAGTGGTAAGGTCTCGGCTTTGGGGCCGGAGGGTTCCAAGTTCGAGACCCGATTCCACTGAAGATCCGCCGTGTATGGGGCCTGTTGCACGTTAAATCATACGCAGTGGTCAAACGTCCTCCCGTTGGTGTGGCTTGGAAGTTTGGAGAGGGAGGTGCCAGCTCAGGTGTCGTCTTCGTCATCTGACCGAGGTTCAAAATTACGAGGTCCGTCCCAAAATAACCCTCGTGTTGCTTCAAAACGGGACGTTAATATAACTAAACTAAACTAGGCAGTACTTTGAAGCGCAGTTGTGAGCTTAATTTTGATTGAATATGAAAAGTACTGGTACTCAGTTTATTCAGAATTTCAAGCTCTACAACTTTTGTACTACAATATTTTTGATAGCATGAGTTGTGTGTGTGTGTGTGTGTTTTTGAGACATTGCTCGATTATTGAAAAAAGTCCTTTTTTCTGACTACAAATCTGCACGCAGCGGCTAACGCTCACCTCGCCGGAGGGGGAAAACTTAGTATGTTCATTCCAGATCTAAACTGAAGGGATTAAAACAATTTCCAGCTTTCCCGTAATTAATTCAGAATTCGGCCTTTTTTTACGACCCAACCACTGGGCCACAACGTTAGAAAACTCTACTTTAAATATTAATTAACATCTTCACACAGAATTCTGAAGATTTCCATTGACATAGCATTAAGACCGGAAGTCGGTGGGTATAGAAGAAGTTCTACTTTAGAGCAAATAAACGAAACAGAAAACTCCTCCAAAGGTGAACACGATAACGAAATAAACCAGTGATCTAGAGAGAAGAATTTTATTGTCAATGAATTACTATAGATGAAAATTGCAGATTCTTGACAAATTTTGAAGTCCGCTGTTTAATTGGAAGAGGTCCAAAATGTCTACTCGATTATCGCCGCTTTGCTACGTAGAAAAACACAAGACGCATCATATTATGTGAGTCTAAGAGAAATTCGAAGGGAGAACATTTACGTTGGCTTTAAAGTTTTGGTAATTTCTTACCAATGTATCAATTGTAATAACTATATATCTTTGAATGAATTTTTTTATGTTGTTTGCAGTAAAAAATATTAAATAGAAGAAGTCTTAAGGTTTATTTTCGAACTATAATTTATTGATATAATTTTTGTTCTTTTATTTGAATATGAATTGACATCGGTAATAAAATTTTCCGGAAGTTCTAAAATCTTTATAATTTCATTCGAACTTCAATTATTTCTTATCTTCGTTGGTAATAAAAATAATTTATAATAGTGAATTATTTTCATGACATTATTTTACTTCCTATACATTGGATAACAAGAATGCCAGAGAAAGGAACATAAAACACCATTCTAAAAGACAAAAACTAGTCAAAACATAACTATAAATAACGTTTTCGAAGTAGTTTGTTTGCACTTGAACATAAATTTCTCACCATCTTAGTGGTATCCGATCTGTTTATAAGAAAGAACAAGTGCTTCTATTAGGATTGTCTCTTTATCATCGTTTGTTCTAAGAAATGTTCCATTGGATTTTTATGTTCCAGGTTCCGCCATCGGTGATTGAAACGAAACCCGAGAAAGAATGGACATCGGAAACCGAAGCAAAAGAAGTTGTGGGCAGGGAGACATGGGGCAGTAAAGCAGAATTTTTATTGTCTTGCATTGGCCTTGCTGTTGGTATTGGAAATGTTTGGCGGTTTCCTTACCTTGCCTATCAGAACGGCGGTGGTAAAACATTTTTTTTGTATTTGCTTATAGTTATGAGTATATCGTATAATATTCATTTTTATATTTTCATTATTGATTTCACAATGATCACACATGGTATTTTTGATGTTGAGGAAACAATGATGATGACGATATCAACTTCCATTTTTCCATGCTTTTATTTAAATTGCCTTAAATTGTATATAAGAATGGAATTTTCTAATCGGTTTTCCACTCACTTCTTTAAGTACTAGAGTTCTGAAATTTTATCTAGTTGTGTATTTCCGATGACAGTACAATATTTGAATATTAACAAAAGTTACTTGTCAACCATTCAATTATTTTAATTAGATTTGAACTTTAAAAGGAGAACCATCTGGTAGCGAATTTGAAAAGTAATTGACATGAAAATACCATAATATTTATAATAATGAATTATGCAATATATTAATTACTAAAAAGTAGGAAATAGTAAAAATAAAAATGTTTTTTAAAACACGCTTTTATTGGTGTAATAAAATGTAGAAAATAATTTTTTTGTATTAAAAATCTAGAAATCAGAGTAAAATTCATAGAAGCTGATGCGCTGAAGACAATACGATAAAGAAATTATGTCAAAATGGACATCAAAAACCAAAAAAATTTCTTAAACATTCATTAAAAATAATAATATGTCATGAATGTGATTAAAATTTAAATTAAATTTCTCTCCAGATTTTTGATAAAATAATTGATTTTCTACATTTTTCAAACACTAATACAAGCATGTTTTCAAAAACTGTAGCTAGCAGAAGACACCCAGCTGAAGTTCGAAACGCCATCCTGTCTAGACATTGTCTGGAGAGAGAGACAGTACCCAACTTAACTTTCAGAAACTAACTTGAACACTTTTGTTGTGGACCACGTATGGATAAGACACAAATAAAATTCTGCCCTGTTTTGACATCCAGGTAAAACTGGAAGACCGTCCGACAAGACAAAAATATGGGTACTGTGGAGAAACGCATAATAGCCCCTAATACAAGTAGCTCATACGACGATCCCCCCCTCCCCCTTACAGGAATACGGCCCGCCATCGCAGATGGGTCCGAAGAGCCTCGTCACCACTACTGTGCTCACCGGGAAGGGAGAACCCGCTTACTTATACGGCGGCTTTTCATCCCCATATTTGAAGTGCCCTCTTAAATATGATTTTTTACGGCGTATGAACTCATTTGTGGTTGTGATAGAATCCTGAAGAAAATATGCTTGCTATAAATTCATCTATACCAGTGATGGCGAAACTTTTTGAGAAGTGGGTCGAATTTTGTTCAATATTTTTTTAATACCAGCCCGTGGGTCATTGGGTCAGTGGGATCACTTGGAAAGGGGGATGGTGTGGTAAAATGGGTACCAATAATTTGGAAACACCGGAAATTTGTTAACAGAAAAACTTGACGGTTGACCTTTTATCTTCCTCGCTTTTAAAATCCTTTGAAAAAATTACGATTCAGTTTTGTTTTACAACTTTTACTTTTGCAAGTGAAGAACAACAAATAAAGATCGATATCTAAAAATTTATATCAATGGGATGATGCCATGAATTACCGCACCAGCTGACAACATGCCATTGGCGCCTCAGCACTGACATGTCGTTGGCTTAACTCCACATATATATGTCGTAGGCGAATTGAAATAATCCGGCTTATTGCAAAGAGCCTGGTCATTTTGCAATCCGCCTGGAAAATTGGAAAATTATTGAAAACTTTCTAATAAACCTGATGATTTTTTGGCTTATTGTAATGCGCCTTACACTTTTAGGCTAGTTAGAAAATTCGCAATAGTTTGCTCAAACAGCCAGGTTTCATCCAGGCCTATTGCAATAATCCTTACCTCTTGCTCGTGCATTCAAAATAACTGCATCGCAGAGTTATCAAAACCATGTCGAAACGAGCCAGTACGCTTGTCTCACAAAGCGTGCATTTTCGCTTTATGCAGCGTTGTGCTTAGTGACATTGAGTGTTTTTGTGTAGTAAGCAGGATATTTCAAATACCTTTGCGACATTGTGTCTTAATATGTCATCTTGTTGCGCGCTGTCATCCAATTCGAACAGCTTCTAAAAACTTATTAAGAATGTGATAGTCTGTATGGAGGATTACATGGTATATAATACGCAAGACAGCAACAAGGGTGGAGGCAATTCTAAATATGAAATTTATAACATGAAGGAAAACTTTAATGAAAAAATGAAAGAATACAGTTATAAGAGTGATGTAATAAAAAAAACCATCGACTGATGAAATCGTAGATGAAGCCATCCGTGAAATTTTAGAACCAAATAATCCCGAAAAAAAGAAAACTAGTAGACAATATCGATTGATTAGAAAATACGACACAATGGAGGTAGGTGAAAAAAGAGTCTTAATTAAAAAAAGGAGAAATAATGGGGATCCTGTTGTAGTAATAATTCCTGTTGAAGAACACTTTGACACGCTTCTTCAATATCACCGCGCCACTGGACATGGCGGAAGAAATAAAATGTTGTTTGCTTTGAAAAGTAAATGTTATGTTCCTAGACCAGTAGTTGAAATTTTTGTATCGCTTTGTAGAATGTGTAATACCAAAAAATCTCAACAACACCGCAATATTGTTGTACGACCAATCACTACAAAAGATTTTCATCTTCGAAGTCAAGTTGATTTTATTGACTTTGGGGTCTATTCTGGTACCCCCAGTTGAGTTGGGAGACGTCACTTTCCCGGGTGTTAACGGCGGAAGAAATGACGTCATATTAACTCAAGGGGTACCAGAACAGACCCCTTTCAATTAACTACTTGTGAAGATTACAAATGATTAATGAACTTCCAAGATCAGTGCCAAATGCTCAGTGTCAAACAAAAAAGTGTGTTTATAAGAAGGCATATCAAAAGGGTTAATCGAAATGTTAGAAAAGTTCACCGTGAAGAAATAAATAAAGTTAAAATGTATGATGTTGGAGAAATTCCTATTCGAAGTTTAAAAGTTTGTAATTTTAATAATTTGTTCTTTACGATTAGTAATAACTGTTTAATAATAATAATTAACATTTTAAAACAATGATGATTATTGTGAATAGTTTTAAGTTACCTCTTTTCAACCTAAGTAATTCTTAACGAATTCATATGTTCACTAAAAGAAGTACTTAAGCAACAATCTCTTTATCTATCATTTTTAATAAGCCTTTACTACTTTGGGCTTATTGCAATAAGCCTGGATGAAACCAGGCTGTTTGAGAAAATTATTACGAATTTTCTAACTAGCCTAAAAGTGTATGGAGTAAGTAAGTAAACCTAAGTATTTTTGGGCTCATTACAATAAGCCTAAAAATCACCAGGCTAATTAGAAAGTTGCAAATAATTTTCCAATTTTCCAGGCGGATTGCAAAATGACCAGGCTCTTTGCAGCCGAACGACATATATATACATACTAAGATGAGAAAATTAAATAAAAAATAATGATATTTAATGAAAGTTGAATTATTAAACACTTCTAGGCGTGTACACCAAGGCTACCAATTAGTTCTTGCGAGCTGGCACATCCCCGTTCTACGATGCAACGAGTATGCGCACCAAGTATATGACCAACTGTCATGACCGCCACTGTCGACACCACTGATCCATATGAAACGCCACTGATCTATATGCGATTATATCCTGTAACTACTTAAACCTTTCCAGTTCACTACATGTTTTCGAAAATTACTAAATATATTTCAAAAATGAGTATTAGACATGTAGCTGATAATAAATATGTAAAAGAGAAAATGTTGGCATTTTTTATTTCAAGAAATTTGTGGTTTTACAGTGACACCAATGAACGGTATCGGACTATTTTTCCTCCGAATAAGTTATCATCGAAATGCAATTTAAATTATGCATTTAATTTATAAGTGCACGTGAGTATTCAGGATATTCAACCCTCATAAAATTCAATTTACTTTCGAAGATTCAATTTTTAAAAATATAAATTTGTGCAAGAACACTGATCATTTTGTTTCTCTTAAAGATCGAAAGCAATTTAGTTCTTGCAATGCCGATATCTTCGTAAATACTAACGGTATGGAACTGGAATTTTTATATAAATTGACCTATAGATCTGGCTCTTAAGTTCTAAAAGAAAAATTACGCTACGTTTCGTCCATGCGCGTGTGGTCCATGCATGTGTGGTTTCACTGCGAAACCAATGAACGCAAAAGGGTTAACTCACTATTAAAGAAGATGCTAATATTTTTCGCCTAAATAGTGATCCGAAACGTGACGTGAAGAAGATGGAATTAGTTTATATTTGAATCTATTTTGAAAGAATTTGATTTTTTTTTAAATTTCCCGAAAACAATGTGGGTTGTTGATTTGATGAGTATATTAAAGATTTGCTCTTAAAGCGATTTAACATAAGGGTGGGAAGCTTCCGTTAACTTTTTTCTCTTTTTAGTACCAGGCGTGATTTTTATTTTCAACTGAGAAATTTCTTTGACGATTAATGATCAGAATTAAACATTACAATCTTTAAACAGTTATCAGACTTAATATTTGCAGTTCCGGAGAGTCAGCCTGCATTCTAAAATCTTATGGTTGAGTTGGCTCTCCTGGATACTGAATAAATGAATAAGTGCAGATCAAATCATGAAAAGAACGTCTCCCGAATATAAAGGGCATTTCCTTGATTGTTGGAGATTCAGAAGTGCAATACAGTGGAAGTTGACCAATTCGAAGCTGACGGGACCATAATAAAAATTGGATTTATTCAAAAATGCGAATTAAGGAAAATTGGATATAAAATGAATACAGCAAGAGAAAACAGCAATTTTTAAACAAAAAATAGTCGTAAAGATTTGTATTTAATACTTAACAGTTATAATGAATTATACATAATTAATAAATAAACAACAATTTTAATAAATAAAATCATAATAATTATAATTAAATAATTTTGAAACCGGTAATTTCAATAAATAATTAAGTAATTTTAATAAGAATAGAGTAAATAGGTCTTTCAAAACAACAATTGTACAATATAACTTACAAATTGAACAATTCTATCTAATGTTTCAGAATTTTTTTTTATAAATGACATTTTTTTATTGCTTTTGTTAATGAATACAATGCACTGTTGTAAATTACTCAAGCGAATTAAGAGCCTTAAAATTAATACTTATGATTACTAAGGAAGAAAGTTACTGATTTATTTAATTAAAGAAATCAATTCGGAAATAAAAACATTTTTTTTGCAATTTTTGACTTCGAACTAAGGCAAATAAATTTGCATTACAGGCGATATTTTAACATTATGTTATTAGAGAATTCAGGAGACCAGAGAAAAAATTCGAATTAAAAATGTTGAAATAAGACAAGTTTCATTGTACTTTAAAACTATCTGAGACCTTAATAAACGTTAAATTTTACGTTTGAAAATTAGTTAATATTTTGATTATAATAAAAAATTTGAACTTTCCGCAGCAAAGGGAAATCTCGAAAAATAGTTCAAGGAGAATTTTTTTTCTTTAAATTAATTGTGAAATGATCCACTTTTACTCTTAAATAGGTCATATCTGGCAGTTTTTCCAAAGGCTTTAAAAAGTTTTTTTCTATTCTTCTCTAGAGAAGGGCGATTGTTTTATTATGTGCATTTCCGCATATTTCTCTCTTTTTACTTTCTTGTTTCCTTTCTTTAAATTTCCTGTATGTAAAGAGAAAGTATTGTAATCATCAAAGAATTCGAGCTCAAAGTTTGTATGAATCACTACGATTTAGACCTCCCTGAGTCCAAGCAAAACCATTTTTGGAATTTTGATTGTGACCTTCCTGTGAATCTGATAGCTCAAAAATACAACAAGATACTCGGATAAAATTTGGTACTTAATCTTTACACCAAAACAGAATATTTCTATCACATTTTAGGCGAAATCCTTCTAAGGGAAGTCTATCTGTCCATTCATTTGCATGCAAACACGATCATTCAAAAGTGCAAAAAGCTAAATGGATGAAATTTAGCATGTAGTTATAACAATAGAAGTGTAGATATGTATCAAATTTTGGGGAAGCTCCCTCAAGGGTCGTTTGTCTTTCTGTCTGCCTACTCGTGAGTACGTGAACATGATAATTTAGGAACCAAACGAGGAATTTAGCAAGGGCTAACTAGAATTAGCTTCCGGAGATTTTGGACCGTTGATTCGTGCGTTTCGTTAAAACCCCATCTCTGGCGTGCTAGACAAATGAAATTTGGCATTATAATTGAAGATCTGTTTCAAAATATGGACCCAATCGTCTGAAGGGAAGCGATCCAACTTCATTCTCTGTTCTCTTCAATTTTGTGTACGTATATGAGAAAGTTGTGGAGAGAGCACTCCCGCTGGTTGTTTTTTGTATCAAGTTTACTTATCGATTAAATGTGAAAATGGTTTATAAAACAATTACACTAAATCAAAATGGGTTTTTAGGACTATGAAGCAGCTAGCAAATGGTTTTGTTGTTTTTATTTTGGTTTATTCAAAAGATTTTAAATTATATTTAATCGGAAACGATTTTAATCTGAAAGAATAAGGTGATCTATTTTAATGCTGAGTTACTTTACGCATGTCTTAGAGATGTTGCTACACATTTAGTTTTACCATTTGGCATTAACTTTTGATCACAAACTTTTTTCTTTTACTTTTGAACAAAAGTTTAGCAAAAGTCTATATAAATAAGTATACGGAACAAAGGACAAATAATTAAGAATGTTAATTTTTAACTTAATTTTTTTATAGAAATTAATTAATTAACTAAAACCTTAACTGCTTAATTAAAATTTCTTTAATAAAATCTTTCCTTCCTCAAGTTAAATTTGTAGTTGGTAAACAAAATAAATTATTAAATTATTCAAAATTATTTTTAAAATTGCAAAAAAAGACAATGTTCAAACTATGAATTTCTTGCCAGAACGGGGTAAATCATAGCAGCCTTCAAATATTGTACAATAGTGCATGATACTGTACAATGTTTGCTATATCGTATATTATCGTATAATATCTTATAGTTTTGTATAATATAGAACAAAATTGTTCAATATCGTGTATCATGTTGTACTACCTGGGAAAACGTGAAGAAATTGAACCATCATGGGTTAATATGTTTTTAAGTGATTTATGTAATATTTCACATTTTTATCTTACATTCTGCTCAACATTGCTATAATAATTATATTTTTAAGGAAAATATTTAAACAAAGTATTTTATATTCAAAAGAGTCATACATAAATTATAGAAACATAATGATGAAACTAATCTTGTGAAGAATTTCCATGAATATGAATTCTATTTTACGAAAGTCTAAACTGTTTAGAAAATATTCATATCTTTAAAGAAACTTTGAATTCCACATTTAAAATATTATTCATTTAAATCCTAAATCTTCTTTGACAGATAGAATA
The DNA here is from genome assembly GCA_013235015.1 of Araneus ventricosus. NCBI lineage: Eukaryota > Metazoa > Arthropoda > Arachnida > Araneae > Araneidae > Araneus > Araneus ventricosus. Next base: position 70,353 of record BGPR01001440.1, read on the forward strand.
TTCTAATTTTTATTATTTCCTTTTCAGAAATGAAACTTTCATCGCAAAATTGAGACATTCATTTTTCCAAAGATGTGAGAGTCTATGATACCAAAGTTTTAATAATCTCTTTTTCGTGTTTTTGATAATTTATCCATAGTATTATAGTGTAAAAATTAGTGGGCAGAGAAAGTACCCTTTCGCGTTCATTGCTTTTGCAGTGAAACCAAATATTGAGCATTTTTTTTTACTGTGCATGGGCGAAACGTAGCATAATTTTTCTTTTATAACTTCAGAACCAGATATATAGGCCAACTTATATAAAAATTTCAGTTCAATACGGTTAGAATTCACAAAGGTATAGGCATTGCAAGAGGTAAATTTCTTTTGATCTCTAAGAGAAACAAAATGATAAGGGTTCTTGTATAAATTGATATTTTTTAAAATTGAATCTTCGAAAGTAATATTGAATTTTATGAAGGTTGAATATTCTGAATACTCACGTGTACTTATAAATTAGTCACATAATTTAAATTGCATTTCGTTGATAACTTATTCGGAGGAAAAATAGCCCGATACCATTCATTGGTTTCACTGTGAAACCAAAAATTTCTTGAAAATAAAAAATTATGAATTTTTTCCTTTTCATATTTATGATCAGCTACATGTATAGCACTCATTTTTGAAATAAATTTAGTAATTTTCAAAATGAAACATGTAGTGATCTTGAAAGGATTAACTAAGTGCTTTGATGAACTGTTTTGTCATTTTTTTAATATTGAAAGATATTTATTGTAATCATAAATTGCCTAATCCGTTTTATAGCAGATACTGTTAATAGATTTTTAAAGAATATTTTTAATATCTAATTTCTGAATTAAGTGGTTTCTTTCAAGGTGCCTTCCTGGTAGCTTACATAGTCATGTTACTGCTCGTTGGAAAGCCCCATTTCTTCGCTGAGTTGGCCATAGGGCAATTCACTGGGTTAGGCTCTGTCGGTATATGGAGATGTTTCCCGATTGCAAAAGGTTTGTTTTTACTTTGTTGCTTTATTCTCTTAAAAATAGTTATTTGAACATTTAACAGCAACATTATAACATGATTAATCAATAAATTTGGATTTTCATTCATTTAAGCGATGAAACATTGAAAAAAGCTTTAAAGTAGAAGTTTACTTTTCTTACTCTTGTTAATTTATTGAAAAAAGACATGTATATATGAAATCTGGTCACCGAATTGTAACAAGAACAATGTATATAGTAAGAAATCTGAGAAAAGTGGCATTAGACGGATTAAAAAATGGTTTGAGAGAATAGAACATTTTTCTATGAATGTTTCATTAGAACAAATATTTCTTACAGATTTCAAAATACTTTAACTTCAGGCATTTACTTCTGTATTGACTAATTCTTCAGCGTCATTATCACGTTCTTTCTCAACGCAACACTATTCAAATGTCAAAGTAACACAATTGTATGATGACATTCCAGACGTTAAAAAATGTCACGAATTTTCCCTTAGTTTCTAAACAACAAAAGGCTTTTTAAGCATAGTAGCTAGCATTCATACTAGCTCATAAAAATATCTTTAAAAAGTTGTTAGTTTTATGGGATATGGCATCACACATGAAAAAAAGAAATAAATCTTTCAAAAACATATATGATTGTACTCGTCATGAAGCCTTTTATTGTATTCTTGCTTTTATGGTTTAACGTTCAGTTTCATTAGTAATGAGTTTTCTATGAAAAATGTTAAGGATTGTTCATATTGTTAAGAATTTTATTCCCACATTTATCTGATAACTATATAGGGGAGTTGGGGTAGATTGATACGCGGGAACATTGATACAGTCCATAAATTTTGATGTTTGGAATGGCTCAAGATGTTTATATCCCCTAATATATACGCCACTGTAACCCTTAGCACAAGGTATATTTTTTTGGCAATGTTACAATGTTAAAAGTTATTGTTAATCGTTAGTTAATTGTTACCAAATGGTAAAAGTTAATTTACAAATGAATCAAAACTCTAATCTTCTAGTCTAAGTAAATTTTACTCTACGTACGTTGTAACATCTGCCCCTGTACTCCAAAATCTGGGCAGACTAACCTCCCCGTCCCTTGGCGGACGAGAGAGAACGAAGAAGAGATGCTGGATTGGGGGGAGAGACCGACGCTGGGTGATGGAAGCGAAATGGCACCCTGCTATGTTTGAAGTTTTCTCTAACAATGTTTCGCTCGGTTTATATTAAGTGATATGTGTTAAATGTCTTGTAATGTGTGATGTCCAGTTTGTTATGTGTCTTCATGTGAGAATAAAATTCTGAAAAGACACATGGTGAAGTCAAACTTCCCTACAACACATCACATCGGTACAACGTGTTGTGTGATTTCTTTATATAACTATAATTACATTTTCCTTCCAGGGAATCTGCTCCAAAGGTAGGGAAAAACATTTATTTTTCTGAACTATATTAACTTTTGCGGTTTTTAGTGTTGGTTTTACGTGATCACTGGTTTTAAGTAAAAAAGTCTCTTGGAGCAGATTGATACAGATGACTCCGGGGCACATTGATATGCATGTTCTGTGTGTATCAGTGCGCCTTAACATCAACTACTTTGCAAAATCGGCTTCTGAAATGGGGAAAAGCATCAAAATGAACTATCTAAGAGAACACGCAATTAAGTATTTGTTTAAACAATGAGATCGGTTTGAATTCCATTGCAAAGATGAAAAATATTGTTGTAAATTAAGTTTAAAATATTTGTTTACAAATTTATTAAAATTGGAACAAAATGTACGGAAAATCAATTAATATGAATTCTATATTCTATGGATATTTCATTTTATAAGAATTCTACACGATACTGACTTGCTTTGAAGGTACAGTAGGGATATTCCGGTACGGAAATCGAAATTTTGAGCCATGATTAGATCACAAGGGTCAGCGACCTCTATCCAAGCTTCCACATCATAGCAGTGGTAGAGCATTTGGCTTTGAGGAAATTCATATGCAGTCTCAAGTACTTGATGAAATCGGGTTTCGATCCCTTAAACCTCCAATTCAGAGGCTTTGCCATGAGAAACAGTGACCACAAAATTATATATCTCTCACTTGGAAGAAAAATACCACAATACGAAAAACTGGAGTTTTTTCAAGAGAAGGCTTTAAAGTTTGCTTATTTAAGCTTATCTTCGTATCTCGACTCATTGATACAACTGCTTTCCAGCACTAAATAATGGAAGTGAAATTTTGAATTATCCATTGAAGAAATATACATGCCATAGGGTAATTTCCTATTGTGGCACTATTATTCCAATTCGAATTATAAGAAAACAAGATGTGAACAAATATATATATTTTGCACGCTTATTATACAAAAGTCCTTTTATTAAAGAACAACTGTGTTGCATGTCTGTGATATGTGCAAGAAAATTAAAGAACTGACGGGTTTTTTTAAAACAATTTTTGTAGTGCAGAGCTCTGCAATATAATCTGGGGTCCAATACGTTCCTATTCTGTTGTAAGGAGGATTTGAATCAGTGCTTCGAAAGGGGCTCTCCTCGAAATAAAGCGATGATTCTCTGAAATTGTGCTAGTCTTCTCTTCAGAGTAGAGGAGTATCATTGGTCTGATCTATGGTGATGGAAATTAATGAGGTGCTGAGAACGACTTTCTGTCACTCATAAACATCCCATCCCACCCATGTATCCCAAATGTCATTTTCATTTATGTTATTTTTATTGTAACCAAATGCCCAGTTTTTAATTGTCATTAGAATAATTCGGTCAGACTTGGAGAAGAATAACATCATGCAATTGTTTATAACGTTTTAAAATCTTTACGCTTTTTTACGTGTATTTAAATTTTTAGCCTTATTTTTTGATTGAATTGCATTCATTTGTTTATTCAATCATCAATGTTTTAATATAAATATCATACCTTTCTTAGAACAGTGACCTTCATTGATTTTAAAGTAAACAATCTTAAATAATTTGCCTTTTTTATGTTTCTATGGATGCGCGTGACGCAGTATAGACAAATCTGAATTTGCTCAGGAAACCATCAAAACCAAACCAATCTATTATTATAAGTCGGGGATGAAATTTCCATTTTTATGCCTTGATTCCATCAGAGATCTGCCTTTATTTTGCAGTTTAATTTAGTTAGATTAATGTCCCGTTTTGAAGCTATAAAAGAGCTGTTTTGAGACAGTTCTTGTTATTGTGAACTGCTGTCAAATGAAGAGGACAACGTCTGAATTGGCGACTCCTCTCTAGATTTCCGCACCATGCTACCAGGAGGGCGTTTTATCCACGACAGATGTAACGGGCATCAGAGTTTCATACATGTCAGTTATTTGGAGGAAAGAAATCTCTTAACTCCAGCTCTGAATCTGAGATCCTACCTCATGTCCACAGCGTCCCTTGAAGTGGTGGTGTGTTTGTGGACTTGGTGCATGCGGATGTGGTAGAAGATTACATGATTTGGTATGAAAGATTGGAAAGCGAGCTGCCTTTTAGGAGTATCCTCGCCGTCGTATAGTTTTGTGAAATTGCCAAAACTTCTCTATCCCGAAACAGAGTGTTAATCGATTACATCTAATCTATCAACCGACAAGACCTATAATATCGCTTAGAAAGATGATATCAATTGACAATATCCAAAGAATTTAATGCTTATAGCCATTTAGAGTTTCATATTACACTTTATTTGTACATCTGTTCTGTATATTTCTGTCGTGATATCTGCTTCGCATGGCTTGAACATGCGTAATTGTTAGGAAAATGAGAATTTTAACTTAAATTGTATTCGCTGTCAAATACGTAAGCAAAGAATCTACTCGATAGTTTTACCAAACAATTTATAGTATAGGGGAATTTATATGATGAATGTTTTTCGCATCACTTGTGATAATTTAAAAAAATAATGATCGTAATGATTAAATTTTCATTATACTGTGCTGTTTTTGATATATGCATCAAATTACGTGGGGAATCGATTTTGGGATATTTTGTTGGATTATTGTGTGTGTTGTTAGCATATTTTGCATACTAACAATGAATGTGAAGGTAGCTCCTCTTGATTAGAGATCACATCAGGTTATCGCTTCATTAATGAACGTTGTTAAGAATATTTCAAATTCGCTCTAATAACATAAGCTATATTGCAATTCATTGTTTTATTTATAATTATTTCGCAGGAAAACTACGGATTGTTGATAATATAATAAGATTTTCATCTCATATTTCTTTCTTTTAATCATCGTGATCCTGATATGCCTGTGTTACGTGGTTTCTTCACGACCATATTAACATTATTAATTAAATATAATTTTCTGTCTCGTTTCTTAATAGGAGTTGGCTTCGCTATGGTAATAGTATCAGCTATGATTGGAACGTATTACAATGTGATTATGACGTATACACTCTACTATATTGGCCAGTCGTTTCGAAGTGAAGTGCCTTGGAATCAGTGCAGATCCTGGTGGGGCGCAAACGAAAACTGCTACGAACGAGGATCAAATAATGTAAGAGATTTTCCGTGTCAAAACATATGATGCCAGCAACAAAGCTTTTTCGTAAATCTATCAACAAGGTTATTCAAAACAATTGTACCTATTACAAATGGCTATAATTTCCTTCTAAACAATGATAGGAATAAATTTTTCTAACAAAATACAGAAAGAAGTTTAAAGTTTTTCTTGCGTGCGTAATTATTTCCCTATGTGATTTCCCTTGGTCACACGAGCAACATCCTTAAGGTAGTTCATTTCATACCAGATACTGTGAAGCATGTTCGCAGCCTTTGATGTGCATTCGACACCCACATGCATATTCTTGATGCGGCTATCTAAATCTTCTGGAATTACTTCTTAGTTCTTCTTTTCATTAGGATATGTCGTAGGTACTGTCTTAAGGCCTCCTTTTCGTGCGACAGCGAACTAATTGAAAGTACGCATAGAGAATGTTTTCCCTGGTAGTGAAATGAATTACCGCATGGATATTGCCCGTGTGACGAAAGGAAGTCACATAGGGCAATTATTACGTAACTAAACAAAACTTTAAACTTCCTTTTGTATGATGTTCAATTTTTTTCTTCCCATCGTTGTTTGCGAAAAGCTAAGCAACTTGTAATCGGTGCATTGTTTCGAATAACCCATATATAAAAGTTATAATTCATAAATAGTTTGTAACGCTGTAGAAATCCAAACTATTGAATATATTTTCTTCAGATTTTTCTCATAAATATTTTGAATTATGTGAAAGAGTTTAGTGAAAGTCTCGCGACAATTAGTTAAATAAGTAATTTTTTATTAACTAAAATCTACGTTTCCATACATAGAAAAGATGATTTTTCATTTAGTGTTGCCATTACTGTTGAACGCAAATATTATATATATATATACACATTAGGGTGTCCCAAAAAATGAAAGTCATTTTTTTTCTCCGCATACCCTCTTAATTTTTTCCTTTTATGTCAAAACAATTGTAAATAAAGTTTCATGTAATTTGAAGGACGGCAACCCGTGCCGACTTGCATCTAAATGTGTCAGTCAGTACTTGTGTACTGAAACGAGCGAACGCTGACACATGTTTGTTGCGGAGCACACAGCAGCTGCAAATGGTAAAGACAGAACTAATTAAATATTAATTTAATTAGTTTAATTAATGTCGACCTGGTCACTTAGGTGGAGTGAATAAAAAACGGACCGACAAATAGGAAAGGGCGCGACTTCGAGTTGTCAAAGAAGAAAATCGGCGAATCAAATATGTTTCCGCTTCAAGATCCTCGGCATCATACGAACCATTGCAAGAAGATTCCTCTTCGAATTCTAGTGAAAATATAGATTCTGAATATTTCCCAACACTGTTTGAAAGCTCAGAACCTGGGACAAGTAAATCAGTAATGAGGAAAGATTTTATTACTCCAAAGTTAATTGCTACATTAGACAGGCGTCGGTTAAGTATGCGAGATTCTGTGTTTATTCTTGAAGCTACTACTGATGCACTTGGATGTAACATTGACGAATTTCCGATAAGCAAGTCTTCAATTCAAAGAATCCGAACAGAAAAACGGAAGTAACGCGCGGAAAACACAAAAATTGATTTCCAAAACGAGGTACTGGATGTAGTGACCTTACATTGGGATGGCCAACTGTTGCCTGCTTTGAGTGCTCGAAAAATCGAAAGAAGAACGCTTGCCTATAGTTATTTCATATGGACTTTAAAAAACAACCAAATGCTGTGCCGAGACTGGATAATTCTACAGACAAGGAACAGGCACAGGCTGTTTGGAAGGTGATCTCAGATTGAAATCTCGAATACAAAGTCCAAATTCTCTGTTGTGATAGTACGACTTCGAATACAGGCCATTTTAATGGTGCTTGTGCGCTCCTCGAGCAAAAATTTGCTAGGGAGATTTTTTTAATTTCTCTTGTCGCCATCGTGTATAGAACTGGTATTAAAGGCGGTATTCAAAGTGAAAATTAAAAGAGTGACAACAAGCCCCGATATTCCACTCTTTAAAAATATCAAAGATAATTGGTAAAACATCGATCCCACTAAAATACAGTGCTGTAGAGAAACAGTGGAATTGTTCCGAACTGTACCCGAACTTGAGAATTTGCTTCACTTTCACCGCACTGAACTTAAAAATGTTATGGTCAGATATGACTATCGAGAGTTAATCGAACTTTCTATTGTATTTTTAGGAGGAGATGCAGAAAAAAAATTTTTTAAATCAGACCTCCGGTTGCCATGCACCAAGCTAGATGGATGGCCCGAGCGATTTACTCCCTAAAACTATCGTTATTTAGTTCTCAGCTGAAATTAAATACCAAGGATAAGGAAGCACTGTTAGATGTGTGCTTGTTTATCGTGACAATCTACGTTAAACCATGGTTTCAATGCATTTTGGCAGTTAAAGCCCCCTACAAAGATTAGTTCTTTTTGAAATCTTTGAAAGCTTACGAAAAAGTGAATGAAAGTATCTCGAAAGGTGCTTTACAGAAATTTAGCCAGCAATTATGGTATTTTACTGACGAAATAGCGGTATTGGCACTTTTTGATGATGATGTGGACGAAAAAACAAAATTAAAAATGGTGGCAAATTTACATAGAGAAATTTTCTCGACCAATGAGAAAAGATACATTCCATAGAAGGAAGAACTTTGTGTTTCATTGTATGTTGAATTTAATACATTGATTTTGTAGTTTTTTATTTAGTTATTTATTTATATCACTTAATTGTGACCTGTTATTTTATTTTTTACAGAGAAAAGCATCGATAATTTCATATCAGTCAAAACCCAGTCATTGTTTCCTAGACTCAAAATTGGTGATGGTTTTCTCAACGAGAGTTCCTTTCCATGGGCGAATAACGCTTCGGTTCTAGACGCAAAAAAGACAGTCTCAATGCTTAGAGCAGTGAACAATACAGCTGAAAGAGCGGTAAAAATTATGCAGGACTTTCATGGTTTAAAAACGGTTGAGGATGAACAAAAACAATTTTTGTTACGTTGCGTACAAGATTTCACGTTCAAGTTTGACCTCAAGTCGGCACGGGTTACCGTTATCTTATTGCAATAATACTTTTTATTTATGTTACGGAGGTGAAGTAGAAAAAAAATAGAGGGTATGCGTATTCGATTTTGCAAAAAAAAGGAAAAAAATTCCTTGTATCTTGGGACACCCTAATATAAATATATATAAGAGCACTTCTACTTTCACTACGAGTTTTCCGGGAAAGTCCACTTGTTGCCGTATATAACGTCTCGGCGCATTGTTAACTGCCCTTTTTTTGCTCTGTATTTAACTGTGGAGAGACACACGGACGGTGTTATTCGTCAATATGATCTTGGGTTTTATTTTCAATATTATCTAAGATGATAAATAAAACTTATCAGCGTCACCTGATCATGTTCCTGAAATAAAGACGAATCTCACTTAATCAGTTATGGATTTATTCCGAAAATGCCTCTGCAATCACGCTAAAATTGAAGATGTTCCATATATATATATATATCTCAAAACAAACAAGAAACAAAAGACAAAAATTCAAAAACATACAAGAAACAAAGGACAAAAAAAGAAGACAAAAATTTTAATAAATTCAAAAGTATCAAACGAGCCGCTTGTCCGGAAGGGAAGCTTGCCTATGATAATAATAAGTGCTTTTTTCTGCTAACGACATACGAAAACCGTAAAAATTTGTCGCTATCCCATCAAAAAGCAATAGACAATTAATTAATTCTAGAATAAAAGACAAATACAATGAAGATGATTTAAAAAATCCAAAGCTAAAAATCCGAATACATAAGACCTAGAATAAAAATAATACAGTAATATTCACAAAACAATAAAAGAGAAAAAAGGAAATGGCTTACCACCGCCAGGAATAGGCACACGAGACTGTAAGAAGCACGAGGAAATGTCGCCAAACCAGTTATTGCTGTTTCCAAACAGAGGAAGAAAAGGAGAAAAAGAGAAAAAGGCCTTACTGATAGCCCCTAATTCAAGGCTTGAGATATCGTCGCACAAAGTTTTCGAGAATAACATTTTTTAAAAGTTGATCAAACGAAAGCTTTGATTGTCTCGATTTTGAATTTTCATTTGAATAAATAGATTAAATACGAGAAAATTGAGTGGGAATTGTGTTTCTATAAATCTTAATAGAAATATATATATATATATATATATATATATATATATATATAATGAATTTTATTTAAATAATGAATTTTTAGAATAGGATTTGCTTCTTGATATGTCTTGTTTACTTTGTTTCTGTATGATCATATATAACAAGTTATATATATATTTCATAGTAATAGTTCATAATCTAAATATCTTAAAGTATTTCATTGTATGATTATTAATTAGGTAACATTATATTTATATTTAATTTTAATTATTGGTTTAATAGGTATATATACTGAAAATGTTATTTGAATTTTAATTGCTTGTAATATATATATATATATATAAATATAAATAAAGATTTAAAATTATTTGCAATACCATGATTTATAATAAAAAGTAATCCTAAATTATTTAAGTTCGATTTTCTGGCTTGCATTTAAAATCGAATAATTTAGAAACTATCATACTCGTTAAAAAAACGTTCCAAGGAGTAGGATTTCAATTATTATACAGCTGCATCCTTAATTAAATATAAATAAAAATGAATACATACGGAAGGTAAAGAAATTAATAAACATCATCTTAGCATTATCGTATCAGTTAACAACTCTTCTATCAAATATATATATATATATATTTGTGAATTTTAAATAAATAATTCAACTCTTATTTTGAAAACTGTTCAAATTTTAGTTGATTTTCTGAGAAATATGGTTGTGAAATATATGTTCTTATATTCTGTTTTCTTATTTAGACGCCGTGCAGGGAAGTAAAAGAGAAATTAGCAGAAAGATACGCCGACAAATACAGCGTAGTTACAGAAACTTATTCTATGGGATTTGCTAACGTTACTTGGAAAGAAAATGTATTTGTTGTTCCAATAGAAGAATTAAACAGAGCTTTTAATACCTGTAGTAGTGCTAATCAAACAGCATCCGAACAATTCTGGGAGTAAGTGCTATACTCTTCATTCCCTTACAGGATATTTCAACTCTATAATCTTTTTTATAAAGTAAATATAACAACATGATACGTCGATACTTTAAATTCTCCATATAAGGTGTAAAATCTTTTTTTTAATATACCCTTAAATAAAATATTCAGTAATTTATACCTTTAGTTCATTTTAGATAACATATTCTGCCGAAAAAGAAATAGAAATTTTGAAGTGTTTAAGAGAATAACTCAAAATAATTTTACTTTCGAGCATACGAAGTATAATAAAAAGAATAGTGCTGCCGTTGAAGCATTCTACCACATAAATTTGATGAACCTTCATGTTTTAGAGTTCCCTGAGTTCGGAAAAACATCTTTGGAATTATGCTTGCCTGTGAAAACGGGAACTCAAAAACGGAATCAGATAGGCCTTTGTATGTCATTCTTGCACAAAAATTGTAGACTTGTATAAAACTTTATACCAAATCTGACCACGAGAAGTCAGTATGTCCGTCTGCGTCCATGTCAGCACGATATCTGAAAAACGCAATGATATAGATGAATGAAATGCGGTTTTTATTCTAAAATTTTAGATTTGTAACAAATTTTGGACCAAATTTGTGAATGGGTTGACTGTCTATCGGTCTGTCTATTAGTGTGCATATGAATGTGACCAATCAAACACACAACGAGCTAGATAAGTGACTCTTAATATGTGGTCTTGACGTCAAAATTGTAGACTTGTGCCAATTTTTTGATTCAGCTGGTCAAAGAGAAGAGACCAAAAATTTAAAGTCGACTCTCTTTACTATATGACGACGCTATACCTTCAAAGCGCCATATTATGGAAATATACGAGAAAACACTCATAATAATTTATTTTAAATATATTATAATTATTATGCGAAAAGCCTGGAATGTATTAAAAATATTTTATTGGTATTCTTAAGAGTTTTTAACTCTTATGCCTTCGGAATTGATGATTTTGTAGATTGAGAGTTAGGTTTTTAACCTTTTCCTTACGGAAGGTACAGTTGCTATATCAGTAAATTTTCTTCCTCTGAGAAGAAGCTGGTACAACAGACGAACAACTAAGACATTTCAGCTTCATTTTGCAGACCGTTTTAATCTGTGTATTCTGTAATCTGCAGATAGTTTTACTCACCTTCTATTTCATTACAGCATGTGTGTTTAATAGTTTTATTATTAATGAGGGAAGACAAGATTGCATAATCCCACTGGTGTTCGAAATGGAGAAATATCAGATCTTCGAATGACATGAAAGGGGGGGGGATAAGCATTATCTTGTTTCTTTTTTGAAACCCCTGTTTTAAAAGGACATTTGGGATTTCACCTGACCTATAATATAAAGGTAAATATCATGAAGGAATCACAAATGGTTCACGACACATTTGCCAAAGTACTCTAATTTTGGGTTATATTAAAGGATGCAAACAATTCTTTCTTTGTCAAAATCGTGGAAAGTACTAATTTCGATTCACAGCGTGGGAAGTCCGATCATCGTCTCCAGTCGAGAAATGGCTTGCGTAATCTAAAAAAATTCAGAATACGAAGTATAGTTTTTGTTTTTTTTTTATTATGCGAGAATTTTTGTAGCGTTTTATAATAATGTAGATGGTAAAAAAATTAAGGACCAACCTTTGATAAAAAGGAGAAAAAATAACAATTTTTAAATTCAGTGAACAAAATATAACTAATTTACACACAATCGTCTATTAAATAAATTAAGCTTGGGAAAGCGAAGTTAAAGAAGAATATTCTATGTTCCTATTCTTGATTTATCAAGAATTTTAGACTCGAAAATCTATATAAATGGTATTCGTTAACTGTTTTAACAAGATGAGAGGGGTGACAGCAGCCATCAAGACTAGCAATACAAAATTTTATACTAAGGACTCATTCTACTCAGAATGTCAGCAATGTGTAAAGTTATTTGGGCTCCTTATGATCAACGAAATCATAAGTTGCGCCTTTCCATTCAGATTAAGGAAAGATTCAAAGTGGCATCTAAGTAGCCATTGCACAGTTCGCTCAGGCGAGACAGAGGCACCCTCTCATAGACTCCTGCTTTAGCGTTTAACTTGTACCTCTGTCGGGCACAATACCCTTACTCGTCTTAGAGAAGGCGACTGGCATGAGTATGCGATGAGCGAAATCATAAATTACACCATTTCATTCAGATTAAAGAAAGATTCAAAGTGGCATTTAAGTAACCATTGTACAGTTCACTCAGGCGAGACAGAGGCACGCTCTCATAGACTTTTGCTGCAGCGTTTAACTTGTACCTCTGTTGGGCACAATAGCCTTACACCTCTTAGAGGGTCGACTGGCATGAGTATGTGAGACTACTATTATTTATAATGTTCTGCTGATGACCACACAAGAAAAAAATTGAGGAGTTAAAGATGCTTTTACCTCTCCGGTCAGCAGATGGGATCCTCCTAAACAATCCAACGTCAGAAATATATGCATCCAGCCCGTCCAAGATTTACATCTACAATTTAATGAGGTGCTCCGTCGAGCTGAAACTATATGCGTGTTCTGATATTCGCTGGAACAGGACTCAATAATTCTCGCAAGACTTTGATTAAAAATACAATGATATACGTAACCACAGAACAAGCAATGACCACCAGTAACATTTCACAGCTTCATTTGCGATTCATGCATGATGTTATGATTTGTGTTTATCTAGGTGAATTTTGTCTCCCTTTGAAGTTTCTAGTAAAAGTTTTGAAATACCTGTTTAAAATTGAGAGTTACAACAGAGTGTAAATTTCATATTCTTTATAACGATTGACATTTCCTAAGCCAAATTTTAGAAAGACAGCACGTACTAAATCATTTATTCAATTCGAAAGAATTAGGCTTCAAATATAGAAAGTATGTGGTGGATGTTGAATTATGTTCCTTGTTTTAGACAGGCGTTGTGCAACAGAATCTTGTTTCTAATTTTTAATAAATAAAAATGAAATTTCATGTTTTGACAAATTTTCTTCAGGCGATATGTCTTACAGCTGACATCTGGGATAGAAGATTTGGGAATTGTGAAGTGGGATCTTGCCCTTGCCCTTTTCGTATGCTGGATGATTGTTTTCTTGGGAATTATGAAAGGGATCAAATCATCTGGGAAGGTAAGTAAGCGTTCGGCAGTTTATCGATTGTAGTTCGTATTCTATAGTTGATGTGACAAGCGATTAGCCATTAAGCCTTTTTGAATTTTCTTAGTTTATCCTATTTATATTTTGTTTAATTGTGTAGAAGCTAGAATTATTTTATAACATTTAAAAATGTAACTTTGATTCGCTTTTCTTGTTTGATTTAATGTTTAGACTATTTCATTGTACTTGCATCGGTGAGGGCACTTCTATTGACAATCAGTAATATGTTTCTGTATAAATATCTCAAACTTTATTTAACTTATTTTGATATAACTTCGAGCTCTCAGTAGTAATATTTTAAGTTGTGTACACCATGTTTTTGATACGTCATTGTTACTTTTCAACATGGAAATCTTTTCAACCTGAAGATTGCGAAGAAATTGTGTTTTAAAAATGAATAAGATGGAAACTGGAGGGTATCATAACTGCCTTGGAATAACCCCATTGTTCTATATAAAACATTTTGACTTCTTCGCTGTCAAAATCTTCCCCATTGTACCTCACGATTTCTTTCTTTAATCCCTTAGTTCATTTCTTCAATATGAGCCAGATAGTCTTTTAAACTAATAACCACTTCTCACATTTGATTTATGGAGAAAACATGAAGTAACTTAATGCAATGTTCTGTGAAATTATAAACTTTCTGAATTTTTAATGAGATGTTTCAATTGATACACAAACATCAGCAGATATAAGCTCATCTGGATTAAAATTAGACTGCAATTTTGGCCAAATCCATTGTGAAAGCAAGTAGATTTTACGCTTTCTCAATGAAGCAGCCACTATGAATGAATATGAATGAATCAAATTGAAATACAGTCGCTTTGCTTCGTGCTATATTATAATACTCTCGAATAAGCATAATTAAGCGCGTTGATAGCCTATTATCTAACAAAATATATTTGACATGTTGCAGATTGGTAAAATAAAGCAATATAATTGTGTAATAAATGAAAAAACTTTATTTTTAAAAACCTAAATATTGTTTTATCGTTTCAACCTTTCATCATTAGGACCTGTTTGTAATCAATTCATTGTCAATTGTACTGCCAACATTTTCTGTTTAACATAAAGCGTTAATACTTAAATGTCTTCCAGGAGTGGTCGACACTTGGAAAGAGTGCTCATAAGTAATGAAGATTAATTCGAAAAATATCATGCTAACTGTGCTATTTTATGTTTAATAAATTCACACTCAATTATTTTACTAACCGTTTGAAGAATTTGCAGTGCCCGTAGAAAATTATATTGCAACACAAGTCTTATATTAAAATCACGTTTCATAGGTTGTATACTTCACAGCAACCTTTCCATACGTTATTCTTATAATCCTCGTCATATATGGATGTACACTTTCTGGAGCTGTAACAGGCCTGAAATATTTCTTCATTCCAGAATGGGGAAAACTACTCGAAATTCAGGTATTTTTTTCTTGATATAGAATAGTTAGACAAATTTTATCATACCCATTTAAATAAGAGCAAAATTAAAAATTTTGACTATTAAATTTCTAAATAATATTTTTTAAAATGAATGTGGGTTTGCTTATTGAAATAATATTACGTGATTTCTAATTCATTAAAATGTATACATGCATAATTCAATGAAATCAACTCAATCCAATCTCAACCAACTAACGTTTTAAACAAAAACATTAGTTGGTTGAGATTGAAGAGGAAAAATATGTCTCGCCAATGTTTTAGTACCATGTACTACACTGAATAAAATTCATAGCATTCAGCAGTTCAGATTTTGCATGTACTTACTTGCCTTTAATTAACAGAATTTGTTTAACTCCTTTTGTTTTAGGTTTGGCGAGCAGCGGTTGAACAACTTCTGTTTTCACTTAGCCTGGGGTGTGGATGTCTAGTAATGTATGCGAGCTACAATAAATTTGACAGCAAATTGTACAGGTTAGAGAGAATAAATTATTACTTAAATACTAGTGGGATATGTAATTTCTTTTTTATATGCTCTGAGATGTACTTTTGCTAATAACAATACGAATTTAAACTCTAAATAATGGCATAAAAAAGACATTACTAATTAAAAATATAGATAAAAATATCGTTCACGCCGGGTGAGTCAGGAATTTCAACGCGAAAGAGCAAAATAACAACAGCAAAAAAATATAATTTAAAGATATGTTATAGAAAGTGGAATATGAGCGCTATGAAAAGAAAATTTAAAAATAAAGGATCCAAAAAAGAAAAAGAAAAAAAACCCTAGGAAGCTACAAAAACTCCAAAATAAAAAGATCATATTTGAGAAAAAATACAAAATATTAAGAAAATAATAATAATAATAATAACAATAATAATAATAATAATAATAACGGAGAAATATGAAGATATACTCACTGCTCGTTGGGAATGAAAATTATTTTGTGACATTCAAAAGGTTGAGATGTGATTTTTTGCAATTATGACTAACGACTGAGCGTTAGACATCACAATTTTCTCTCAAAAATATAGAAAGAAAGTGAAAAATATCGAATAAAAATTTTCAAATGAAATAAAGAAGGAAACAAAAATATAATTAAAAAAATACAAATAATTCAAAAAACAGAAGTAGAACTTAACATAACTTCCTTATACGGCATCCTAAATAGAAATATGTTATGGTATAATAATGTAAACCTATCTTTGAGGTAAATAAATTTGGTAATAAAATTTCCTCCCTGCTGATTGAATAAGCGATCACGACAGCACTATAAACATAAGAATTTTTGATTTTGAATATATTTATTAGATGCCGAGGATGTCACAATATTTTCTATTATTATTAGACAGAAAAATCACACAAAATATATTTCGTTGTCAAAAATTGTCACAGTTGTAGCGGAAATGAAGCTGAGGTTTGATTTATATTGGGACTGTCTATATAGTTTTTTTTATGATTTTTATTGATCCAAAACCTATGCAGCAAGGCGCCACAAGTATTTGAATAAACCGCAAAACGACAATTAGTTTGGAGTATCATTTCGGTGAATTTTCGATAAAAAAATACGAATTTGATTCCTTTCTCAACTCAAATTTGTACTGCTGTTTTTAATCAAATATTTTTCCATCTCATAAGAGTTTCATTATTAAATTGCTAAGCAGCAATCACATGTCGCGATTTTTGATAAAAGTTAAAAATTCACTAATCAGCATGGAATTTTCTTTGTCTGTTGAACGTTGGGAGAACTCATTTTCATATAGCATTCTTTATGTGCAAATATTATTAAAATTCTTTTATGTTTTTAAGATGCAAAAATTTCTCTGGAAAATATAAACTATCCTAAATCGAAGTTGATTTGAAATATTAATGTCCAACTTTCAGAAACTGGTGTTTTTACTAATCTACCTTAAAAGTAAATATTTCAATGAAGTATCCAAGTTCTTAGCTCTGTCTTTGATTAAAGTCTTTATGCAGAAAGTTTCTGCAAGCAAAGTAATTAAGGACACAGTAATTACAACTGGAGCTTGCAGTGAAAAGGCATAAGAGATACTGATGCATGTACGAATCACACTAGGATTATATGCGCTTTTTCCTTAGATTATAATTTGCTTCATTTCACTCACATAAGCTATATTTTTTCCTGTCAGAGATGCCATTCTGATCAGTACAATAGATTTCATCACAAGCATCATGGCTGGAGTGGTGATTTTCACTGTCCTTGGGCATATGTCTACAGAAATGGGATTAGATATAAGTAAAGTTGCAAAAGGTGGTAAGTAAAGTATTGATTTTTTTCGAAATTTATTGTAAAAGAGCCCTATTGCTAAATTTAAAAAAAAATCTTCAAATATTGTAACCAAACGGTCTAATCAATCATTGTTTGTGACAGGCAAATTGTGTTTAATTAACTAGTCTACGCTAGGCAAGTTCAGTCTGAAAATCCTATCATATCACACATATACTGAGCTTGAAAATAAGTTGTGTACATATACGTGTTGGTCCTTCAGACTGTGACGAGAAATTTTTGTACAGAAATTTATGTCTGGAATAGAAACTACACCGTATTACGGAAATGTGTGGATACATAAAGAAAGGAGGCATATAGGGATATTGGATGGGATGGATTTATTATTAACACATAAAACGCTAATATGCATAAAAAAATTCACGGTAACATTACTAGAAACATTAAAAATTCGTTACACAAGCACAATACAGACTTCATAACTTCATGGATTTTCTGTACCTTTCAAATTGCACAGGTGTATCAAGGATACAAGTCATCATTTCAAAGGTCCGTACAAAGATGATGTCTGATTCTGCGAATGTCTCGTATGCCATTCATGTATCTCGACAGGATTAAATCCAGGGGGTTGAGGTCTGTGAGGTGTTTGGCTGGTAAACGCTCTTGGTATATGCTCAACGTGGTTCGTCTGCTATTATCCACTTGATGCATTTCTATCAGCTCCGAATTACAGTAATGATTATTATTGCTGTTAATCCAATGAGAGGGAACCAACCTGAAAAGGATTAAGATTAAACAACATGTTCTTGGCGTAAATAAGAACCAAGAGTAAAGGGGAAAATAAATTAACACAAAATATCCTGGAATAATCCATGGTGAATGCTTTAAGAGATATTGGATGCGATTATAGGCTTCCTTAGTCAATGATGAAATCATGCATCCGTCCCCTACAAAGATCTCCGCTGAAATAATTTTTCCTCATAATTTCCAACACGTTTGTGAGAAACGCCCTGCAGCAAGCGCCAATTGCCGTTCCGGACACAACTTCCTATCCAAAAATTGTTCGTCATGATAAAATGAACCAACCTATTAAGTTTGTACAGAACGCTTCGAGATATTCTGTATACTGTGGGTGTAATGGATAATATAGATCCACATTTAAAATATTTTTTGATCAATTTTTTTCTTTTTTTTGTTTCCGCCGACAAACGTTAGGCATCTATAATCACTCTATTGATATTCACCAGATAGGAAGATAAGAGGAAAAATAAAACCATAAACAGTGTGAAGTAAACATTAATGGCAAAACCTTATCAGCAAATGTTTCATTAACTAGATCATTTTACAGCTGTGGCTGAACTTCTCAGAAAAAAGATAAATTTAATTCATTCTTCAAGACAAATGGTTTCATTCTCGAAAAAAAAGCATTTGAACTAAAAGTATGTAGATTTAGATACGACAAGCTATTTTGATGTTTAATGTGTAAATATGTTAGGTATTGTAAAGAAAATTGTTAATGATACTGTAATAAATTGATTAATTTGTTATACGTACTTGTTTAAAAACTCTTGCTGTACAGATAAAAGTAATAATATACTTGATGAAAAGGAACCTGCATTAGAATTCTATAAGGACAGATATTTCATACCTACCTGGACAAAGAATAAAGGACTAAGACATTTCATACCCTATCTTAAATCCTTTGTGGGTTCTGTAGAAAGATGTTGAAATAAAACTCACTAGAGTTTAAATTATTTCTATCTATGCTATATACTTCTATTCCGAAAAAATTTATAAGCTAGATGTTTTGAAACTATCCGTATAGCCTCAATCTTTACATACATGTCAGCAAATTATAAGACTTTTAGTTAGCAATTTTCGTCAGGCATCTGTTCAATGTAGTGAAAATTACCTGCCTAAATCATACTAGTTTCAAAGTTACACATCATATTTTACGATATTATGCCAGGGGTTTAAGTTTGTATTCATGAGCCATGAGACCTGTCATAGAATACGGTTTACAATTATTATTTTTTATTACATTATTAAAATTATAACAAATATATAAAACGATCTAATTTCTATTACTTCATGTATTCTGATATAAACAGCACTTGCATATTTTTAAGACTCATGGGAAAATCTTAATTTTTATAGAAAATAAAAATTTCTTATATAAACTTTTCCTACTCCTCGAATCGAAAATGTAAATAACAGTTTAACTTCATAATTTCAATTTTTTTTTATAATTATGTAAATTTGTTTTATTAACTTTTGTCGATGCAAAGTATCCTAAAACATTTTTTTATTTCCATTGAGAATTTTTTTGCAGGACAGGGATTGGCTTTTGTTACATATCCTGAAGCTTTGGCTAGACTTCCCGTTCCACAGTTATGGTCCGTGTTGTTCTTTTTCATGTTGTTTTTACTAGCACTTGATAGTGAAGTAAGTAAAATCTGAGGGTAACTGTTTTAAATATGCTGTAATATAACAACTATATTTCTAATGTAAGTTTTTTGAAGAGACAGATAGCAATAGATTCAGTTACAGTCTCTTAGCAGCCAAGTCAATAATGATTTATGATGATTTTAATAAATGCAGTAAATTTTGTATTCATGTCTATCATTATTCAAAGTATTTTTTTCGTTAATGCTTGTTAATAGTTCTACAACGGTATGCTCGAACTAAAAAGTGATGAAACTGAGTTCATCGCACACCACTATTAGCACAACCACTCGTTTTTCATAGCGTTGAATGCGATACCAAATTGTTTACGACACTAATTACTTCGTTAGAATTAATTTTTGCAAAAGCCAAAAGATGATCCATTTAGTTTTAAACATCCTTTTCGGATAACTAAACTTTAAACAATTTTTAATATTGTGATTTCTAACCCGTTCAGACTAATCTATGTCTGAACGGAAGGAACAGGGTATTTGAAAAAGATGTGAGAAGTTCACATAAACAAACATTCTTCATTGTAGAATGTATTGTCAGAAATGAAACGCAAAGACACGCTTCATTTCTTCAAAGTATGAAAACGCCCTTCCGCATACTTGGAATGGTCATGCCCGAAGATGATAAACAGCATAAATGCAAATGCTATATGGGGAAGAAGAATATATACGAATAACATGTCACGGTAAATAAAATCCTCCAACTCCCGCCAACTGATAAAACTTTTCTAGTGTACAACCGTTAATTGCTGTTGTAACGTATGGAATGATGGAGAAGTTTAGGGTAAAGTCGGGTATGATGACGAGGAGTGTAAGCTGACGAATTGGAATTTTCTCGAAAATTACTCTAGAAGACTGTCCCGAATTTGCATAATCAGAGACATATATTGACCAGCTACTCGTGTCACACCAAAAGATTCCACTCCGTTATTAGTGTGATTCACAGTACACGGTAATGTTTGTTTGAGTTGTTCCTAGGTAACTTTTGGTTACTGCTTGGTAAGGGATAACGTTTACGGAGTAAATATTTTCGATTTATAAATGTGATAATTGTTAAGAGCTAATCAAGACGTGTTCAATGATGAATTATTTTAATTTTTTTGATGAGATGATATCCTTCAATGTTTTTTTCGAAATAAAAATGGCGAAGTCGGGTAAGATGACGAATTGGGAGGACGGTAAGATGACGAACCCCTCCACGCTAATTCATGAGCTCGCCATGTTACTTGACTGCCACTTGCCCTTCATGCATCTCACTGGCACTCCAGTAAAGAATGAGCATCTCATTAAAAAGGATAAAGAGCAAAAAGAAGAAAAACGAAAGCTGTGACAGTTGAAGAATTCTGAAGTTAATAAGACTAAAGACTAAATACAACAAACTTGCTAAAAATCCTACAAAAAAGAAGAAACTAGCTAAGCGACAACTCGACTTTTATTGTTCTGAATATGAAGACTCTATTCATTCATTTAAATTTTTTTACGACGACAATGATGACAATCTGGACTCAGAGGACCTTGATAATGAAAAATGCATTATTTGCAGTGAACTAGTAATGCAAGAATCGTTGTTCCAATGTTTGCATTAATTCATGCATGAGCCCATTCCGTTCGTACTAGTTGGGGCAAACCTAAGCTACACATTGCCCATGGCGAAAAATGGGCATTACCACTGCCCATTTTTGCAATGATTTAATTTCTTAAATTTAATCTAAAATTTCGATTGATAATGTTTCGTTTCTTGTATGCTGTTTCTTTAGTTCGATTATGTTTGTTTTTTTTGTTATGTGCAATTTGTTATGATCAAAATGTGATTTCAACAATTTTAAATAGTCGTTTGATTAATATTTGACATTAAATTAAATTATCGTCTCAGTTCGCCATCTTGGTCGACACCGTTCGTCATCTTAACAGCGCAATCGAGTAAGATGACGAAAATGACTTCTGTTTTCTAAAATGAAATTTTAGGGTATCAAATTTGGAAATAAAAATTTTAAAAAATATCACTTGAAAGTAAAGAGTTGCAAGAAGGTTTTGTCAAAACAATAATCCTCCTGCAACGAATATTAAGGTCAGGAAAAATCCCTAACCCTTAAGGTCGCCATCTTATCATACCCTTCCCTATATATATATATATCAAAACCAACATATAAACACAAGATAAAAACTCAAAAACAGTAAAAAAAGACAAAATGGCTAAATAGACAAAAACCAGAAAAAACCAAAAAATGAAAAATATCATAGCGAGCCGCTCTTCAGGAAGAGAAGCTCGCTCATGATATTAATTTGTGCTTTTTTCTGCTGACGACAAACGAAATCCGTTAAAAAATTGCCGTCATCCCCTCTAAAAGCACAAAACAAACGAAAATGGAAGAATATATATATATATGGAAAAAAGCCCATGCACATTTTATTTACGGAGCTACAAATAGCAATACGACTGTACGGGAAGCTTTTTCCCCATTTGCGATTGAAAATTCCGAAAGTTCTTGCACGCTTGCATTGCCCTGTATTTGTGAAATGGCCTACTTTCTAGGTTTCATATCGGACACGGATTGTGCAGTGACGGTCAGAATGCATTAGTGGGAAGGTTATTCCGGATGTTATGCTGATAAGTTAAGTACAGACACACGAGATTTGGTGTACGAGTCTTAATGCCATGACAGGCGCTGAAGGATAAAAAGTTTGCATCCATACATATTTCAACATGTCCGGTATCGGCTGCAGCGGATTATCGTCGTTGCAGGAATTTTGTCCGCTTGTACCCTGTGCGTTGAGATTTTACAGAAGATGTATATTTCACTGATGAATGAACCTTTGCACATGATGGCTCATTGAACACCCCCAATGGTCATTTGTGGGCGAAATAAATAATATTGCCGCTTAACCACGTGTGCATTAGCGAGAATTCTTCACCAATGTTAGGGAAAGAATCTTCGTTGACAACCTAATAGAGCTGTAACTTCTTCTAGAGCGCATTGACAGAGGGAAATATTTCGTTTCTGAAGGAGGTGCTGCTAGATTTACCGGAACATGTCCATAAGACACCCGACAATATATCTGCCTCTAGCTTAATCGCATAGCTTAATAGCTGCCTCTAGCTTTAGCATCGTCAGGTTTTGGTCGACAGGTGCAGCACTATCTGGACGTGAAATTTCGGCGTCGATGGATTGGGAGCGGTGGTCCTGCAGCTGGGCCATCATAAGCATCCTATCTTCTGCGTCTTGATTACTTTTTGTGGGGACAGCTCAGGTCAGAGTCTAGTGCATGAGACTCCTGAGCTTTCCCCACAAAAAGTAATAAGTCTCTTGAGAATATAAGACTATAGTTTCTATAAGGATTAATTTAAAACTGACAAAAATAGTTTAAAAGCCTAATTCGATTTTCTTTCATTCATATGTTAAAGTTCTGTAAATTAAACTAAGTTCTTTTAAACAAGGTACTTTGAATGCATCTTCAGTTAACTAACATAATATTTATCATTAATTCTTCTCTATACAATTTCCTAATTTACTATTTAATGAAATTTTCTATAAAATTCAGAAATTCGGGAGAAAGAAGTTACATCTAGCTTGGTTTACATGGTTCTGGTCGTTTCAATACATTCGTAGTAATAGATAAAATTGTTTTTCTGAATGTATGAAGCTTTTAAATTTATTGTATAAAGGGAAAGTTTGTAGATTCTGTGCAGGGCCGGATTAACTCCTGTGGGAGCCCATAGGCAATGCAAGTTTCGGGGCCCCCACGCCAATTTCCAAAACCAGATATTTTTTATTCATTTTAATTTAATCTCTATATAAGCAGTTTTTCTGTAACAAATATTGTGAGAAATTGCAATAAGATCCTCAAACAAAAATTGGTTTGAATATTTCGATTATAAAAAATTAAAAGTAATTTGAAATAAAATAGTTAAAACGATTACAAAACCTTTTTAACACAATTTGTAATACAAAAGTTTTCAGGACTGTTAACTTGTGACACATTGATCTGCTAACGAATTAGAAAACGTGAAAGAAATCACAAGAATAACGTTCTGGAATGTAAACGATGTAAAGTCAAAAATGTAATTTCATTTTAACTTCAGTAAATACGAATACTAAATGCTCTTAAAAATCAAATGAAAGACCTGAAAATAATTTTAAAAAATAATAATCTCGGGGGCAGTTGCCTACATTGCCTATTTAGTAATCCGGCCTTGATTCTGTGTCCTGAAAATCTTTTCCATCAAAGCACAGAAAGCAAACTGAAAACTATAGTCAGTGACAACTCAAGTTAACAAGACTGTTAACTTGAGTTGTTGTATCATCAGGCCCAGCTAAATAGTCCTAATGTATTTCAAAATAATTGATATATTTGAACTGTCAGTGACAGAACTTTAGTTAGTGACACATAAAATTAGCAAGATAGAAAAAGCTCTTTTATGTATCGTTACATCTCATGAAATAGTTCTGAATATGAAATCCTAATATATTGGTATAATAGTGACATATTTCAACAGTCAGTAACAAATCAAACTGATAAAATGAAAAAAGCTCCAATATATATAGTTTCGTCCTGTTAAATATTCCTGAATTTGATTCTAGCATATTTTTAAGTTAATTTAAAAAAATTTAGTTTTAAACGGTAGTAATCGATATTTTGCGTACTAATTTTTAAAGCTAAAGTTTCACAAAATTCATTCTATTGGTATAAGGCGCGGAGAAACATACGTATTACGCCACTGATAGGGGATGGGGAAGCTCATTACGTTCTATGTGCAGCCAACTTCAGTTGTCACTGACTGTAGTTCATTCCAAGTGAATCACATAGTTAAATATTAATTAATATTATTAGTCATTTTTTGCAATATTAAAAAAATGCTTTGCTATTTTATGTTTCAGTTTTCATACATGGAAAATGTGTTTACTGTTATATTTGATGAATATCCACAACTGAAGAAGAAAAAGGTTATAATAACCTTTTGTGCTTGTATGGGGTTTTTCCTTTTAGGATTGCCTTGCGTCACACAGGTACTGAAATCAAATATTTTTTATTTGAAAATTCTGAGAACAATCTTTAAGTATCTCTTAATTAATTCAATTAATATTTGCAATTTATTGATCTGAAAATCCTTTCAAGGAACTCTAAATTTAAAATTTAGAAATCGTTACTGCAGAAAATTAAAATTTAATCTTACACTGCAAAGTACATATGTAGACTATATTTTAACTGCATGTACGTAAATCGATATAAATGAGTCTAAGCAATAGAAAAGAGAAGTGAATAGCAATTTTAAGTTATATTTTTAATTTAAATTATTTAATTGATTACAGATATTATTTCATTAAAATTTCCGTACTCAAAAACTTTCTTTTTCAATTTAGAAATGGCATAAGCAAATTATGAATGTAATTAATTATAAATTAAATTCTCCTATGGAGATAAATTTAGTAAGCTAAAATTGTAAGTTTAGTTTTGTTATATGTAGACTATCTTAATTTTTAGATGAATGGCTAGAGGTAATCATTTAATTCCTCTTAAAACAAGGAATTTCAGGAAGGAACAGAAAATTGACACCGCCCCCTCTTCAAATCATTCAAAGCGAAGATAACTGTATCTTTGAAATTGCCTTGGAGTTATCTATTCTTGTTTTCCCACATTAGTCATAAGCCTATTTTGCACACACGTGCTGTAATATAATTAGTCAGGAAAGTAAATCTAATTACCGGATGATTAAAAATCTCACAGAATAGCTGCGTGAGGAAAGTGGCATTAGTAGTGGTGATTCTAATTCTACTTAGTCTTGCGTATCTAGCCACGTTCATGAGTCATAGACCCATGAACAAGGCATCTTTTGTTGGTCAAAGCGAGTTGGAGCATCTAGGTAGCAGTTGAGGTAGAAGTTTGATTTAGCTCCAATATATGGGAGTAGGGTGATTTCCTGGAGGACTTTCGGGGATACCTACAAAAATTTGAGTTTTTCTTGGAGTAAAAAAAAAAAACCAGAGAAAACCTCTAGAAGCTAGCCGGACCGCATAGAGCAATTCTTTGCTTAAGCGCACGTGGGTCTTTTAAATTTTGTATAAATCTGGTTAAGAGCGCATATAAAGGATAGAATTCTACAAATTATTCATGTTTCTCAGCCAGGCGATGACATTCATTAGCTCACTTGACTATCAATGGGCACGAATTAGAGGTAAAAATGTGGTGCCATCCGTATGCACATGTAAAAGACCATCATCTGGACCGCCCAGAGGCCGAAATAACTTTACAATCCGGGCAAGACAGCAATATGGCGCCTCCCCCATCCCAAAAAAGTATTTTTTAAAATTCTCTAATGTCTGTATTCTAAACAGTTAGCGATCATCTGCCATTGTGGGGATTATCCGGCATCCATGCCCACGTCTTCTACTGACGTTTTGATCCCTTTGGTAATGGTTCCACAGCCTATGGATGACAGTACGATGCACATTCAGCTCTCTGGCAACAGCAGATTGTCTTGCACCAACTTGCAACATACCGACAGCCCTCCAACGCATCTCATCGTGCAAATGGTTTCTTGTACTCATGCTTTCCGCTTTGGCTATCTCGGATTCCGCAGAACTGCCGCGATTGCGAACTGAAGCATAGGTCCGGCAAGCCCCCTTTTATGGTGTTGCGGTGTGACAGCGGGATTGCGTTTTATGCTAATTTTGGTTCCATTCGGCGATGCAACCCCTACCTCATAAATAAATTGTGTGTTTTAATTCACCGTTTTGTATGTGTACAGTGTCTTTTCGTGTTTGTTACTTATTTTTGGAGTGTATTTTTAGGAGTGTATTTGTAGGGACTCTCATTCAATCAGCCAGGATAATTAATGCTGATTGTATCTAGGTGGTAGTTTTTCTGTTATTGTTGAAGAACATGGGAAGCTAATAAGTGTCCAATTGGTAGACACCACGATGACACTTTTCGAAAACTAGCATTTGAGGCGAAACGGGTGGTCGATCTTTGAGTGATAATCCCGAATTTTTCCCTTGTTCGGTGAAGACTTAAAAAGTAGCCCACTCGCGGTCGGGAGACAAGTTAAGAAAAGCTAAGTGTGATCAGACAAAGCTTGGATTCTAGAAAGAGTGTTTGGAATATCAACATGGCGAAACCGGAGTTCCAAAGGGCTAGAGACATCGAACGACGCTCAGGTCGGATGTAAAACAAAATTTCTGATGCTAGACAGGCGCCAAGGTTTGCAACGGAGACTAGGCTAGTTCTGTGAGAGCAGGATTTCAACAACGTTGAAGTTGGAGAGGAAATTTTGACAGGAGATGGCTGTAATGTTAGGCTTCGATCGCAGACGAAGATAGACAGGCTTTGTTCGGTAGAATAACGCCAAGAGCTCCTCTGGACCCACGTCACACAGTGGTCCAGTTTCGGTTTGTAGCGCGACAAAAATCGAAATTTCGAGGTCGGCAAATGGGTTTATTTTCTATGGGGGTAGGTAGAGAACCGTTTGGAACCCTGAAAGCCATAATTTTTTTTGTATAAACATCTAGTCTTAGGAGGTTTTAAGGAGGTTAAAGTTGAAGAATGTCTTTCGAACACTTGAGTCGCGTTTCAGTGAGCCCTCGGATTTCGTTCTGTAAAGTCCTACATTGCTCTTTATCTGTCTAATTTTAGGTTTTTCATGATGTTGGATTCCAGGACAAGTAAACGAAACCGTTTTTAGCACATCATTTTATTATTTTCCATATTTTTATACTATATTTTAAAAGGCCCTTTTTTTCACTAAATTTTCATGTTTAAAGTGAATTTAAAAAATTTGCACAACTTTGCACACCTTGAGACTACCTTAAATCATTTTTGCACTCTATCTTCTATAAAATGTCTAAAAATTAGCCCCGATAAACCCCGACTTTTTCATTTATTTTATTTTTTAATGTCATCTACGTCAGTGAAGAATTTTCACTTTTTCCTTCAATGACGCAAAAATAAATATCCGGGTAAAAAAAAACCTGTTTAAAAACTAAGTTAGCCTAGTTATAGCCTAGATGTTAATTGCTAAAAATTCAATCGACATTAATTCGAAAATTTTATTGAAAAATTTTCGAATTTAAGGGGGTGGATACTCAATCTAAAATACATTTTAACTTTTTAAGAAATAAACGCTGGATGGTTTCAAAAGTATTTTAAATCTATTTCAATATTTATTTCTGATTTAGTAGTTGACATAAACACACCGAAAACGCGAAAATTTTGGAATAGTTCTGAACGTGATTTGAAATTTTCAAGACAGTTAATTTGCTTCAGTAACAACCTCTCAAGCGCTGTCTTCAGCTACAGCTAAAAGGACAATAAAATTAGGAAAACTTAACCAAATATAGTTTTTAATAAATAACAAATAATATAAAACATAATTCACACGATAAAAAGCGTTACCTTCATCTATTATACTTAAAAGTTAGTTATTAAAATGTTTTGGAATATTTCATGAATTCTCATATTGTTTTTGTGAAAACTGAGGGCAAAGTAAGTTCTTAAAAGTAATTTTTAAAAAGATTTAATGGTATTTATATAACATTTATATTATATTAACGAAATTCTTTCACTTTTTAATCGTTTTGAAAGACATTTGAACTTGTCGCACAATTATTCATTAGATCTATCTTAACATTGCAAATATTTGGAATGTTAAAAATAAAAAAAAATACCTACCAGACTTTACTAAAATTTCACAAATCATATTTTAAAGCTATTTCCTTCATTTGGTAAAATTTATCAGATTTTTTTATGTTTTATACAACTAATTATTAACTTTTCCGCAGATTACAACAGTTCTCTCCATAGAGAACAATGGGGACGAATTAAATAAAATAATACAAATCAAGAAATATCCAACCGATTGTTATGAAATTTCATGTGATACAACCGAAGTTCATTTCCTTTAAGCTGTGCAAATTTCAAGTCTCTGCTGTTTTTAGTTTCGTCGCTATGATTTTTGTCTCGCTAGAAAACGAAACTGGACCACTGTGCGTCACCGTGATCAGGCACTTGTGCAGATAAAATCAAATTTACAACTATATTTGAATGATGTACATAACCAAGAATAAAATTAATTTAAGACAAAATGTCATGCACTTTCTTTCGTTGGGATATTATACTTATATATCAAAGAGAAATATACTGAATTGAACCGGCAATAATGAAGAAAAGATCCACATATTTTGTTAAGATATTTTCATAAAATAATTATTGCATTGAATGATATTACACTATTTAGAGTTGCTTATTAATAGCTATTATTTTTGTTACAAAGTTAGAGTCATTTGGACACTTTAAGATAAAGAGCGATTAAAAATAATCCGATATTGGTAAAAATTAATTCTCATATTTCATTATTTGATTTTTAGGGAGGCCAATATGTATTAAATTTGATGGATACTTACGGAGGAGGTATGGCAAGTATTTTCATCGCTACCATTGAACTTACTGCTCTCATGTGGGGATATGGTAAGTTTTATGAAATTTTTAAAAACATACCGAGATGTTCGAATTTTTTAAAATTTGCCCATGTATAAGACATTTATTTTCTGCTGAGAAATCTTCAATTCACTAGGATGGAATTTGATAGTTTAAAATAATGTACTATCATCGACAACACACAAAGGTAGAAAATTTCAGAACTCTTACATATTAGGAAGTGAGTGAAAAATCGGTTACACATTTCCATCTTTACAAATATGAAACAGGCCTAGTTAAACAAAAGTGTATAAAAACCAGCAGGAGTGTTCTACCCTTGATTTTCTCGTATATTTACACAATATGGCGCTTTTTGTGCTCAGCTTCGTACTATACTGTAGAGAAGCGAGTATAGACCTCTACCTTTTGACCAAATTTAAAGTAAATCTATAATTTTGGTGTCAAGACCACATATCGAGTTTCACTTATCCAGCTTGTTGGTTTTTTGGTGTTATCGTGTTCACATATACATGGATAGACAGATAAACTAAACTTTCAAGGATTTAGTACAAAATTAGACATAGATCTTCATTTTGCTGTAAATATCGTGTACTAAGATTAACCCATGTATATTATTTCCCCTCTGATCTGCTTCAGGCCTTACACCCTTTCGGGTAGGTCATGTGGGTTTTAAATTAAAAAAACCGTGTAGATTTCTTTGTATTTAAGTTATCAGGCTAATATTCAGACAGACTTATCATTGAGAGATTTCGTGAAAAATTTGGTACGGGTCTACAGTTGATCTGTAAGAACCACAAACTAAATTTAATTCGTCTAGCTTGTTCCATTTGTTGACAGTCAGACAAACGTGATTCCAAAAATAGTACTAAGAGATATTTAAAATTTGGAGATTCATCAAATTCTCAGAGTCAAATTTTTTGAAGATTACTATACTTTCTCTTTCCATAGTTCATATACAAGGGAATAAAATGGTTAAAATTTTAAATGTATGGAATGGATTACTGGTTTAATTGGCCCAAGAGCCAAGTCTTTCCATTCTGAGCCATGTATATGGTTAAAAAAATAAAATTACAAAATGTAAACTTCACTACGAGAAAATCATGAAATCTTATGCTTTAAGAGGTTAATATTAGTATAAAAGTAAATGAGCCAAAGGGTTTTTTAAAATGCAAAGCACAACCAGAATCTTTTCTACACGCATGCACGCACGCACACACGCATGCATGATCAAAAACCTTGTTTACTAAATAAATGCGATGGTGGGTGAAAATTAGACATGACCTTTAAAATATCATTAACGTTAAGACCAATTTGGCTTGTAGGGTACATGTTTGCCTTTGGTGCTTGTGTGTAAAAC
This sequence comes from Araneus ventricosus, assembly GCA_013235015.1. Classification (NCBI taxonomy): domain Eukaryota; kingdom Metazoa; phylum Arthropoda; class Arachnida; order Araneae; family Araneidae; genus Araneus; species Araneus ventricosus. The sequence continues at coordinate 101,025 of BGPR01001440.1, forward strand.
TTGTGTTTACTATGTGGAGGCAAGACAATTTAATATGAAACTCTCGCATAGAGAAAACAGGCCATAAATTAGTTGAGGTTTTGTCGAATGTCGATTATTGTCCATCTGAATATTACTGGCGTTTCATCATAAAGAGTAAATGCGCCATACAGAAGACTAAGGAATTGTTTGTTTAGCAGTTGATTTGTGGATCGAACTGCAGAATTATTTGATATTTACATCCGTAATTAAATCAAGGTAGCAGTTAATTTAAATGATTAAAATCACTTGGACATGCTTATGTATCTGAGGTATCTCTTGCGTTCTTATACGGAATGAAATAACAATAAATGTCATAAATAGGATGTGCCATTTAATTTTCAGGTTGCATTAAGTCATACGTCAAGGTATTAAGAATACAATGATTTTAAAAATAATTATAATTATTTCCTATAAAAACTTTTATTTTTTATAAAATTACTATGCTCTTAATTTAGGAGCAGATAAATTTGCAACTGATTTAGATTTCATGCTGGGATTTAAACCTGGGCGATACTGGAGATGGTGCTGGAAGTTTGTATCTCCAGTTGTCTTATGGGTAAGGCTTCAAAATATATATTCAATTTGTGTTACTTTTGAAGTATTTTTATATTAATTTCTATATTTTTTTATTGTTAAAAGAGTTAAATAAATTGCCTTTTATGAAATAGTGCATGTGATCTGAACGTTACGCACATAATGAACAGTAAAGTGTTTCAACAGTTTACAATAAGCATCAATTCAGTAAGGATTCAACAGTTGGCAGTAAGATTAATTTGAACAAAACTAGGAGATTGATTGAAAAGAAGGGAAACGTAGAACAGAAAATACAGAGAGATAACACACATTGATAGTTGGTAAAATCTTTGCAGATATCAACAAGTCAAAATCTAATTAAGAAAATCCCTAGTATAGAAGAAGCATTGAAACATAGTATTAAATTGACATATCATTGAAAACAAGCATTAAAGCATTAAATTTAATATTTGATGTCTCAAAGCTCCAAATAGCTTACACAATAACTGATCCAAAGTTATCCGCCTGTCGTATTTTAATCTTGGTATCGTAATGTGAAATATATTTGGTATAAACCTATAAAATTCTTCATGGTGTGAGAAACTTAGTTTTTGAAATTCAAGATTTTTTTATTTAGCGGGAAACAGCTAACAGAGGCCACATGCGTTTTAAACTTTTAGTCAATGTAAATTTGGGTTTATTATTAACTTCGTGAGGAAATTCATTAATACAGGGGGAAAACGGCTACAAGGAAAATATATTTCACTCATAATTATTAAGCCACAGTGAAATAAATTAAGTTTTCAATAAATTAAAGTAGACGATAATTTAAAACAAGCAAGCACAGTTAAAATTTCCATCATACATCATTTAAGTAGTCAAAGTGAAACAAATATTTTTAAAATTTCACAAAAATGTTTTTTTTAAATTTCTGTTGACGTCTCGAGATGAGTTTCACAGTGCATGAATAGTATTCAGAAGATATAGAAAAAAATGTTTTTATCTTCTTTTGCTTATTTCCAATTTATTATTTTTAATCTACATTTTATTTGTTCATTTCGCAGTATATAATATTCATCATACAAAATTTCGATATGCGCTTTGTAATACTTTTTTGCAGCACATTTATTTATTAGTTCATATGCAAAAGTTTCTTACATCAAATTGATAAAAAGTATAAAAAATTAAATAAAACGATATTGAGCTTTAAATTAAAATTATTTAGAGCCTCATATACAATAAAAGAAGGTAAAAGACGAATTTGACGTAATATACGTATACTAAAAAGAAAATTAGCAAAAAGCCGGAAATATCATTTAAGAAGCATACCATTAATTTAAACCAGGCAGTTACACGTGAGGGATAGAAAAATTATAATGGGATCAATTCACGTGAAGTCATGCTCACGCGACAGAAATAATTACTCATGTCTTCTGATATTCAACTGCATATTGTCATTCGCTCTGCTGTGACTTCACGTTTTTTCTATGTCCTGCAAGATGCGCAATGAATTCTAAAGTAAAGCTGTTATGGGCATGTGACGTATATGATATGAGCATGAATTTATCTACCTCTTAATATCTATATTAGTTATTCAGCTATTCACTTTTTTATTTTTTGGCTCTTACAGTTGTTAAAATATCAATTTAAAGCCTGTCAATCAGCAAACTGAACCTTAAAACTTCAGGTTGTCGTCCATCTTGCATTGAATTTCTGTTCTAATAACAAGAAAAAATTTGTCTATATATTTTCAGATAAACATTTTTACTATCAAATTTTCTTAATTGCCATTGGACAGACTTGTGGGGAGAAGAAAATATGAATATTTTTTTGTACCGCTAGATGACAATTTCTGTTTTGAACAATATTTAAAAAAAGACAATGATTATAGATATTAGAATCGCTAATTTTAAGCGGCTTTCCTCTTAAGTTATAAAATAACTTTTCGTCATTCAAATATTTAAAAGACACCAAACTCCTAATTTCTTTTGTGTTTAATATCAGAGTTACTTGATATTTTTTTTTATTTTCTTCATTACTGTTCGTTAGTTACGTATGTTGAATCAATATGAAATAATAGTAACGAAAGAGCGTTCAATTGCTTTTCAGTTTGTGTTAATATACAGCTTATGCACACATTCTCCTGTGAAGTACGGAGAAAACGAATATCCACTGTGGGCCGAAAGACTTGGATGGTTTTTGGTTATGGTGTCTGTTGTGCAAATTCCTATATGGGCCGTAGTCCAACTTATCAGATACAGAAAGGTCAGTATGAGAACGTTTAATTAAAGAAAGTTTGTAGAAGTATACAACTGGTTGCTGTGGCTATTTTTTTTTATCCATTACCAATCCGATACCACAATTTTAAGAGCTTTTATTCATATCCAGGCGGTAGTCCTTTTATTGCAGAATTATTAGAAAAAAATAGTTTTTATTATCTAGTAAAGATAACAGATGGCAGCACCACTATTAATTTTTCTAATACACCCATTAAGATTGTTTTCACGAAGAAAAATAAATTAAATAAATTGCTTATGGCCCTGAAAGGGTTAAGCTGAAAAACTTTCATTTATGTAACGAAGGAAATTTTGGGTGGCATTCTATTGGAGATAACTTTAATCTTTAAGTGGGATTCATAAATTAGTTTCGGAAAAATGTATTATCATTTAAATTTCTTTGCGTTTCATACAAAAGTGAATTAGCATGGATTTATAATAAAGGATTTTGAATGATTATTTGAAGTTATTTTTTTATTATTTTGGAATTCAGTAAAAACGGCGTTTAAGAATTGAAGGAATATTAGCATATTATTAAGTTTAAACTAATTAAGAGAAATTTTAGAGTAATCTGTCAGCGTTTGCTGATGTACCTCAACAGAGCAAACTGGACTCAGATTGTAGCAAATACATTTGCAATATCGTCTAATATATTTTTCATTTTCAAGAATTCACTTTTCTTTTAAGAGATTTTTTTCTTTTGCAATTGACGAGCTTTAATATTTCAGATTATTTATCAAAATATTCAGTGTAATTGCATAGCAGTTAATTTTTGTGTAAAGCACAAACAGCTTAGAAGATAATACTTTTTTCCATAACTAATTTACGAATTGCACTTGAAAGTTTAAATATTTCCAGTAGATGGCGGCACGAAATTTTCTTGGTTTCTGTTCACTTTTCATTCTCTCCCATGAAATAGTATCTTTCCTTAGTCATCTGGCGTAGATGAGAAAATTTAATTTTGAAACTTAACACTCAGATTAAAAACAAAAACAAAAAATGTATTTTATGAATTTAAAAAGAGTAGTGCAGACTGAAAATGGAATAGAAAGGACCAAGGGAATAGAAAGATTAATCCTCTGCTCTTGCTAATATAGTATTAACTTTATCAGAAAAATTAAAAAAAAAATACATAATTATATGCTTTATGTAGAGATTTGTATGGTAATTTATTTCGTTAGATTTAAATAAAAGACATCGATTTATCATTGAAAATATTAGAATTATGTTTTAAGTTATGTTCGTAGAATAATGCTAATTTGAGAGTTATTTTCATTAAATGGTTGTTCTTAACTTAAAGTTCATAGGAATTTTGAGTTTTCGAAAATTTTTTAAAGGAAATTTCGTTATCTCTTCTTTTTAGTCGATTATTTTCCTTTACATATAAATAAATATTAGTCACCATCAGTGGCTTTGTGACGGGGAGTGGTATCGTCATGGAGACAAAACGTTAGCAAGTTTATGTCACTTCTTTTAGCCAAATATGATGAAGGGGCTAAAAATTAATACAGTGCCATTTACACTTGCTGAGCCACTGCTGACTATTGGATGTGAAAAAATTCATAGCACACCCGGTGCGCCACCTAATCTCGGTACGCCACTGTCTACAATTTAATTATTGGCACTTAATTGAGTTTAGGTCAAATTCTTTATCTTAATATCTAAACCAGTTCCGACTACAAGGAATAATTTAACAAGATATTAAAAATTTTAGAAAATAGGTCTTTGACACCTAACATATGTCAACTAAGAAACACTTAAAAATACTACGATGTGAAAATCAGAAACAACATTAATACTTTGCCAATACTATGCTTACAAAATTAGAAATTTCATTTTCATTTCAGGATATGAAACTGGTTCTCAAACCTCATCCTGACTGGGGTCCTTCTGACCCAGAAACACGTCGTTTGTACTATGAACATATCTCCACCAATTCTGCATCAGAGACAAATCCCAATGTAGAAGGTAATGTCAACTTGGGCATGGATCCAGTTCCAGACGATTATAGATAACGAATATTTCGTGAAGGAAATGGGAGATGTTTAGCACAAAGGCACATTCAGCTTAATATAAAACTTGAATGAATAGTTGTGATAGTAAGCATGATGACATTTCATCATCTCATTTTCAGATATGGAGTTAAAAGAATATTTTTCAGTAGAGTTTAATATTGTGATATTCTGTTTATGTATCTTTATATGTATGTTATCAATATAAATTTTTATAAATGATTTTAATGCGTAATTTAATGGATATTATACGTATCCTTGATCGACATTTTTACCAGTTTCGATCAAGGTTTCTTGAAGAAAAATCAGGCCCTAGCCATATAAGATGTGCTTACAATTGTGAGCAAACAAATTTCAAAGGAAAAAGATAATTACAACTATATATCACATTTTTATATATTTATTTAATTGTTATGAATATCATTATGAAAAGCTATTTATAAGTTGTTTGCAGGGATAAAAGAATTGCAAAGAATATTTTGAAAAACTTAACAACGAGTATAATTGACTAAAAATCAACCGAAATGCCATTTTGTTATTAAACCGATTTTTAGCAATCTTATCAATGATAATAAGTGAAGCAAAAAATATAAAATTTCTTCTTATTACGAAAGTGATTTATAACGAGATTATTAAACTATTTTGTATCACATCCATCATCATGCGCAATACTTTAAATATTTTATTGATATTTGTATATGCTTTCAACTCATTTTAATTTTCAAAACAATTTACGAACAACCAATGAAATATTTGCCGTAGCACACATTTTCTAACAAAATACATTTTCTACGACATCAAACGGTAGTCATTACATTAGATATAGAAATAATTGTCAAGGAAAGAATGAATTATTTTTTATTTGACTGTTTCCATTTTTAACTTTTCAAAGAACGATTTTAAGCTTATTGAATGAAAATAGAGAATGAGTTTCTAAACGACCAAATTGTTTTTAAATGTATCCGAAAATATGATATATTTCATAAAGCATGAATTAATTATGCAGTGTTTAATTTAATTTCCTCTGTGTTTTCAAAGAAGCACAATTTGTGGAGAAGTGCGCCAAATTTTTGGAAAACTTTCAAATTCATCAGGAATGGCAACTCAACAGCTACAGAACATAACAAAAAAGCACATTTTTGAATCCAACAATTTTTTAAAAAATGGTAGTAGACATTAAATGGTGTAAATGTTCATTTACTATTTATTAGCAGGCTGCCTCTTTCATCCTTTTAAATTTTTAATTAAAAGCTGTGCATCTATTTGTTTAATAATTTATTATACTCTAATTTATTGATGAGGGGGTTCTGTTAAGTTCGGCAGCAACTTCTTGAAAAGGGGTAGGGGGCATTTACTAGTTTCTTCGCTAAAACAGCCTTCTAAAGATATTTTAGATTTGTCCTATCCGTTATCTAAAAAGTAGAATGTATGGGGCTGTTGCTTAACATATCTAAATAAGTGTTAATGTCTTCATGTTGACATGACGTGCAAATCTAAAGAGTGGAACGCTGGCTTGTGTATTGTCGTTCTCACCATCTGATAACGGCGATGTCTATTACAAATGGCGATATTATATGTAGATTGACTCCTTTAAAGAATATTACTTGCATCTAACCTTAGCTGCCCGGTATACCTTTCCCTCCAAATTAAGAAAAAGACAAAGTCAAATTTGAGAAGTTTGGTTTAGATGGTTGGCGATCCATTGTAAATCGTCTGTATGGCAACTCCGTAATTGAAAATGGCAAAATTGGTTGCCATTTTCGATTTAGGTCTCTCGCTTCTCGAACAAATTTATTTACCTGTATTAAAATTTTTTCCAAATGTCATTTGTGTAAACAATGGCAAAAGAATAAGAAAAGTGAAGCAATGAAAATTGATGGAATTAATCATCACTGTTTGCTCCATATGGCAACAGGCAGTTTGAAAAGAAAAGGCCAATTTCCTGCAGCAATATTTCGTGAATTTTCTCCTCAGTGAACACAATGAACTATTGGTATGTTTATTTAGCAGACTCAAAATGCACTATGAGACCAATTAATTTATTTTTACATGTTTCCATGTATTTTGAAAGAAATAAATCATGGATTGCTAATTTTTTTTTGAGAATCTTACACTTCTAATTTGGGCAAGAAAAAATGGCAAAACGGACAACTAAAGTGGAACGAAGAATGTATAAAATTTTTAGTTTGATCTGTATAAGACATATGTATTATTAATTGGTTCTTGTATGTGAATAGATATGTTCCTAAATTCTTACGGATGTCTACAGAAATGTCTATGTATAATAATTTGCATTCATATTTTCTAATTTGAGAGAACTTATTTTTTTATATGAATCAAGTTTTTGAATATAGTCCAAACGCCTAAATTGTAGGCTTTCACAAAATCGTTTATAATTTACCATATCATATGATTAGTACGCACAGTGGTAGAAATTAAGAAAATTATTCAGATATCATTAATTTAGAAACTAATTTTACTTTCCAAATGATTTTTTAAAAAAACTTATACTTTTTCTTGCTGATGATGTTAATAATATAAATTTTGTCATGGATGGTGATGTTTATAATTTTGTATTATGACAGTGTTATTTTTATGTCACTGGGGTTTTCTCAAATAAAATAATTTTAAATATTTAGTTCGTCTTGTGTTTTATTTATTTTTTCCATACATATAATAATTTTTTTTAAAATCAAGAATATTAAAAGTACAATTTTAATTTATTAAATGTTGAAATCTTTTTGAGACATTGAAGCGATTTACTATTTAATGTATAAAAATTATAATAAAATACAAACATAAAATTCTGCGGTTTTGATGAACCAAATAAAGGTTTAGTTTAACAGTTAGCTAGCAGTAGCAGTTGCAGATTTATGAACTTACAGATTATATACTTGTCGGATCTTATGTAATGTTCTTTTTTAATTTTATTATGTAGTTCTTTATTTATTTAACGTAGTGTAAATATACCTCTGAACACAAAGTCAAAAAAGAAATTTTCTCCAATTTACCATTTTTGCATTTTTTAAACTTTTGAATTTGTAGTCGTGATTCTGAACTTGAGGGATGTTCTCTGTTAAGATGCGTGAAATAATTACACAAATCTTAATGCACAAAAAAATTTAAATAATTGAAAAAAAGGATGAAAAATTAGAAACGAAGAAGAAATTAATAAAACTAACTTTTAAAAACACACTTTTATTAGTGTACTAAAATATAGAAATTATTTTTATTTGAATTCTCTTGTACTTTAATTTATAAATTATTATTTCAAAATCTATAGAGAGATTCTTAAAATCAATTTTTCTTAAACTCACTACCTAATGGCGCCAGGCACATCAAAATTTAACTGAATTTTTATGAACATTATATTGTGAGATCTGGGTTAGAGAAAGCAACTTCTCATTCCAAGGGAAAGACGTAGACCTAGTCGTGTTACTGATTGCTTTGGCACCACCAGAAAGTAACATTTATTTTATGAAGCCTGGCAAGGGTAAAAGCAGAAGCTAAATAATTTTTTACAAGAAAGCTGCAGAAAGAACTTTCTTTTGCCCAAACTATCCTCCTTCTCCATGCATTCCGTGGCTGCAACATTACACCAGATATTTATAGAAAAAGCAAAGGACTATAGTTCCATTGTTCAAAAATCAACTAAACCAGATAAAAACATTGCTGTCATCTTTTGTAACCCCCATCAACACCAGATGATATCTCACAAGGCAGTGAGAAGATGTTCCTAGTACAAAGTCGTCGCTGATGAACATAATTTGAATAACCGTAGATATGCAGCATTTCTCAATCATAAACCAAGATCAGAGCTGATCTTTCCTCAATTCCTCCAACCAAAGGAGCTGCGGAGCAACACACGTTTATCAATATGTTTCTATTTTGGCACCTTTAATGGTACCTGTACCAAAGGTGCACCTCTAGAAGAAGAGGATGCGTTCGAACTTGATCATATACTAGAAAATCATGGTGAAATTTAATTATGAGTAAGTGTAAAAATGGGCTATGCCTATTTTTTATGTATGTATGTATATATATATATATATATATATATATATATATATATATATATATATATAATATTATGTTATAGAAAGATATAATATGTTATAGATATATTGTAATAGATAGCCGCTATTTTGAAATATAAACTTTCTTTCATAAAAATAAAACTAACAATTTCAATCACTGATTGTAATTATGTACTTTCTCAAACTGCTATAATATTCTAAACTATTCCTCCCAAGAACAATGTGTAGGACTATTTTTATAGGAAATTTAATTTAGTTTAATTTTACACTTAAGTTTTTTTTTTCGCTTGGATCCATAGTTTTCGAGATATTTAAGAAAAACTGAGAAATCCCCCCTTTCAACCTCCTGAGCACCCTCCATCAGTGGGGACTTTTAGTATGTCGTTTAGGGCACTCCCCCCAACAACTGTGCCGAATTCCGAATTTCAAAATTACAACTTTTTTTTAAAATTTACAATTCGTTGACTGGATTACGAGTAGAAGGGAACTTGTGATGGGGAACGGATGTGAGGGGAGGAAGGGAGCATAATTGTTCCTCAAATGGGTTTGTTACACCCCCTCTCCGACAAATGTAATACTACCCTTGTATAATTATTATATAGGCATGAGGTTATTATCAGGATTGTTGATTCAGCACTTTTAATGGATTTTACCATTACAATGAGGAATTTTAGAAATATTAACTTTTAAATTCCCCTGTATCTTCTAAACTATTGATGCTACAAAAACAAAGTAGGACTTTTTTTTTTGTATGAAATTGCATTTAGTTTAATTTTGTGATTGGGTGTTTTTTGATAGAACCCATAGTTTTTGAGATATTTAAGAAAAACTGAAAACTCCCCCTTTAAACCGCCTGTACCCCCCGTGCACCCCCTACTGGCGGGGTCTTTTAGTACGTCGTTTAGGACACTACTCCCAACAACCGTGCCAAATTTCACAACTAAACCATTTTTTTTTTCTATTTCTCGATTTTTGGCCTTCGTTGATTGGTCTATTAGTATAGTAAGAAACTAGAGTGTCATATAGGGGACAACAAAGAATATGCAAAATTCGTTTTCATTTATTAATTTTATAATACTAAAGGATTTGTGTAATAATAATTTATTCATAATTATTTTTCTTAAACTCGGATTCTTAAATCTAGCCTTTTTATTGAAAAATGTTTTATTCACAATTAATATTTGTATCGTGAGATATAGTTGCAATTGTATCTTCTGTTATTAATAATATGTGTCGTATTTAAACTTGATACTAAACTGAAAAATAAATAGTTATAATAAAGCACATTTGAGAAAAAACTGTGTTCCGTGCCAATTTTCAGATTACATAAAATATGCAGACTATAAAGTAATTTATCCGTCTGCTTTGTTAATTTTATCAAACCAATGGGCGAATTAATAAGAATAATATAATTAGTTTCTGCTTTCACACATAGATGGCAGCACGACTGTCTTGATAAAGGGCATTTATTCAGCGTGTGGAATATTAAATTTGATTTGGTATAAAATTCACCGTTATAAACTAGAGGTGAAATATCAAATCAGTTTTAAGTAATTTTTTAAAATTATAGGAATAAAGGTAAAAAATGATTTATTATAAGTATTTTTGAAAATTCTGTAGCAGCAAATACAGCAAATATGAATTAAAAAAAAAAGTTGATAATATTAATTCAATACATAAAATGCGAAATTCATGGTACATTAGCAATTTTAATCAATTATTCGTTAAATAAATTATAATGTTTAGAGAAAAAATTAATGTTAAAGAATATAAGTCAAGTTTTAATGCTTAATTAACATTATGGTCAATTTTTTAAGAGGGAAAATAACTGTATTCCTTTTCTTAAAACATTTTAAAATCTTGCATACTTCATGCTCACATCATAAAAATCAAAGTTATTGAATTTAAATACTCCAATAAGAAGTAAAACATTTTAGTAAGTGTAATACACATCAAATGTTTTAATTTTCTCCAGTGATTTTCTTTACCTTTTATTCATATGCTTTCTAAAAAATATAAACTCTGAGAGACAAGAATTTGGTAAGTGAATTTTAACACAAAAAGACTTCATAATCACTACCATATTTACTCACAATTTCAGTATTTTATAGGGATCCATCATAAGCTTCATTAAGTTTTTTTTTTCTATTTGGCTTTCGAATAGTTTCTTTCTACTTAATAATAGCTGATAAACAGATGATATGTGTATGCTATTCACATGAAAAATCAAGGGAGCCAGACAGTATAAAATATTCAGAGTTCATCAAGAGTTTTCATAGATTTATAAATCAAGTTTTATCCGAAGTCCAGATGTCTAAAAACATTGTTTTAGGGAAAATGCCTTTTTAGACGTTCGAACAGCTTGTTGTGGAAAAATAACAGAGATGTTGTTTTCATTAAAGCGTTAAATGAATTACAAATTATTATTATGCTTTGAATAAGACATAAATCCTAATAATGCATACAAGGCTCTGGAGGAAACTACATACTTTCAAAAATGCTGATAAGATTGAAGTGTACATTCACCTAAGAATATAAAAAAGCCAAGTTACATCAAAGTTCAATTCTTTCACTAGTTTGTAGTTCGTTTAGTTCAAATTAGGTACACTAAAATTCCGTTTCCGAAGCTACAAGAGGGATATCTTGGGTAGAAATTGCAATTTTTAATGAGGGTCTGGTGACGAGGTCTATTGTTTGCAAAATTCTTGCATTTCACTAGCAGCAATAACACCAGCTTTTCACCCAGTGCCTGGCTACCAACTTGTGGAGCCGGTACCGGTTTAATAGGTGGAGCTGGAACAAATAAAAAAGCTATGTGCAAAACTCTGCCCTAGTAACAGTCCAGCCCATTCTACGTCTCGTCAAACTTGGCGTCGTATCGACGGTGGACAGCGGCTCTTCGAGTCGCAGGTACCATAACCACGTCTTCCTCCTCCCTGTCCCAGTGTCCTGCACCTCGGTTTTCGAGATAGCATTTGCGGTTCTTTGACCTGAAAGAAAAACAGGAGGAAAAAGTTAGCGGCAAAGGAATAACCTTGATTGCAAACATCTCACTAGCAGAAGAACATTTGTTCCCAGCGGATTTATCGCGAACTGGGTCCGTATGTATGACATATTTTATGTAGAATCGGGTCTCTAATCAGAATAATAGACCCACATTAGTATATAGATAGGAACCAGTGTCATACGAGTTAATTCTTAGGAAAAAATGACTTAGAGAACAACTGGAAGGTATTTCTAGGTTTGAAGTGAAAGTGAATAACAAAACAAAATGTTCAACATGAACTGCAGGAGAAGTATTCATTGTAATGTAAATGAAAAAGATAAAAAATAAAAATACGTTTTCATTTCACAAGTAGTTTTAAAATATTCTCTGTGATTTGTAAAAGATAACAAAATTATCCTTTTAAATATGCATGGATAGACAGATAGTAAAAATTTTATTAAGAAAAAATATTTCCAAGGCCACATTTTCATATTCTTTTTTCACTCTGATGCATAAATATATTAAATTTTTCTTTAAACATGCTTCTCAAAACTCTTATCCGATGGATATAAAACAAAATTTAAAAAAGCAAAATTTTTGTAAAAAATAATTTTAGCTTACTAAAAGCAAAAGTTTTGAAAAATGTAAATAATTCCTTCGAATTTGAATCTTTCTGCGTAATACTTTTTTCGAAAACACGCTTAATAAAAATAAACATTTAAACAGCGTAACATAAAAACGTTTAAAATAATTTTTTCTTCATGTAAAAGAACGCTTTAATAAACGATATTACGATAGTTTGCAACAATTATGTCTATATCAAATGTAAATGCACTTCTTATAACTATAATTTTTTAACATATTTTCCATCTTATTTATTAACATCAAATATCATTTGCAATAATTATAAGAATAATAAAAAGGCTTTCAGAGTTAGTGTAGAATTCAAATACACTCACGATATAAGGATATTTTTGAAAATAATTAGCTCTCGCTAATACAAACAATTTAAAAGCAAATAGGAGGACGGAATCTTTATTGAAAATGTAGTTAAAATATTATTAATTAATTTAGTATAAAGTAGAAAAAAGATGTGTAAACAGTAAGAAAGACACAATCCATTTTTGTTACGTTTTAACTACTTTCGCTAATTAAAAGTTTTCGTCTGAACTTCGCTATTTAGAGCAAAATAATTTATATTCGGAGCACCAAATAGATAGTCGGTTGATAATAGCATAAAATGTCTTCAAAATTTTAATGTTTAAACATTTTATTATCTTTTGAAATTGAAATATCTCAGTTTTTCTGTGTTGAGCAGCATAGAATTGTTAGAAGAAATTAATCTTTCTTATGGCAATTATTTTAATTTCTTTCCAAAAAATCTTCTTAAAAACGGCTTAAACGTTGCATAACACTTTTTCACATGCCACAAAAAGTATTATGCTATTAATTAAATGCTGTTTATAGAATGATTTAATTGAATTTCCAATTATAAATATTAACACATATTTTGAAGAAATGCCAACCTTTGTAGCATGCAAGAAATATATAAGAAATATATTTAAATGCTGCCGGCATATTTAAGCACGTAATAATCTTTTATGTGTAATGAAATCTTCCTCTAAGGAACAAACAGTTTATTTGAAGTAATCATAATAATTTACATAATAGTAAATAAATTTAATTATACAGTAAAATGCTCCATAGAAAATACAATGGATTCTGTATTACTAATGACAGCTATAAATTAAATTCAAAATTTTTTAAGAAGCTTCAAATAATTCATATTTAGCGAATAACTGGATTTAGAACTGTTTCTATAATTGAGGTAATTTCTTTGATGTATGTCCTGTATGAGAAGAATAAACACAATTTAGAAAACTGTTGCAGAACAAGAAAGCGTTAAAATAGCTCAAGTATGAAAATGAACATGGAAAGTGATAAAACATATGAAGCTGTCATACAGGAAGGAAAAAAAGCATTCTAAATCCTGGAATACATGAACAAATATTTACAAATATATACTACACTGCGAAACATATTGCACTGTAGATTTCTGTGGTACTTTCTAAAAGTGGTGAACTTCAAAAAGGCATCATTTTGGAGAACTGTTGAAGTTATGGAGGATTCGAAGCTCTTCACTGAGCGGTAAGAAAAGAAAACCTCTGCGAACATATCATGATTCAGTAATTTGAAAGCACTGTGCACGGGATGAGCGAGATGATGCAGTGATGTTGGGACTGAATGGACATTGACGAGGCCTGCTTGAAGTAATCTTAATCTGGAGTAAAAAGCTGACCATTGGTGTCTATGAATCTGATAATATTTAAGATTTTATTCCTGGAGATCTGGTTGGTTGCGACAGGTGGATGAAAGCACTGATGTTTTCAATCTGTCATTCTTCCTTGTTATTGCGAAATATTTGAATGTTATCGAACCTGAAGAAAATCTTTAGCCTCTCACTAAAAAAATTACTGGCGAGGACATATTTAATGCCATTCAGAGTTATTTCTGTGAAAAAGAAGTAGATTGGGCCAAGTTCTGTGGTTTTTGTACGGATGGTGGAAAATTTATGTCTAGTTGTTATAAATGTTTACGTGGTCGTATCAAAGTAGTAAGCTCCTCATGTAGTTTGGAACCATTGCTGTATTCACAGACAAAGTTTAGCAGCCAAACCCTTGCCAGAGTTTTTGAAAAAAGTACTCAATCAACCTGTTAAAGTTATGAACTAACTAAAAGGCTGATTCAACTAACACCCGATAGTTCAAATGTTTATGTGAAGACATGGGCAGTGTACATAATACATTACTTTCGCACACAGAAGTGAGATGAATTTCGAAAGGAAATATGTTCACAAGATTGTTTAAACTGAGTCTTGATGTTCAAATGTGTTTGGAAGACCACCCTTTTACGTTGAACAAAGTCTCTTGACTGCTCGTGCGAGAAGGATCGTTTTTTCTTCCTCTCTCTAGGACCGGTCGGACCAATCTCGCCATAAGTAGCGAGTTGAATAATGTAACTTGTCAGTTTATGTAATCTTAGTTAATCCAGAATTATTTTATGTGGAAGATATGAGAAAAATAAATTTAATTTAATTTAACTGTGGCCCGCCTTTATTTTAACCGTCATTTCCTGTGAGCTAGCCGGATATGTCGGTTAAAACACTACTTTATCACATATATGCGGACCGCCAGCGGAATTACCAGTAGATGTCGCTGCCATTGCTACGAACAATATCTATGCAGAAACACCTGAGAGTCAGAGAACAGAAGGGCGAGAGTTCGAACAACAACATTTAATGAAGACGATGGGGCCATCCAAAGCCTATAATATGATGAATTAAAATACGAGTGTAACAAGCACGCATAGTGTATTGTAAATAACGCTTCCTAAGGATAGCAAATAATTTCACCTTATTTAGCATAATACATTAGCTTAGTTGAACGAACCGTTTAATTCATTTCTTTGGAACCCACATAAAGCCTGATCACCCACGTATATTTTATTCTTGAATATCTAAAAGGAATTACTAAATCTGCGTCTTAGAATAAAGCCTCTCTGTCATTGCAGAATATAAAGAAATACTTTGCTGAAGGTTTTATACTATCAAATATTTTGTACAGAAGACTGATACTTTAAGTTCTTATGCTATTTAGGAGGTGATGGAGATTTATTGTTATTTATATGAAGAAAGAGGCAGTACCATATATTTCAATGTATATATTATCTTGTACCTGCAAACAGGAATGGTGATATTTTTATTGAGCAAGGTTTTGAACCAACTTTGTAGTAAAGAATTGCTATATATACACAGAAGATTGATAGAAATTTGAAAGGACATTCCTGAATTATGTTAAGGAGTAATTGCTTGCAATTAATCCCTTACGCAAAAGAAAAGAGTTTTAATTCAATTCGTAGGTAGTATATACACTAAAATTTTAAATTAGACCCTTAAGACTTTTATGTTAAGACCTTTTAATGATATTGATTCGTCTGAATAATTTAATCCGTTCTGAGTTAGGTTTCAGACATGCGAGTAAAATCAATGCGCTCATGGTCGGAGCTATTTTTAAAGTTGATTTATGCTCAATCGTATGGATCATACATGTTTCAACGAATACAACTGAAATTTAATTCTAATTTATCTAATTATAAAATATCCATGACAAAATATAGTGATTCATCTCAGTAATTTAATCCGTTCAGTGGTAGGTATAAGCCATGCGTGTAAGATTAACAAGCTCATTAACTTAATTCATATTCAAATCATAAAATGTATATGATAAAGAAAGTGATCATTATTATCGAAAACAGACCGTTTTACCTACACTTTCTTTTTTCTTCTTTTAAATAGTTTCCTTTAAAATGTAATTTTCTCCTATAAAATAACATTTACTTCTTTTTGAAAGTTTCGAGCATACAGTCTAAGCCGACAGTTCTTGAACTTATTATCAGCAATACACGCATCAAATTTATACAGACTCTTCTTTTTTATACCGGAAACCATTTTTTTTAACATATCAAAATTTTACTTCGAATGATAGAACATTTTTCCAAAGCCTTTAATCGTTAACATAGGAATGCAGTCAGAAGGAATACAACATTAAAGGAATATGGAGTGTACTATGTTGGAGTATTAAAACTATTGTTACGAAAATAGTCCGGTGAGTGCAGGGTGAAAACAGTCGAACAAGCAGGATAATGATTATTCCAGGAAACACGAAGAACAGGTAACAGGAAAAACAGCACTTGCACAAATTAGCAACACAAGCAGGCAGAATATCACTAATAATAACAATAATAGCACGAACAATAGCTCTCAGTGTCTGACAGTTGACCAATTCGAATTCCGAACAAGACTCCAAAAAACAATAATTCCTCGTTGAGTAGGTCGGTATTTATACCCTTTCCCGAGAGGATATGACGTCACATCGAATCATCTACTTCATTCTCTATATCTCCGCTCCTAATACATATAGGAAGATAATTCTAGCATTTTCGGGGACCTTCATTTTGTCGCCAAAATCGCGAATTTTTTCGCCAGTTCGGGGGTCGTTGGCTGACACTCTCCCGGAATCCAATAAAACCTCTGTAAATGTCTCTTTCCAACCATAGGACTAACATGGCTGGGGAGCGCTATTACAGGTTTGCAACACTATCGCCAGTGCAGTGAAGTATCACAGTCATCAGAAAGAATTTCGCATGCAGTAACTGAGGAGAAGTTTAAAAGACAGTTAAAGCATAATCGTCCTTTGCATAGGATTCCAAAGTTGTGCCATTACTACATTAAAGGAGTCACTATGTGAACTCAGTTTAATGGATACCACCGTTCGAAAAACACCATCACTAGACCGTTTTTGTGCTTCATTAACTCTACTTTTAATGTTCTATACGTAATTTATTAGATAGAAAAATAATAATAAAGAATTTATATGTTTTAATTTAAAGCATGAATAACACAATCCGTAAAATATAAAGAAATTATTAGATTGAGCTATATTTTATTTATCATATTTTTCATGATATTTTTGACGCTACAGTTTTTATTCGTAATGATTTCTAATTTCATTGAAAGATATGCAATATGATGAATTTTTGCCATATATTAAAGACGAGATACTCTGCAAAGCAGTTCTGTTGGCGGACGGAATAAGTTTTCTATACATTTAATTTAAACTTTCATCGTAGGTAGCAAGCTTCAGTATTTCCCAAACGACTACCACTCAACGGAGATTCTTCATTTAAGATTTTTCTAAGCGTAGCGATACTTGGTAAAACTGCTGGAAGTACTGTAATTACCATGAGCACGCAAATAACTTTTAAACTGGTCTCGCATTTATCTTTCGCTTCGGGATTAATTTAAACTTTTTATCTCATAATCAGTAGCAAGAATTCGTTCATTTTATGAGAATGATTCTAAAGCCCATTAAAAGGC
>BGPR01001440.1:118814-252955 GCA_013235015.1 Araneus ventricosus
ATGTAAGACAGCGCCGAAAGTGGACAAAAATTGAAAACAAAAGACGAAGAATGGTTAAGAGTTATTTTTTCTGACGAAAAAAGAATGAATCAGGAAGGATTAGGTGGATTAAAGTATTATTGGCATGATTTTCTGAAAGAATGAAAGTATTTTTCTGTGTTCGTGGAGGAGGTATTAAATCAGAAGTGGTATTGGTAGGAATTAGTTCATTAGGACTGCAAACTTAGAGTCTATTTTAAGTTGCATATACTCAAAAATATATCAAAACCTGCTGGAAATTCATTTAATATCCCATTTGGAAATATTTGTGAGGCAGAGGCAACTGTTCAGTAAACATAGGTAGTTTTTTTAAAGCGTAACTTTTCCGCACTATCCAAAGCTTATTTCTGCAAAGAAAATATAATACGTTGTATTCCGGCCCGCCAAGAATCTGGATTTAAATCCGAATGATTATGTCTGGTTTTGATTGGCGTATTGTATTTATTCCTTTAGCAAGCAGTACGATGCAAACGACCAACTGAGAAATATCTACTAGAATGTTTTGTTTGATTTAAATCTAATCTACATGAATAAACTTATTTCTTTGATGAAAGACCCAGTATTCAAATTCACTCAAAGGGAGAGTTCACCTTTGTACTATTAATTGATACTTAAATTAAAAGCGATGCTTAGAATTAAACTGAATTTTTTTTGTCTCAGTGCAATTTGACGTAAGGTGCAGTAAGAATTAAATTCGTTTTTCATTATTTTATCACAATTTGTATATTATTCACTAAAGATCAAATTTTATTTTTTTCTCCTTCAGCTTACTTATGCTGTCAAGAGATTTAAGCAAAACACGACCGTGGTAATAGTTTGCCCAAAAGGTAATTCTAAACTATTGATATATGCAAAAATAACCACAACAAAATTCATAGTGAGGTGAGCTTTCAAAGTGTTTCATATCTTTAGGTCTGTTGGTGAAAGTAAAATGTAATCTAAACCTTTTAGTAGTATTTATGATTAACGAAAATTAGTGATTAAATTTTAAATTTCTCACGTTCACGCAAATACTTTTGGTCAGACTTAAGTCAATACTTGTGCCTTATATTGCCTTCAAACTTGAATTTTGTCAAGCGGCCAGATTCGCAATATTTGGTATTAGATTTAACAGGTTAAAACCTAGTGGTTTTAAAATTTTGCGATCATGTCAGCGGGACAGTACCATCTACTTGAGTCTAATCTTAATTTCTAATGAAAGGCGGCAATTATATACAAATCTGTCAAATAATCATCAGTGCTCCATTTTTCAAATGAACAACCGTGAATCCCTTTCTTACAGTGATAGATCCAGATTCCTATACTGAAAAAAGGAAAAAGTTAAATTAAAGTCGAATTCTAAGAGTTATTATTTTCATAGTTTTATAAAATGGCACATAACATAGGAATGTAATTGCAGATCGATAACAATCTCCAGAACGTCGAGCTATACCGCTTAAGGACCGAATTAATTTGAAACCTACGATACTTAGAACGAGTTAACTCGGGTTATGCCCTTAAGCGGTTAACCAACTACTGATCATTCTTAGATACAGAAACACTCCATGCTTTTACGCATGCGCCAGGTGGAGTTAATTTCACTAAAATAGCGATGAAGTGAAAAATGGAGAGGGAGATATTAACATTTTACTTGGCAGTATAACGAGACATTTTATTTTCATTTATTGATTTGCTGTAAAGACTAACTAAAAAAGACTTGCTAAAATACTCCTAATCGGACGAAGGTATGTCCGAAAAAAAGAACTCCGGTAAAGCACCCATCTTACTCATTGCCTGTCACCCCTTTAAGTCTTATAATCGTCCAAAAGTGCTATTCTCGGGTTTTTGAAACGAACAGTTACAAAGTTCATGAAAATTGTTTTCGTAAACACACTTTTATTAATGTATTCAAAAATAGAATTTGTTTTTATATTATTTCTATTTCTTAACCTTTAATTTATAATTCCTTATTATAAATATTATGGAATCTTGAAATTAATTTTTCTCACATTCACTATCAGATGGCGCCCCAGTATAGAATTAAAATTTAATTAAATTAACCAATTAACTTACAATTAAGTTTTGAACACATTAAAATAGTGTATTTTCATCGTGAACATGCAAATGTACACAATTTCAAAACTCTAGCATATTGAAAATTGAGTGAAAAATTGATTACAAACGTAAAGAAAGTCGAGCTAAATATAAGTGTGTAAAAATAGAAACAAAACGGTCAAGACATATTTAAAAAAATTAAAATTTCGTCATCTGCTTATATTTAAGAATTATTGTTACAAATCTGGATATCATTAACCTCATTCCCATATCCAGATCAGGTTTACACATCATAAAAATTCATTACCGGGTAAGAAATTGAGGAAAAAGTTATCTAGTTATAGTTATGGTTAAATATATCTCTTAAAATATGAAATAGCAAGATTTCACTTTCCGTTTTTTACCATTGAAAAGTGATAAATTTATCTTAAATATTTTTTTCCGATGTAGGGAAGTTAACAGAACTCAATTATAATTTCTCTTTCTTTGACCATTGAGTGTTAAGAATTACATTACGAGGTTAAAATAAAAATAGCCATTATATGAAAGTTTTCCAATGGCTTTTTACTTCGGGGGATTTCTTGACTATGTTTTTCACAACTGTCATATTCAATTTTGAGAAAGAACACATTTGTTAAATTTTATTGAACCCAGAAAAGTAAGATATATATATCTGAAATGTGATCCTTTTAAGCTTAATTTCAGTCGAAGTTGAGCATAACTCTTTACTGCCGGTCATTTACTTCCATAATAAAAAGAAAAAACAGCGTAGAATTGTTTTCTTTTAACTTATTTTAACTTTGTTTCCGAAATGTACCTTTATTGAGCTTCTGTTGCTACTCTTAGAGATAATTTGTCGCTGGTAGAAAGTAAGTATGAATTAATTGTTTTCAATAAAACCAAAGCATCATTTCTCAACAAGAGTTTATGCAGAGCCAAGTGTGTTAGCTGAAATATAAAATATGCTTAAGGATAAAAAAAATAACGATAGGTGTCGTTAGTTTGGAATAGGTTTCTTGGAAATTTTTAATAAATCTTCTAAATGAATTTATAGTTTGCAGAAATTGAACGTGACCTAATTATTTTCAATGAAAGCAAATAATTATTTCTGAGCAAGAGTTTGTACAAAACTCACGTGTTGAATATAGAATATACTTCTAGTTGAAATATAAAATATACTACTCATAGTTGAAATGTAGAATATACTACTTATAGTTGAAATATAAAATTTACTTATGGTTGAAATATAGAATATGCTTGAGGAACAATTGAATGGAACTCAAAATGGTAACACCCTTTTGTTTGTTTCAAAAGAAAATTCTAGAAAGTTATTTGTAATATTGGAATTTGGATATCTTAAATCAATTCAATCATCTTATGCTTTTAGTTTTTTTATGTTTCGTTTTATTATGTTCACGTTCCTTTCTAAAACAAAACGACGGCTATTTTGGAACGAATCTTGTTATTTTAACCATGGTGGAATGACGAGGATGACATTCCAGCCGGTATCCCCTTTTCAAATTTCCATATGGTACCAATGGATGGTTGGGCCCTCGATTTCAGATTAAACGCTCTTAAGCTATATACGCGGTGGATATTTGGAGGAACGGGTTTCTAATCCAGAACGCTCCGGTACAATAGCCTAGGAAAAGCTGCAAATGTAGCAACACAGCATTCTAATCTTTCAATCAATATTATCGAATTATTGGTCATCATCGGCAGTTGTAGATTCCAGACAGCCTTGGATAGATCTCATGAATATACCACCAATCTCATGGGATTGCTGGTACAATAATGATAATTCTTTGGGATAAATTTATTACCCCTACCCATTTGGATTGCAAATGCACGGCTTCTAAACGACCCACTGCTTGCAAACAAATTGTATCTGAAATGCTTGTGTTTCATGTGGTACCAGTGGCGGCTCGTCAACTCGGAAAAGGTGTATAGACTTAAGTTGTAGCAAATTTTGGGCTGATTATTTTGGCATACAGTGATGATGTACTAAAAATTGATAGTTTTTGAGTTATAAGCAAAAACTGGAAAAAAACAATTTTTCATGTTTTTTTTGGTTATAACTAAAATTCCAACAAACTCTTTTGGTGGCAAACCTCAGATTCGTAATCAACACTCCAAAAAACATCAACGAGCAAAAAATTTCAACTCCTCCAGAATTTGCTTTAAAAAACTAACTAATGATTGGACAACTGAGAGTAAGCGAAAAAAATCCAAATGAGGAAGGCAAATGCGGAAGTCGCGAGGAAAACGAGAGCTATAAAAATCGCAGTTCGAGTGCCTCTAAATCCAAAAGGAGAAAGGGTTGCTTTTATCTTCCGACTGTGCTCTGAGCATGGCTCAGTGCTCGAATTTTGATCTTTGAGAGGGGCAAAACTCCATGCAGCTTTGGTCTGTCTCGCTCTTAATTGTTGATTGATTTTCCCTTCTTACTTTTACGTTTTTTATTACTTTTTTTCCATTTTCGTTGATCATTGAATTCTCCGAGTGGAAAAGTAAGCTAACTGGAATAAAAAGGAAAATACGAACTTTTAAAATAATTTCAAGGGGAAGTGCAGCTCTGTAACCCTAATGGACGAGCCGACACTGCATGAGAGACATTTCACTTAACCAAAAACAACTTATAACGTTCATTAGCAACGATAGTTTGGGGATGGTAACAAGCGAATGGAACCACACTTTTATCAGCTACTTACTTTGCATAATAAAAGCATTTTCGCTGGCTCTGTATGCAAGTTGTTTCTCATTTGCATCATTCTTAAAGCATATTTAGAGGCATTTTGATAAATTATAAACATTTTGTGCATTCGATGTTTTTTTTTGGCCTAACTGTGACTCGAATTTTGGACTTACGCGTCTTAAGTCTTTTGTTATTTCTCCAGTGAGCTGCTAATTGTTTGCCAAAACGCTTTCACTGGTAGGAAGAGCAATCACTAGTCAAAGAAAATCATCAATTATGTACTAGCACCAAGTGAAAGTGTGTTGTTGACTTGATGACGTACCTGTCTATTTTAAACTAAATTTGGAGACAATAGAAGATGGTCTAAGTTTTCTTAATTCAGGGCATTGCGAAGTTATAGATTTGTTTCCTAGTACTGAGATTCATCTGTGAAGATTCCCGCCTTGTGTTATCTTTTTCTGTTCTTGCTTTCCTTTAAACTAGCACCCAATCACCTGCCCATTCACGAACAGATTCCAGCCAGTGCATTTCTCCCTCAACTTCCTCTCATATTTACAAGATATGGCGCGTTTTGTGTTTAGCTTCGTCACGTAGTGAAAAGAATAGGGACCTATCCCCGTTGGTTTGTTGGGTTCAAATTTTATACAGATCGACGATTTTGGTATCAAGACCACTATCTCTTTTATATAGTTTTCTAGGTCTTTGAGTTGTTGTTTTTCACGTGCAAGCAGAGAGACGAACAGACAGTCTACCCGTTGACGTATTTCGTCCACAATCAACACAGATCTATAATTTTGATGCAAAGATCATACATTAAATTCTCCAATCTAATTTGTTGCACTTTTCAGTTATCACGTTCCGATGTGTACTAATAATTGACAGATTTGGCCCAAACTTTGATTTGTTCTTGATTTATCTATAACTTTAGTAATAAATTTATATGCAAAATTTCACTTCTCTAGCTCATTGCGTCTTTGAATTATCATGTCTACATGCACACGGGTGGATAGACATCCGTCTCTCAGACGAATTTCTTGAAAAATATGATTGAAATCTATAATTTTAGTGTAAAGGCCAATTACCAAATTCTTCCCGTCTAGCTTGTTTCGTTTTTGAGTGATCGTGTTTACCGACAGACATACAGATAGAGAGATAAAATTTCGGAAATAGTTTTTTTCAAACTCAGACATGTCTAAAACGAGGAGATTCATGAAACTCTTGAAGTCGAATTTTTTAACGATTGCAGTGGGTTTTCTTTGATTACTTTCTCACACGAGAAAGTAAAAACTGATTAATAATACTAATAAACAGAAGAAGAAATTGTAGTTTTGAATCACAAATACTTTCTTCAGCTGATATCGTTTCTAAATCTAATATTTAACAACATATTAGATTAAGAAATGATAATATTTTAATTCAATACTTCAAGTGAACTGATAAAAAATATATGCAAACTTCATTTGAAGGTACACTTTATAATCCTAGCATAAATGAAAAATGTTTGTCTTTTAAAATATAAGAAATTGCTTAATTTTGGCATGGATGATTTTTTTTGTTCACTTCCAGAATCTAATTAATTTAATAATTCATAATAAGAAGAAATTATTCAAATTCAAAATTTGCCTTCTAGGCTATCATTCAAAATTAGTGCAGCAAACCCCTTTGAACGAAAAGACATCTTACAAAGCCGAAATATTACTTTAAACTTGGCGTCATTTAATTGAAGTTAGAAAATGTTAATTTAAAGCACGACTTATTTTGAATCACTCATCCAATTCCTCCATTGACTCGCTCAACTATTCCTTTCTCTCTCTCTCTGATCCTTTATTAGCTGAGTAAGAGTTCTCTTGTTCAAGTTAGGAGAGAACCGATTTCGAGTAATTTCGAGCTATTAATTCGCCAAATTATAAATTAATTCTGATATTTATTTGCTTGAAATTAGGATTTAGAGTCTCGATTTGTCCCTGAAATGGCAAATTTCAGTGGCAATAATTTACTATTTCGCATGCTGGTGTTATAATGAAAAATACATGACACTTCAAGCTTCCCTCCTTCCGCACCCCCGCTTGCTTCCGATTTTTTTTTAAATAGATGAAATGGAATTATATTGCTTTCATTTAGAGATTCATTTTTAATTATACCAGCTTTAAAAAGAATATTCACGAAATTCTTTTTTTACTTTCTTGTATACGAAATACAGTGGAACCTCGGGATCGAGATGCACTGGACAGAACTAATTAGGGCTTACCTCTGTTCGGATTCCGGGAAATTCGGATTATCCCGAAAATTCGGTAAAATATTCTTGATATACCTAATGCAATAGAGTATTGCCTTTGGGTACTCTGTGAAAGAATACGAAAATAGCTAGCGTCGTTTCGCATTATCCAGTAGGTTTAGTTCTTTAGGTCAAAAGAAGATAACCGATTTTATTTCTATTAATTAAGGTACTGTATTCTTTTTTAAATATTCATTCTCAAATGCATCATTTTAAGTTAAGAATAAATATTAGCTTTGTTTCTGATTTGTAGTTGTTATTTTTATTTCATTTTTTTAATAAAATTTTTTCAGAAAATTTTTAAAAACATGTTAGGATTATCCAAAATTTCAGTTTCCTGACGTTCGGATTCTCGAGTTTCCACTGTATGTACAGAAAACGTATTGTAATCTTCAAAAAACTCTACCTCGAGATTTTAATGAATCTCCATGAAGTCCTAAAGTAACACTTTTAAAACCTTGCCTATCTGTCTGTGTGGGAGCATAATGGCTGAAAATGAGCTTGGCAGGTGAAATTTGGTATGTTGTTTTTATATCGAAATAATATTCAATTCGTAAACAATTTATGAAGCAGTTTTACAAATGATTTCGAACTTATTTTTCGCAAAAACTTATTTAATCCTGAAGCACTGAAAGAGTTCCTTTTTTACTGATGCAAGGATTTGAGTGTACGGTTTATTAACGCATCTGTACTTAATAATCTTTATGAGAAATATTATTATTATTTAATTAAATATCATTTATTTGCAAGAAAGGGGTTTCTTCTTAGGATCCTTTTCAGCTGTTTTAAATATATGAAGCAAAAAATTTGAATAAAAAATATCCTCTTTTTTCAAATGGAAAATTTCACAGTTTAATTATAAACTCAGATATCTGTGGTCGATTCACGCGTAGATTATGCGTTGTGTATTCATCGTGTTGTTGTCTTTACCCCATTTCACCAATAACACGAGAAAATTTTCACACCTACAGGGTATCCGATGTATTGTGTGGCTTCACATTTTCGAAGCGACGAGAAGTTTTCAAATCTATTGATTTTTATTTAATTCTGAAATTTATCAAAAATTAGTTGAGATATTCTTTGTTCGTAATGGTGTGCGAATGGTATGGTTGTTCCGATATCCGATACTTTGAAGGAACGCTTATAAATAAACGTTTTATTTATAAACTTTTTATTCTTAAATATGAAAGAAGGTCAGTATTAACTAATTCGCCTCAGGAGCCGAAACTTGCAGCAAAGCCACCTATTGAGCAATTTATTTGAAGTCTTCCTTGCTTGGAAAATTTAGTTTCTGGTGAACAGTAATATTTCTTATGATTTCGAGATTAAAAATATTTTATTATAAAAGTCGAGTTCTTACACCATCAGTGTTTGGAATTGAATATCAGAGAATTCGTACTGTATGATCTGCTGCCCTTTATTCATTGCCTAAAGGAATTATGGATATTTGAGACAGCCCAAAATTACTACACATTTTTGTGAATAACTTTGACAGGTAAGTTGATATAGATTTTCTTTAACAATTAATTTAATTTCTTTTATTAATTGTAAATTGATTTATATTTAACTTATCACTTTCACACTTATAACTTGTGTAATACTTTTTATTTCATTGTACTGCTAAAGCTTGAATCAACCAATCAACGTTGAGCTTCAAATTGAAGGCTGGGAAGTGGAGATTTCAGATCAAACTTGCTGAAAAGATGCGAAATTTCTGTTTTATGTTAACATCTTGAACAATCATAAAATTTCCCGCTTTCTTTTTGTTCCCGTTAAGATTCGTATAAACGCCGTGGTTATCTTGGCACATAAAAACGAGATTAACGGCGACTGGCAAAAACCCTTGATTTAATTGTTCCTGGACAGTTATTAACCGAGTGTTGAAAGCAATTATAAATTTAAATCCTAGTATTATTTTGAATGCTACTATTATTTTTTTCAATGATGTGCGGTTTACCTCTTTACTTTTTCGGTTAATATTTCTAATATGCTTAGAAATATCCGATTCATACGTGATTTCATAGAAAAATATTCCTTTGATTGATGGACTTCATTCGCTGGCGAAACAAAATTCAGTTTTGAGAGTTAAATAAGGGAAGATATTTAGGGTGTCCGAGAATTATTAGACATGACAAAATTATATAAAATGAAAGCTAAAACATATAGACACAAAATATCCCTACTAATTTTTTATAGAACTACGAAATAAATATCGATGCGAGAATCCTTAGTTGCAAGGTGTATGTCCAAGCGATAATTGATTGTATGCCTGTATTTGGAACTATCGAACGAATAGCATCTGAGATACTGTGCCTCAATTCCTGCATATTAGCGTAAGACATCTGATCCATACAATCTTTCATAAGATTCCAGATAAAAAAAATCGAAGGGACCAAATTCTGGAGTTCGGATGGCAAGATTGAATATTTGAACTGATTGAATTTTTCTCATGCAGTACACATAAGACCACATCTAGCTCCACCATATCTTGGATTCTGGGAATAAACAATGCTGTAAAACAGAACTTTAGGAGATGAGTTAGTAATCGGGACAACGCTACTGTTCCTAGTTATTTTCTTACAAACTTTTGTAGTGTGTCCAATAATTCTCGGGCACCCTGTATATCAAGATTAGAAATTCAAACAAATTTTTAATTCACATTATAATTATCATTCTCTTTTTATACTATTGATAAGCAAGAATAATTTTTTTAGTCGGTTCAAAGAGGTTTCCTAAATGGTCCTCCTAATGGGTCCTCCTATTCAAAAATAAGCTTTAATTTTTAGGTTAGAAAACTTTATAAAGTTTTTTTTGTTTTAAATCAATTTAACCTTTCATTTCTGGAAAAGTACTTTTCAAGTTTTTAGTAATCAAATTTAGTATAGACAACATAATTTATTTTCGAATCACCTCTTCAACGAATTTATACTTTTTTTCCTGAAGCCGATTTTTATGTTAGACAATTTTTTTGAACAGAACTGATGCAGACAGAGCTGATTTGCATATCAAATGCCAATCATTTGTTGTACTTCAATTCGTAAAATTCAGTTTAAAGTACGAAGTTCAGACAAGTCAACTTAAATCAAATTTACTTAGTTAGTAGTTTCCTTTCCTTTAAAGATTCTCGTACATCTTTTTGGTTTCTTAATAAAAGAAATCTTATGGTTTGGTTTGCTTAGAGAACTTTCCCTGTGTAATATTGTTTGCAGTTTGTAACAAATTTAAAACTTTGCATTTTTATTTCTCAGGTGGAAATCTTGGTAGTTGAAAACTATAATTGATTTCATTTCATTAAAATAAATAAATAAAATTAAATAATTATTTTAATTCATTCAGTTTCTTTTATGAACGGTAAGTTACGAAAATTCTTTTAAGGGCTAAATCAAATTACAATGAATTATTAATCACTTGAAAATATTTAAGGAAAGGGAACAGTGGCGAGTCCAAGGGGAGGGGCTATCGGGCTGCACCCCTCCAAAGCTAAACTAAAATTCTTGATTTAATTTAAAATCACTACAACTGTTTGATATTAATTTTCATTAAAAAATAGTAATAAAATCGTGACAACATTGCTTTCTGACTTGACAGGATCGAAAATTGTCCTACTTTTCTAGTCATTCCACTTGCACTTGTGGCGTTGGCGCGGTCTAAAATATTTTTTGCTCAGTTATTTCATTGTATTTTTTATTAAATTATCGAAAGTATTGTAGTGTTCTTTATTGTTCTTATTGTCAGGAGAGGAAAGCCTGTAAGGTTAAAGTGTTTTGGTTTATATAAGCCATGAGGTTTGACATTCGTCACTACGATACAAAATTTTTATGACCTCATCCCCCCCAAAACCCGAATCCTGGATTCGCTACTGGAAGGGAATATTAAGGAAACATACAGCCTGAAGCTTAAAATTTTGCATTCGTTAAAAATTTTACAGAGTGATTATTATATCAGCTATACATTCAGAAACAAAAAAACTGTTTATTAATCAACTACAAATATTCATTTTACCTTCGCTTATATAAATGTTGGTTAAGAGTGATAAAATTTTAGTTTATTTATTAATTGATTGAATTTAAAGAAGAACTCAGTTAACGAATGCATTTTAGTACCATAAATAAAAGTTATTATTTCAACTAAAGGGTATATAATAAATAATATACATTGCTATTTTTTCACATAACGTTTTTGTTTTCCTTATAAATATTTTATTCGCAATTGTTGTTTGCCAAAGGCATAAATAATGTTTCTCGCATTTTTACGAAATTTTACTGGCTTAGAATACTAAGACTGATATTGAGAGAATCAGCATGTTTTATTTTACGTTAAATATAAAATAATGTAAGAGAAACGAATTCTTTGATTCAATGAAGTCACTTTACTATCTATATATATAAAAAGGTAAATTACGTGACGCGGAAAAGGGGTTAATTTCTCGCTTGCCGATGGCAACGATCAGTTTGTTTGCGAAACAAATTCGGTAGCATCCGCCATCTTAGGCATAACTTCATAGTCATAGCTTGTAATTATATTCTTTCTGGTGTAAAAGAACTTTTCTCGAAAAAAAATGAGTTTGAGACATGTAATTCACAATATTTCTTACAATATAATGAAACTTTAGATGAAATCCTTCAAAAGAGATCAGATAGAAACGAAGCAGATGGGGTTAGGCAAAACAGAGAACGTCTAGTTCAATGTCAAAACAGTTTGAGTCAGCGAAGATAAAATCGTGTCAATTCACAAACTGAGGTGAACGTCATGGAACTAACTGTTGTGAACATTGTACATTGGCTACTTTTCTGTTATACGTACACCACTTGGCGCCTTTTCTATCATGCCAAATTTTCTTGGAGTGCTGAATTGCCAGTTTGGCTTTTAGATGCGTCAAGAAAATCATGGTATGTGTATAACCGAGCGTAGACGCTCTGCGAGGGTTCAACTAGTTAAAGTAATTCATGCACTATTTTCAGCAGATTTTAACAGCATTTTGTTACACAAGACTTGCATATAAGAAAACTCGAATAAAAAGAATCAACTATTTGTCTTTAAAATACATAAGAGAAATCAAATATCCAGCAGAGATATAAAATTCGATTGAAACCAAAATTTTTATCAAAGTTCAAACGACTGTAAAAAGCTCAGAGAAAAACACCGAATCTATATTTCCAATAAATATCATAATTTAAGAAATGAGTATTTTCTCGTACTACTAGTTATTTAATTTTTAATGATAAAAAATCTATTTTAATTTAAAAAATAATTATCATAGCTTAAAGGCATTTAATGAGGAAAAAAGCATGGTTAAAGTAAAAAAATAATAGTAATCTAATTTCATTATGCAATATTAGTTTTTGCTTAAAATCAATTTAACTTCTATGATCGAGCTACACTATGGATAAAATCTATCTTCTTTAAAAATAAGTAGAAATAATTTAAAGTCAAATGAAAAAAGTATGATTTCTGAAATCATACTTTTTGCTGCATTTTTCGAAATCTAAAGTTAAATGAAGTACACTTTATTTTGGGAAATTATAAAAGTTAACTAAATTTTTATCCTTAAAAATAACGGAAACTTCTATCGCTGTCAATAAAGACAAATGTTTAATATTACAATGAAGAGAAATGATCATTGAAGCGGAAAAGAGAACTGAATTTATTTTGGGAAATTTCCGCTTTTGGATGGCAGTTTTAATGTTGTTTGAAAAACTTTTCTGTCCATGCTCAGCGAAACAAATGGTGTCAATTTTCCAAACTCTGCAAAATATTTATGTTTTTTGTCACAAATGCACAGATGACCTTAAGAGCGGAATAGGTCAATGTCATTTAGTTCGAAGTTGGCTTTTGTCCAAAGCGCTACTGAAAAGTATGAGGAAATTCATTTTAGCTTTTAAAATATATTTAGCTGCAGATACTGTAGCTTAAATCCGAGACAATAAATGGTTTATTGCCCATTATACAAGTATTGTAGTGGGTTTAAGATAAAATTCTTGTATAGTGTCACCCATATCAGACATTAATGTTTGGAAAAGGGATTTATCACAGTAATAAACTCATTTTATGAAAAATCAATTAGCCCTTGTTTGATTAGTTTGCACTTTAAGTTTTCTTTTATTAGTGCGTATTGCAATGAAATCACCTTTTTAATGTTTATATAGTTGAAAAAATTGTCAATTATTCCTACATTTGTTTTTCTGACTGTATTTATCATCATAAAGAACATAATAGTTACTATTTTGTATAATGTTATGAAAGAAATATTTTTGCTGCATTTTGTTCACTGTTCTTAAAGAAATTTACAGATATATTTGGAATTAATTATTTCATTTAACTTATTTTTTTACCTTTTCGTGAATAAAAATATCAAGTTAAAATGGGAAATGTTATCAGAATTATAAACGACCCAATGACGAAATTTTTTATGATAATTTTTCATGCACTTTTGTATGCTATATCATCGTTTTTTACTTTGTATATCCCATTTTGTATTCAAAAAATTATTGCTCAAAAACTCCTATACTTAGGCATATACTTATTTTTGCAAGTTGGAAATACCGTCATGTAGTTTGTAATAAGACCAATTACCTTATTAAATTTCAGTGTATTGCACTTTCCCTTCTTAGCTCGGAGAATAGCAAGGCTGTATTCTGGTTCTCAACTCGTGTTGTACAGCATTTGTTAAGGAAAACTAGACACACCATCTGTTATCCGAGATTTCAATTGACTTTTTGAATATCATGAAATGGTGCAGCAAAAAAGACTCTTTTCTTGATATAATTTCAAAAGAAGAAATCAAGAGGAGTTATACCGGGAGAGTGTGGAGCCCATGGTGTAGTCCATCCCTCTGACTGGAAATTTTTAGGGCAGGGACGGATCATCATCAGAACCGAAGTGAGAGGGCATTCTATGGTCTTAGAGGAATGCCTCCATAAAAATCAATAAAATCCATTTGAACAGAAATGGACGATTTGGTTTCATGGAACCACCAAACACATTGCGCTTTTTCTCTCATTGATGTCATTACTTTAAATCTAAGTTTTGATTCATTTCTTAAGTTTATGGACAGGCTTCGCTATCTATTTGACGGCAAAAAAATTTCTAAGAATAAAGTTATGCAATGATAAAAATTTTACATTCCTATTTACAACGGTTATTTTGTACTCACGTTTTGTAATGTGGGAAAGATTTTTGTGCTCATCCTGCATTTCTTCCTGCCGTTTTATTGGGGTTTTGCCTTACAGTTTGCAAAGCTTTTATCTATACAAAGGCGTATTTAAGGCAGCATAAGCCAATTACTTATTATATGACTAGCAATGAAGTAAGAAGCTAGAAATCAACTTGATTTGTGAAATATGAACCGCAACAACGCAGTTGTTCACATTCTTAATATTTTTGCTGGCAGCAGGAAAAAAAAGTCAAACCAAAATAAAAATATTCAATAAACCAGCTAGCCATTTCTTCAAAGTGCATAATAATTTCAAAAAAATAAAGCTATACAGAATTAAATGAGTGATAATGGGGCTTATAAATTTAAATCTTAAACATTCATGTCATTTTGCGCCACAATTAAAGAGAATGCCATAGCATTCACGTCTGCGAACATCTGAAAGTGATTCAATGGCCTTCTGTTCAAATGAAAAATTAAAAAAAAAATAATTTGTGCGGACGAGAAAAAAATATTTTGAATTTGTTTAAATACTTCTAAATATGCATTGCAAACAAAAAGAATATTCATATTTGTAATAATTTTTTCAATACGATAATTAACATACAGCATGAAAGACACGAAGAAGGATTTTAGCATGTAATATCCCTTGCAAACTGCATTTCACAGTGTTTTACCTTCATCAACAATAGAGTGATGAGAGCATCGAAAAATCGAATTCGATAATCAGATTTATTAACCACTTTCGATAAATATGAAAAAACTCACTTTGTTAGAAATATAGAGTTCGGTGCACACGCCAAAACGCTTCCTCGTCAATACATTGTATTTACAAACATATTTTTTTGGATGATATTGGGACTTGACATACTTTGACGAAGCAAGAATACCGAATTCCAGATTTCAGATCTCACTTTACATGAATTAATTTTCTTTGTTACGAACTGAAAAATGATGAAATGCATTATATTATCAAGTTTCCCGAGTAAAATAATAAAAAAAAACATGCAAACAGATGGAACTTTATCCGAACATAGATTTGATAAAAATCAATGTCAGATTAAAATTTTTAAAACTTGAACTTATTAGAATAGTGAAAATTATTTAAAAGGTGGGGAGTGGGTTATTATCCGTCATTAGGCGTCGATCGTAGTGAAGCGATGCAACGCTGTGCTTAAACTCGAAAATAATACTTAAACCAAAGAAATCTATGAGAGATTTATAAAAATAAAAAGTATTATTTAAGTGAATAAGTATAAGTAGACGTTACTTGTTTCCAAATATACTTGTATACAAATATACTTGCTCTCTCGATTGTAATTATTAATACTATAAAACATTTCATTTTTCTGACAGTGAATATTTGAGTCGTGTAGCTGCAAAACTGGTCATCTCCAAAGCAGAAAATTCTCCAGAAAAGTGGATTTTCTGTCACATTTAGCCAAAATGAAATTAAAAAACTATTGCATGGCATTCGATGCATTTGGGCAGTGTGATTCAGTATATGGTAATAAGGCATGATGAAGGGAGGGAGTTATTTAAGGTTTCGTTTTGGAGATGGCTAGTTTTGCATCTCGTTTTGGACATAGCCAGTTTTGCAACAATGTGAAATCTAAATAAATATGCCAAATTGTATAGAAAATAGGAGGCATAATAATTTTCTCAAAGTATTCTCGAAATAAGGAGGTATCCCATAAAATATAGATTCAATCATAAAAAAATTCAGATTTTCATGGCCAGTGGCCATGAAAATCTGATTTTTTTTGCCATTGAACCCTGGACTTTTGCCATTTGACTGGAGAAGATGTGGCCATTGGCCACATCTTCTCCATGGTCTCATTATACTAATAGAAGTTATATAGTAAATACTATTATTTCTTACTTGAGTGTTATTCCAACAGTTGTGAAATTCCATGCACTTGCACGTATTTATGACAGAGTCACAGCGTTCTTTTTTGGCTCAAATGCAGCTGATCTTCGGTCTCCCCTCTCTTTTTTGAAGACACAACGGACATTTACGTGATCTGTACGCCCCTCCCATCTTACAGTCGTCTTCCACTTCCATTTTTATACATAAATAAATAAATTATTATGAATAGAACCTACTGCTTCCTACCACCTCTCGCTTCCACCCAAACGGATCTCTTTTACAGTACCGTATCTGGTGAAGATAACTTCAACATTTTTCTCCATCTTGTTCAAAAGTGCAATAATTCAGAAAAACCAAACTCGAACGTATCTCAGTGTCCACATTAACAGCT
Source organism: Araneus ventricosus (assembly GCA_013235015.1). Taxonomy (NCBI): domain Eukaryota; kingdom Metazoa; phylum Arthropoda; class Arachnida; order Araneae; family Araneidae; genus Araneus; species Araneus ventricosus. The sequence continues at coordinate 135,272 of BGPR01001440.1, forward strand.
GTAAGCCTGCGTTTGGCAATGTTTCACGAAACTACCGCTGCACTGCCTGGCGGGTTTATAAATGGTTGGTTTTGAATCCGTATCCATTAGTGGAGATGGACAGTTCTGCAGCATGCCTTCACTCTCGGGCGCATTTTAAACATGGATAGGGCCAGGTTTTAAGCATTTTCGTGATGTCAAGTAGTTAAAGAGATCATATAGACTTAAAATCTTTGAAAAAACGCATTTTTGAAAAAAAATAAAGATGTTCACTTTCGTAACTACACGACACATTTAATTGATGTATATAAAAGAGGAAAGTATGTATGTTCGTTTTTTTTGTTATTTATGCACGCCCACACCGTTGGACTTACGGCGACCAAATTTGGCATAGTAATGGATTAGCACAAGAGGGAGCTAACACAGCAAAAATTATTTTAAAATTCGAATCGATTTTTGTTGATTTGATGTTAAGTGGTAAATTAGGGCGTTCTTTACCTATTTTCGCAATATTTCTGCATTTAACCTCATTGTAAAACCGCAATTTTTATATCATTGTAAAATGCAAAAATTCGCCGTTCTAATAAAAGAAATTTGTAGCTTATACGTAATTTTGCTGATTTTTAGAAGAATTTTGAAAAATAGTCAGTTTTCCAGAAAAAATCTTAGTCTTGAATTTAAATTTCCTGCACCCGACGTTCTAATTTCATTAGCTTTTTCAATTTTTTTGAGGTAATAACTGGAACATTCCTCCCTGATTTAAAGCAAGAATGGTTAGAATATCCTTTTTCGTTGAATTTTACTTAATTTTTTCCTGAAGTGTTAAGAGATTTTTTTTTTGCTCGATTAATCCGTTCTTTCTATGTTCTTCCTTTCTTCTTTTTCAAGGTTGCATGCTGCCTTCCCAGTATTCATTTCGCATCGGTGACGTCATACGCTCTCGCATTCTTTCTACCTAGCTTCGTACAAAGGTCGCGTGTTGCCTTCCCAGCATGCATTTCCTATCGGTGACGTTATGCTCTCTCGATCGTTCGATCAACGATACGATTTGTTTGTTTTATACTTTCGGCAACGCGGGGTTAATTCTGTACATATAAGTTTTATTGTTTAAAATAAATGCTGTTTTCCCAAAGTTCTCTCGTTTTCTTTCAAACCATACTGTTATAAGGTAATAAAAAGAGTAGATTTAAAAGGGCATTTACGTTTGTTGAGGAAAGTTAGTGACAATAATTATTGAAGAAAACGGAGGCGGGCATATGAAAAAATATGAATCCCGAGCAACGCCGAGTTATCAGTTAGTTAAGTTAATAAACGGACAACTTAAATTGATGTTTAGTGGGTTAGTATTCTTCAAATCCACTTAAGCGGTTAATTAATCTTATTTGTTTTAAAAAGTTAATTGTACATTTTTAAAACCAAATGGATATTTATTTAGATGTGCAATAAAATTTTTAGAATATCATATTCTGCAGAAAGAACTTAGTAAAATAAACTTTCCGGCGAAAATTCCAATAAGGTAGACATCTTCTTTGAAACATTTTAGAATACTCACATGTACTCAACATCAATTTTGCTTTGTTTTCTTTCCTGACGTACCTTAAAATATAATTTTCAAATTAAGTCTTAAGTTAAGTAAATTTAAATTACATTTTAAAAAGTAAATTTGAATTTCTTATTAAGAATATGGAAATTCTGAATTTTCCCGAAAAAATGCGCCTAATGAATTTCAGAAGAATGATGAAAATATTTAAATTTGATGCTTTTAAAATTAAATTACTTTTTAACATTGAGACATGCAATACATGAGGTTCCAAAACTGAATTCAGTTGAGAACTTTAATAAAATAAAATCATGATGAGATTCTCTGAATGGCATTTCCCTTCTTCTCTAAAATAATCAATTTAAACGTCACATTCTTCAAGCCTGCATATATAAAATGAATATGTAATTCTGAGTTTAATTAAAAACTCTTTACGTTCTATTCATATCTTAAAAAAAGTCTTTCTGAAAAATTCTGAAAGACCCTACGATTTAAATTAAAAATATTAAATCGCGGAGGTTAAAAAGATTAAATGAATTTATTCCCTTCTACTTCGATAGAAAATTTTAAAAACTATAATGAATGTGACAATTCCCATAAAGAAGACATTTTCGAATTAAACATGTGGATAAACATTGATCCATTGCTTGTTTTCGAATATATTGTTTTTATATATCAGCTTAAGTTTCCTGTCTGAAGTGACATTTTGGACACCTTGTGCAGATTTATAATCAGGTGTTTTCCCTCCAAATAGTAAAACACTATTTGCTGAAAGACAGAGAACACTAACGTGAGATTAACGGCGTGGCAAAAGTAGTATGATTATCACTGAGAATGAAAGATTTTCAAGATGGATACAGTAATGCAAAAGTGAGATGTAATTTCGTTTCATCCTAGGTTTTATCTTACTTTCCAAATTATTTACCTTTCATGCCCTTAGTAGCACTACCTTGCATAATCTAAAGGAAAAAAGAAAGAAGCTTGGTGCCGGAGAAAACAAACTGAGCAATCTCATAGCAGACTGGCTTGAATTGTTGTGTAAAATAGCACGTGTTAGTCGGGAAAGAATTACACATTTTTTGTAAATAGTTCCGTTGTTCTTGATATATTTATGCAACGTGAGAACCCAGAGAGAGTTTTCCGCCAATCTGATAGTCAAATTTAGTTATGATGCCATTTTCAGAAACCAGATGAAGCACCAGATAAAAATTTTCATTTTTAACACAGCAATATTCTCTGAATTACAGAACTGCATTTGCGTTTATTCTGTGTAACGACGCATATCCATGGTGAGGCTAATTGCCATGTCTTTGCTTTTTAAGGTTAGTTTAAAAGCGATGGAATGCAATCTACTACCACTTTACGATGATATTCATTTGCTTTTACTTGGAAGAGATTTGGTGTGAAATTGACCTCAGTTAAAGAAAAGTTAACGGGTCAAAATTACTTTTGCTAATATTTATAACCAATCCGATTTCCTACAGCCTTTTGGTTTTTAGCTAGATATCTGCAAGGAATGAGCAACTTTTAAAAACTTAAGTTCACCAAAAATAATACCATACGACCACACGCGGGAATCAGAGTTATAACTTTGATAAATCTGTATATAGAAAAGAGGAAAGTATGTGTGTGTTTCGTTTTTTTGGTTTTTATGCACGCCCACACCGTTGGACGGCAACCAAATTTGGCGCTGAGATGGATTAGAACAAGAGTGAGCTAACACCGTAAAAATTATTTTAAAATTCGAATTAGAGTTCTATTAATTTAATTAAATAACGAAAATTAAGCCATTTTTAAAGGGTTTACGTCAACAACTTCTGAAATATTTATCGTAAGAAAATTATGCTTACATTACCTTAAAGAGAAAAAATTATCTTTTAATGATACCAATTTAATTGTTGTACAATTTTTTCTCTAACTGTAATCGACGTTTCAAAATTCATTTTAAACGAAATTTGTAACAATATTTTATATTGTTATAAAATCAAATTTATTATTTCATCAAATCTTTTATTCACGTGTTTTTACCACTGTTAAAGTTATGATAAGAAAATATTGCTTTCTATGGTCATTGACTCCAAGGTAGATTTCTTACTTCCGCCGTTATTTCGTAGCATGCACTTAACTTCTGTTTTTATTTTGTAGCTTTTAATATGCCCTCAAATATTCAGTGACGTTAGTTTTGTTACTATGCGATGTTTTGTTTAAATTTAATAAATTTTTGAATGATTAATCGGCGGTGTGGTGACCGGGGAGTAAGGGATGTATAGATGCCAGTTTTAGGGACACCATGGAGACAAAACATCACTGTATTTATGCCAGTTTTTAAAGCAAAATATGATTAGGGGGTGTAAAAATAATATCAGGCTCCGAGGGCCATTTGCGCTTGCTAAGAAAATGACGCTTGGGGGGAAAATGATATTTCCTGGGTGCCACTTACCCACGATACGCCACTGACCATGTTGACAAACCGTTAATATGTTTGTGTCACTTTTTAAAGTCAAATACAATAAGGACTCGAAAAATACCATGTCCAGAGTGCCGTTTACGCAAGTTAAACCTCTTATGATGAAGGGGGAAGGGGAGGAAAAAAAATCATAGTATGACCCGAGCTTCACTTACCCTCGATACATCACTGTCAATATGTAAAGTCATAAAAGGTTAATCGAGTCCAGTTCATACCGAAGGGAGAGGGCCTAGGGAGACAAAGAAAGAATGGTGATTCTGGTCAGGGACAGAATCACCATCAGGACTCTTTTGCGACTAAAACTGACCGAATTATGGAGCTGTGAATATCGCTGACTTAGACCACTTTACACCATTTCAATAACCGTTTTGAAGACGATCCACCAACCAATGCACAGCACTTGCTCGACGAGGCCGCTGATTGGTTGAAAATCATAAAATTCGAAGCTCCAGAACTCGCTCAATTTTAGTCGCAGAAGAGTAGGATTTTTGTTTAAAATATTTTACTAAATATGATTGGTAGGACCGGGGGACCGTATAAAAAATTAGAATTCGATTTTTTCAGAGATATATTTAGTAACTCAAAAAAGATGTATTATAATTCTTCCCTTCATTTAAAGCATTTTTACATTTGGAACTATATGTCCATCTCTAACGGTTTAGAAATTAGCTATTGGACTGCGATAAGTGTGGACACCCTGTATACTAGCTGATATACCCGGCGTTGCTCGGGGTAAAAATATTTTCAAGTCCAAGTACTTATAACACTTTCAATTTAATAAAATAGTTTTTCGCGGAAGCGTTTTTCGTTGATTTTCGTTAATCCACTGACCCTTTTTGACCAGCAGTGAAACAAAATTCTTCCTTTTCTCTCCTTAGTTTGAACCACCTGGCAAGCATCTCGTAGTCCTTGGTACTCATTTCCCCCTTCCCATCATTGCTACGGCAAGAACAAAAACTCATTCATATCTTGGATTTTATTGACATTATCCGAACTACAGTTCTATTCTCTTTAGTGTTTTTGTCACTGACCGAAAAAAAACCTCATAGTGTTCTTTCTTTGTCTCCTTAGACCCTGTCCCTCCGGTAGGAAGTGGGTTCAACAGTCTTGAAGGATTTTACACATTCATTATGATCATTAAAAAATTTGTAAAATTAAATGAAACGTCACGGAAAGAGAGTAATTAACATCATTGAATTGTAGCGCAACATATTGAAAGAGGTATATGCTACGAGATAAAATCTAAATAAAATTTCTGCCTTTCTGCTAACATTCGAAGAAAAGAATATTTTTATCATAACTTTCACAATGGTAAAAATACAGGAATGAAGGATTTGATAAAGCGATCAATTGGTGTGAATTTAATTACAATAACAGAAAACATTGTTATAAATTGTGTATGAAATAAATTAGAAATGTTTATTAAATTAAGAAAAAGAACGCATGACATTTAAATTGAAATCTTGGAAAAGATAATTTTCTGCATTTTAAGATGGTATGTAAATTATCTCGTGCAATATATATTTCTGAAATTATTTGCGAAAAACTGAAATAAAACGCCGCGAGTTGGCTTAATTTTCGTTATTTAATTAAATATCTTGGGAAGTAATTTTTTTGAAAATTAGAAAAAGTAGAATTAATCTAAGAACGGACCTAGAATGGCATGTGAAAATTTCTTGTCAAGAGTATTCACAGTTTAGGAGGAGTTCTTGCGACAGATAGACCGTTAATACATCTTTTTTTCCCCCTCCCTTTTTCTGCTTCCTACGATAGCAACCGGATTAAGCTAAGTAACCTTGAAGGCTTAGCACACATTCATTAGGATCATTTAAAAATTTGTCTAAATTAAACAAACATTGAGAGAAAATTTACTAACGTCATTGCATCACTGTGTAACCGTATTAAAAGGTGTAAATGCTACGGAAACCGGAAGTGAAAAGTCTACTTTGTTGTTTATGCTCAAGGAAAACAATATTTCTTATATTAACTTTAACACTGGCAAAAGCCCGCGCGCGAAACAGTAAATTGGCTTGATTTTATTTCTATACGAATGAAAAGTACTGTTAGAAATTGGGTTAAAAAAAGAATTTTAAACCTTACTAACAATCAGAGAAAACACTTTATCGCAATGGAATAATATCATTGAAAAGATAATTTTCAGCTCTTTAAGATGGCGTAAAAATATTTGTTGTCTAATAAATGTTTCAGAAATTATTGGAAAAAAAACCCGTCTAAGCATTAGGCTTAACAGCGGCTAATTTCCGTTATTTAATTAAATATCTTAAGAACTAATTAACTCTGAAAGTTGAAAATAGCACCGTTGACCTAGAAATGTGCTCTAGAATGTTGTGTGCAAATTTTACTCGCTACAGTTCACCATTTAGGAGGAGTTCTTGTGACCGACCGACAGATAGACAAATAGACAGGCACATCTATGTTCTGTTTTATATTATAGATATAGATATAATTCATGACTAGAATAGACAGAGAATAAAGAGATTTATATATATATGTTACCAAAATCCCTTAAATTCAAAAACTGTTAATGTTCATATCACCTAGGTAATCTGCAGATTAATTGATTTGTTCCTTTAAAATGCGGATTCATCTACAACTTTTTCTTTGCAAAGTCCTTTTCACCAAACTGTCGAAGCCGACGCACAATTTTCTAATATCCCGGAGGGAGAATTCCTTATTTGCAACGAAATTCAGGTTGAATATCTTAGCCCGTCTACTTTTAACAAAGGCAACAATACAGAACACCTTTTGTTGTGCGTTGTCACCTCGAAGCGAAATGATACCAAACTAGTGCGACAAAAGATGCTTCTTGCAATAACTCACGCGAAACAAATGAAACTTCAGAAGGTCCCATTTACAAGGATTTATGCAATAGCTATCTGAGTTGATTGGTTGTGTAGATGAAGCCTTTCAGATTTGGGACGTCTATGAGTATGTGTATATATATATAAAAATTATATTTTTCATATACCCATTATCCGGAGAAAACAGAAAGAACGTGAGTTACGATCCAAAAACACATGCCTTTTCTTGCAGCAATTCGCTACAAACACATATTAGGAGAAAACAACAACAATGATGTTAATAATTTCTGAAAAAAAACTTCATAAATTTTTTTTTCTGCGAAGTTTTTTCTATTTTTTTAAATGTAATCTGTATACAAAATCATTAACAAGTAAACCTTTATATTGTATTAAAATTAGAAAATGAAAGTAACCTCTTTTTATTCTGTAAATAATTAGAAATTTTTATGTAACTTGACTTGTTTCATGTTTGTAAAGACGGAATTTTGTAATCAGGCTGACGTGCCAGAGGTATGAAATTTGTACACTTTTGTAACTCGATGACTTCAACCTTTTGAAACATCTTCAGCACATAAGTATCAATTAATCTATTAATTTAAATAAAATTTGATTCCATAAAAGTGGAACCACTCGGAAGTAAATTCGAGAAAAAAGTTTATTTCAAGATTCAATAATATTTATGTAATGAATTATAAATTAAAGACAGAGAAGGAGAAAAGAATTAAAGTAACATTCTGAAATTGTGTTTTTCAGAACTGTTTGTATTACATTTATTGCCTTTCCTTATGGAATATATCATTTTTTTTTCATCCACGAAAGAACATACTTATTTGCTCTTTGTTTATGAAGAAAGCAATATAAATAGTCTGCTTCAAAAAGAAATCGAAACGACTAATTACGCAAAACAAAGCTGGCAGTGAAAAGAAACCTAGTGGAACTAATTTAAGTATGCGCAGGTAATCTTTCCCAATCATCTAAAGTCTTTCCAATAGCACCTTACACAAATGATATTCTGTCGTATCCAAATTGCCTAGGGAAGGAATATAAAATGTAGCTTCCACTTTATTTATTGTCTAAGAACATAAAACGAAGAAAACCCATTAGGAATATCACCAAGATTTTCATCTTTTGTAGGACTGATGTCTTTCTTTTTTTTCACTGCATTTTTTTCATAGTATCAACTTTCTATCGCTTTCAAGCATGGAAAAATTTATGACTCTGTTTTAGCTATTGCCGCTGATGAAGTACTGGTTTAGTTCTTTTCGAAATATTTTTCAAAAAGAAGAAATTAAGGCTTTTTGCACTGTTTCGACATTAAGGTTTCTGCAGTCTATTTCGGGATAATCCACCAAAGGCACTGTTTTATTCCTTTCCATTTAGTATGATTCACTCCTTTATCTGTAGGGGGAGAAATCTATACTCTTTCGAAATTTGGTTCTCCTTTCACATCTGTACTGTTATGCGTGTTAAGCCTTTGCTATACTCCGTTGACTTTTTAATACCGGTTTTTACTTTTTATGCCGAGAGTGAGAGATTTAATCTGTGTAAAAAAACTCCGTCTTTCAAAATAGAGGGAACTTTCTTAACTTTTTATAGTTGGCTACGTCTCAAACAGAGCAGTAAATTTTTTAAATTTATGAGAATTCTTCGTATCAATTTTCTTGAAATGACATTTCCCTCTTTCAGAAAATTACTCTCGAAAACGATACAAGTTTAAATGGGATGAAAAGAAAAAATAACCTTTGGATATTAAAGATAAAAAAACATTGTTTATGTACTGTGAAAAGAGCTAATAAGCAATGATCGATATAGCAAAAATGAAATTTTGCATTAAATATGTACATATACAAATAAGAAAACTCATTTATTTGCGATGTCGAAAATATGCTGTCTGTGCGAGTTATATAGTGCTTCGAATGTGGAGAAAAATTAAATTATACAAATACGATAATATAAAAATATTCTTAGATAGAAGATTTGATTTCAAAATGAACGCAATTGAACATTATATTAAGGTTTACTGATGTATGAAAATTATTAATTCATATGGAATATTATAGATATTTCATTAATTACAGTTAGAGTTACGTAAATGTACTAGTAAACAGAATTATTAATGATGACTGCTAGTTTTCAACTTTATTTTTGCACTGTGCGATACATTTTATAATGGATTTGAAAGCGAAAATATTTGTAGTTTAATTTAAAACGATGGATTTTTAATCATCATGGAAGGTACAAAAACTTCTTCAAAACTGCCTAAACTGGAAAACATTTTAAAATCTTTCTCTTAGATTTTCCCCCATTTTTGCCATTAATGTAATTTAGAATTACAATTAGCTATGCTTGAACGTAGCGGTAAATAGAAATATTAATGACGACGCATTTTCTATCTGATCGATTTTGAAAGAGTTTGAATAAACTAATTTTCAGTTCCCTAAATATTACATGGAATATACAGTAAATAGTAAACATTAGCTTTTTTCCTTTGCTAAGTATCCTTTATTTTTCACGGAAAGCGATGATGGCAAATAAAATTTCTGATTTCTACAAATTTTAACCAAGATTTATCACCAATCTAACTGTGAATAGTGATGGAAACTGATGAATTTCCTATAAACCATAATCACATAATAATTGCAATTACAAGAAATATTTTCTTATAAAATTTTGGCAAGATTCATCAACCTTCTAGCTGTCATTATAAAGTATGAATTGTGGTCGAAATTGGTCAATTTAATTCTTCTCATAAACCATAATCATAATGATATGAAATACTTTCTTACAAAACCGATATAACCTGAAAAGCCAATTTAGATTTGAAATCACGTTATCAATATGAAATTTGATGCTATAACAGTCCCTGGCATCTGGCTTAGAGGAGTATAGAGAGTTCCTTTAAGGTTTCCCAGAAAATAAGACCATAGAATGTAATGGAACAAAACTCTTTATTGTTAACTAAATACACACTTTTTTCTAAATGTAACATAACCTGATTTTAACAGCTTGTTTCACAGCATTATCATCCTGGAATATCTAGCCAGAATGGAAAACCTTAACGATGCAAACATATATTTAAATGATAGGGGGGTCAAGATTTAGGTTTCAAAGAGTTGAGGAAACATTTTCCGTCCAAAGTGTGTGATGAGTCTTTACATTGCAGATATCGTATAGTGAATATATTAGAATCGGAAAAAATAGCTAAAATTAAAAGAACACTAAAGAACACTAACTTTGAGAGCCATTATCTGAGTGTGTTTTTTGTTATCAACTAGTTGATAACAAAAACGCACGCAGTGCATCTGGTACGCGCATACGCAGCAACTTCAAGGAATGCAGTGACAATAAGCAGAGGGTGACCTTTGAGAAAAGTCCTCTGCCAGATACTTCTTCATATTATTATTTGTTTTTTTGTTTCTGTTGCCGTTTTGGTTTCGTCCTATGATAGGATTTCAATTCTGTTAGTTAATTTTTGTATTACCATATAGTGATGTAGTGGGCTTGTCCAATTTCTTATAAACCATCGTAACTCACTACGAAACACATCTGCAGTGCTGTCTTCCCTAACAATGATATATCTGTCTTGCAGATGTTTTGAACTATTAGGTATGCACGCGATCTTTAACATTGCTACACATCTGCGACAAAAGTTGTTAACGTATCTTACTTTCTAGATAATCATTAGTAGAATGCAGCGGAATACGATTGAACAGTTTAAAATAATTTAAAAACTAGCAGAGACCAATAAAAGGAGATTCAATTATGAGAGAAGGTTGGAGGTGCGGGACCGACAATTATGGATAACCGGCGAAGCTAGTAGACGCCGGAGTGGATTTACTGAAAGACCGGTCAAAGAGGAAATAGCGACTAACTTTGTTCTGTAAATAATATAAATATTAATTTAAATTTTTTTGTACTCCAATTTGTACCCAAGATTTATTATGCAGGTGGTTATAAAATATTGGACCCATTTCAAAAATTCCTATGTTACTACTACTACTTAACTAATAATGTTACAACTACGGATTTTTTTAAATGAGAGCGCATTTTAAAAAGCTATTTTTTCAGATATATAATGTGCCGTTACGGCGGTCTAGTGGTCGTAAATTATTGGACATCTCCCATTTTTGAGAGCCATTATCTGCGAAACTATTAAAGCTAGAAGGAAAATAAAATCAAGAATTTGTAGTGAATTTTACGCTCTTTAATTTGTTAAATCAATTACAATTCGAAAATTGAATAGTTTTAAGATATTGAAGAAAAACTAAAAAAGGAAAGCAGAAAACGAGCATCTGCTTCTGCTGATCGGTAGCCGTTGCGTATGGAAATCTCTCTCTGTAGCAAATTTAGAATGCCGTAATGGTACGCCACCTATATGAAAAAAACTTTTTTATTTGCTCTCTCATTTAAAAAAACGTAGTTGTAATAATATTATTTTTTTTATTAATTTTTGAAATGAGTCCAATGATTTATGACCACCCTGTATAAATAATGTGATGTCTTCAATTCGTTTTTGTATGTGACGAAAAAAAGTTCATGCTACCTAAATTCTTTCATTGCCTCTCAGTGCGAATAAAGACAGAATAAATAAGTGTATATCTTCCATCGTTACGTAACAACTCTGGAAACAGTTCTAGAAGTCATTCATAATATGTAAGGGCATCTATAGCAAGAATTTCCTATTGTATTCTATATTCGGATACATAATATCAGGAGCCTAAAAAAGAATAATTGCATTCCACTGCTTATAGGATGCGCCTTATAAAATTGTTTAGCGCTATTTGATCGCATATTTTATTGCTTTTTTTTTCTACCAGCAAAATGTCTGCAACGTATATTTTGTCGTAATTTTTATGAGCATTAGAGCTGTGCTTAGATGACAGATTTCAAATTTATCAGAGCACGATGCAAAAATATATTTATTCAAAAGGAAAATATTTGACAGATAGAGGCAAATTATCTCGAGATATCTATCTGATATGAACTGTTTTTTCAATGATTTCACCCATGGTTTTATTTTGTATTATATGGGGAAGGATATTATGTAAGCTGAATATGAATTCTGTTGGGTACAATGTAATTCCTTTGCATATGAATGACTTGAGCGTTTGTTTTTGAGGAAGAAAGTTATAAAGTGTCCTTTGCATGCACGAAAAATGCACATTTTGGATCGATTATGATGTAATTGCAGCGATTGCTTTCACAGGACAGTTTACTGCATGTCGGACTCTGAACTGCGATTGCTACGTACAGCGTCACCTGTCGGTAACATTTGTGACTAATTTTGAAACTTCTGGTGGAGTGTTTTACGGTTCTCAGACTAAGTATACCACTAGTTTCATTCTTCTATCGACTCCGTTGCCGAGTTCAGTGGCGACGAGTCGGAGGGGGGGGGGGGGGTAAAAATTTAAAAAAAATTTTTTTGGTGTCTGACATACTTGCTTACTTTTTCTTTATATTTTTTGATAATATAACTATGGTTCTTACTATAGAACTTCAACTAAATTTTCTGGTTTTAGACTTATTAAATTAATTTATTCAACATTTTCTTTTCATATTATAAACTGAATTCAAACTACATTGCATTGACGCTTATAGTTGATTTTACTTAATTTATTTATTAAATTAACGTTTTATAAGTTATTTATTGAATTTGGACTCCAGTGTATTGAAAAATCCTATATGGTAAACAGAATATAGTACACTGCAAATTTTCAGAGACATGCTTTTAATGATTCAGAATTGTTAACTGAAAACATGAAAAATCTTTTATCTTTTTCGCCATAAAAATATAAAAGCCAAATGGTAACGCCTTTTTTATTCTAAAAGGTTTCTCAAAATAAAAATTCAACCTTATAGCACCGCATAAGAAGCAGGAAACAGGCGCTTGCGTAGTGTATCATACAGAGCAACTTTCTGTTATTTATTTGGATAGTTTGCATAGTTACGTTTGTCACGTGACTGTGATGCCACTTGAACTGTCTACCCTTTTATTAAGGATACCTGTTTTGCGGAAGCAAAGCATTTTTTAATGTACACATTTTAATTTTAATTAGAAAAATTATAGAATATTTATTATATCTAGTTTAATTTTAATTTTTTATTTTGAGAACATCAAAAACTTATTAATTCTTTTTTTTAATACTTTCTCAAAATTCATCCCTTCAAATTTCTCTTATAATTTCAAAATACAATCGATTCCAAAATTAAATACACAGTTCTTAAAGATTTAATTATTTCAAATATTTGCTGAGAAAAAAAGGTTCTGACAAGACTTTTTTTAAAGTGTGCTATGTTTATTCTTCTACACAATAATATTATATTCTGAATTCAATTCTGGAATGCAAGTAACCTTAATTTTTAAAAGTCAGTATTTGGCCTCCAATAAGTCACAACTTCAGCTACTTTTGTAAGCTTTTACAGAAAAAAAGAGGAAAAACACAACTATATTATAAATTTTTATTTCTTTTTGAAAGTTAACAAAAATCATTGTAAGATACGTTTTGCGCATAAAATTAGAATAACTCCAGCAATAAAAAAGTGATAAATTAGGCAAGATAAAAATAGAAATACGAGCAAAGGAATTTGAATAGTACCTTTCATGCCAACTCATATGAGAATCGTACTCGCGATGCACGCAAAACTTCATTATCTTTAAAAGATAACAAAAACGCAAAGGTATTGTAGATATCAAACATCAAATGCTAATATTGTTGCTCGTTTGTGCGATTAGATTTTCTCTATTTACGAGGTAGAATGCTTTAGAGTGAATTTTCTAGTCAAAATGTTTTTACGACAAAACCAAAACCTTATTCTTAAAAATAAAGCTGTAGAGAATTGCATTTTTAAATGGAGTTTCAAAAATTTCAATTTGTGCAGGAGAGAGGAATATTTCACTATTTGGGGTCCATTCTTAAAGTTTGATTCCATGTCAAAGACGTCATTCCAGTTAAATCTGAATCCTTGCAAGAAAACCAGTAAAAGTGAGGGTCTTTCGATTTATTTGGGAAGAGAAAGAAAATTTGAAGGATATTCTAACATTAGCCGTCTGAATGTCAAATTTAGGATAGTGTATGATCAAAGTGGTTTTGTGTTTGAGTAGAAATCTGAAACTGTTGCTGAATTAAGTGATGAGTTTGGATTTGAAAATGTGTGCAGTTTAAATATGCTGTTAATGTCTGATTCTCTCCGTAAATATCAAGAAGATGATGTTTTAGATATCAAATGCGAAATTCTAACTGAAGTCAGTGAAGTGAAAAATGCTTACAAATGTAACACTTGTGATTTACAATGTCTTTTTGACGATATCAAAAAGCTATTTAATAAAGAACGCTTCAATGATGCTATATTCAATGTGAATGGAGGTAAATTTATGGCGAATAAACTAATTCTCTCAGCACTTCCTGATGTACTACGGAAACAATTCAAATTGAAAGACACAACTCCCTTTGAGTTTGATTTGCCATCTATTGATGAGAATGTCATGAAACTGTTTCTCTCATACCTTTATTCAGGAAACTTAGAACTTTTGGCATTACATGGCCCAATTCCGATTGGAATGTATGAATATACTATTGCCCTTTCCAACTTAGAAAAATTATAAATTAAAAATGAAATACGACTTAACACAGAAATTTTAGTGAATGATGTTTGTGAATATACTTGAATAATTGAAGATTTCTGTACTTCAGATGAAGATGATGACCATTCAATTTTAAGTCCACCATTTGGTTCTTGTTTTGGAAACATTGTATGGGTATTAAGATTATTCAAGCAATGGGGCTCCAAGCCTCAGAACAAAATCGCAATTTTTGTCCAGTGACTTGGAGACTCAAACGATAATTACTTATCATTGAAAATTTCATTAATGGACGAAAATGGAATGCCTCATTACACATCAAGAACTGTTGAGCAGATTAGCTTTAACAGCATGTGCGGCTTTCCATGCTTCTTGGATAGGATCTTCATTTTTATCAGCCTAAATTTTTGTTCTACGATACGCTGATTGTAAAATGTAAACTTTAACTTTCTACTGGAATAAACAATAATACGGTGATATCTAACTATGTAAATTATAGAGCTGTATATGAAAAATTATCAGTTGATTTTAAGAACGTGTATAAAACCTGTTATTTTAGTGATCGAACTTTGGAAACCAGTAACCAAACAAAATTCAGAGTTCACAGAATGATTCTCTGTGCTCGATCACGAGTCTTTGATCGTATGTTAAGAGATAATTCGCAATCATCGTTGAAAATACCTAACGTCGATTCAAATGTCTTGGATGCTTTGTTAAAATACATATATTCTGGAAAGCTGTGTAATGTACCTTTGGATCTGATGTTGAAATTTTACGAGGCTGCAGATCATTTCATTCTGAAACGTCTCTAGAAGAAATCAA
Source organism: Araneus ventricosus (assembly GCA_013235015.1). Classification (NCBI taxonomy): domain Eukaryota; kingdom Metazoa; phylum Arthropoda; class Arachnida; order Araneae; family Araneidae; genus Araneus; species Araneus ventricosus. Next base: position 150,481 of record BGPR01001440.1, read on the forward strand.
CGGAGATCTTGGCAAAGAAGTTTCAAGTTGGACCTGTTTGCGATGTTTTCATCTTGGCTGATTCACATAAAGATGAAAAGTTAATAGCAGCTTCCATGAAGTTCATATGCTACAATGCTTCTGATGTTCTGCAACAAATAAATGGCAGGAAATGGTTAAGACCAACATGAATTTAGCCACAGAAGTTCTACATTCCCTCACAGAAACGTTTCTCCGATTCTCATGTACTTAGAATTTTCTCCTTGCTTGGAATGCTTTTAATTTGCAAGCAGATTTGTTTTAGAATACTTATTTATTAAAATCTCATACAGAACAGAACGCCGTCTCTTACCCCCGTACCCATGACCAGACCGGTCACTGGGAATGGGGCAAGACACGGGAATTTTATTTAAGAAAAAAAGAAAAGAAAAACAAACAAAGAGAAAGAAATATTTACACTACGCGCAGCACAGGCATTTTCACTTTTACACTATTAGTTCGTAATAAACTTCTTTTCTTTAGATGATGTTTTACCTTTCTTTTTTGAAGGGGGGGGGGGGGAATGTCCGGTAATTTGGAGATTGATGGTTCAGCTCGCAGGAAAGTTGAAGCCTAGGGAGGCCGGAAAAGATCTCTGTTTTCGCTTATGAATTTGACAATCCTGCGAATTTTATGCCTGGAGACGAGGTTATTGGCGATTCCTTTTAGCCATTCTTGTTCGAAATTTGGCACTGGCTTCCTCACATGCCAAGACACTGTGAAAAGGCACTCCGTGGTATAGTGAAATGTCGTGCCAATTCCACCATAACTGCAATAATCGGTGTCAGACAGGTGAAACCTTTTGAGATAGGTAGGGAAAGGGCCTAGACATACTTTAAAGATAAATCAGTAATACATAAATGAGTCACTTTTGGAATGGAACATGCGGTCGCAAAAGCAACATACGACCGCTAGAAGGGCCTCTTTGAGAGTGCAGTAACGAAAATATCAGGAGACCAAATGTTACAGGACAGAATATTAGATAGACTTTCTCGTTGAGCAGTACTAGAAGTAGGTATGGGTAGAGTAACACATCGCAAGTACGATTGTTGATGCTGAAGTGTTGTTGTGCATCATGATTCTTTGATGATCGCGGAGATTTTCAGATTCCAGCCAGTGCCAGTTATGTATATTCACCACACCACCTCTTGAAAATGCATTATTAATCAAACACCATTAATTAACTTAACATGTTTCATGTTCGTAATCATAAATTTTTGTGAATTAATTTTTCACTCACTTCCTGATGTGCTAGAGTTATGAGATTTTTTTTCCTTCTGTGTTCTCAATTTAATTCAATTTTTGTTCCACACACATGGTTTCATCTCGTAATGGATTTGAAAACAAACTATTTATAGGTTCAATAATATTTATAACAATAAATTAGAAATTAAAAACTGAAAAATAGACAGCGATTAAAATGAAATTCTGCTTTTCAGTGCACTAATAAAATGTGTTTAAAAAACCTTTTTAAATAAATATAATGTCTTTAGAATGATTATGTTTACCATTCTTGTTCTGTTAAGGAGACACGATGGTACAAGCACTTTGCACTATTTTTTCGTAGAACTCAAGTATCGGAATGTTTTCAGTTTCCATTTTTTTCATAATAAATCAAAAGAGCTTAGTCTTACAAAACATATTTCATAAAATCACATACCAGTTACAGTGATATTTTCTTTTCTATCCATATACGTTTTGGTCATTCCAGTTTATTATTATTATTTTGGAAAAATTTGAAACTCCTTAGTCTTTTTTATTCCTTCCTTAACCCCTTAAGGATCGCATTTTTTTGCTATCTAATAAGATGACCCTCCTGTTTTAGAAAGGGGCTGTCGTTTTCATTCATCTAAGAAGGCATAGAATACTTGAGATGCTGATGAATTCTACGTAATATTTGTGTCAAATTATAAAGCTAATTAATGATTAAATTTTTGTTTATAAGCTTAAAAATGCGATAATTCGATGCACGTCAATATGATGGGCGCGAGACTTAAGGGGTTAAAACTCGTTGCATTCAGAAGGGAGTTCAGTATATAGTATATAGATGCTTACTGTCATACTCAGAAGTGCAGTGGTATACTGAAATTCCATCTAGTTACAGAAAGGGCAACTGAACAAGTTGTATTAAAGTTTCCAATAAACAAATTATTATTATAAGTGTTTATGCTCAATGTTACATTTTATTTCTCACATATTGAAACAATAGATTCAACAAATTAAAAACAGTTAAAATGGCTTTTGCAGACTTATAAGGAATTGAAATGACTAAAAGTTAAGAAATTGTCTGATTTGACTTTGAAGTTTATAAGGTGTGCCCAAATGAAAATTAGACTACAGTCATATGTAAAGAAATTTTAATAACAATATTGTAATTACGGTTCATGTAGAACAGTACAACTATGAATAATTGATGCACTGATCCCAGCGCGTAGGAAGTGAGTGGATGGCTTCAGTGTACAAACTGGTGGGTCAGGCAAACACCCATTCTCGCCGCCTTCTGATTCTCTGACAGATGCTTGGGCACCTACTGTGTATAAACTTTGCCATAACTAAGCTTTTTGTGGATCATTTAATGCTAGGTTCCTTTGTTTATCGACAGTTGAACAGCAATTTTACGTGTGGTGATCCGACGATTCTTCCGAATGAGCTCATCCACAGCCGAAATCATGGCACTGTTGGTCACAACGTGCGCCTGCCCAGAACGTGGCAAGTCTTTGATGTTTACGCGTCCCGCCTCATAACGTTGACACCATCAGAATATGGTGCACCGTGCGAGATACTGCTTTCCCCACACTTCTTTCATCCTGCGATAAATTTGTGAAGCATGCTCTCCTTCTGCGCTTTGTGCTGATCTGGAGGAATCCATCATGCAATGAACTGCGGGAACAACTCTCCAGAAATGAGGATATTGATGCGAAGCCGTTAACAACACAGGTGCAACTGTGAATATCACCACGCTATCTATCAACTAACACATTAACTCACTGGTATTTGATACAACGCCGATGCAGCTAAGGTCTCCTTTTCACTTGGGAACATCTTATATTTAATGTTTAAATAAATTAACTAGTGAGATGCTACTCTATTAATAAAATTGGAGTTTTCTGAATAAAATAGAGAGAATTCCAAGGTGAAATAAAATCAAGGGAAGATTAATGTAATTTCTGAAATCGTGTTACTTGAACTTTACTTCATTTTATGAAGTTATATGTTGAGAAAAGAAATACGTTGAATAACTTTTAATATTTAAAAAGAAAATCCTCCAATCGCTATCAATAACAATAAATTTTGACATTATAATGAAGAGAGATGATCATTGAAGTGAATAAGAGAACTGAGTATATTTTGGGAAATTTCGGCTTTGAATGAAAGTTCATTGTTTATAAAAATATTTCTTCCAATATCAGCAAAACAAATGCTGTCAATTTTGCAAACTCTACAAAATATTTACGTTGTTTTTTCGAAATTCATGGACGACCATAAAAGCAGAACAGGTCAATGTCATTTGATTCGAGTTTGGCTTTTTTCCAAAGCGGTACTGAAAAGTATGAAGAAATTCACTTCAGCTTATGAAATATATTTATTTAAAGAAGTACAGTTAACTTTAAAAAAGCAATAAATGGTTAATGGCCTATGATATAAGCATTGCAACTTATTCAAGATAAAATTCTTAAGATTATAGTATCACCCATTTTGGACATAAATGTTTAGAAGGATAATTTATTTAAGTAATGAACCCATTTTATGAAGAAAATTATAGCTTTATTTTGATTGCTTTACTCTTTAAAAATTCTTATGAATGTCCATTTTAATAAAATTATATTTTTAGAATTTTTTCATACAAAAACGAAAGAGTTAAAAGTAATCCATATATTTATGTTTGTGCACATAATTGTATTTAAATGGAGGAGAACTATCATCCTAACTTTTATAAAACTATTTCTTTAAAATGAAATTTTCGAAACATTATTTTGATTTGCTTTTAAAGATATCGATAGCTGCGTTTTGAATTAATTCATTGATAAAACTCTTTTCTATAACCTTCTGTATGTAAAAATTTCTTAAGGTTATAATTATTTATAAAAGAAATAATGATGAAATTTTATATGATTACTTTTGCATGTCATGTCATAAGGTTAATATTTTGAATATTTTCTACAGCAAGAGATTTAAATGTAAAAAATTAAGATTTCATTAATGAGATCTTATCCAAGAAACTGTTTATAAAATTTACATTGTTATAAAATTTCAAAATTTTACAAGAATTCACAACTGAGTGTGGAGTCTTGCAAGGCGTTAAAACTTGCAAAGTGTTAATAAGTATGTGTTACTTTATTAATAATTTCAAGGGGGTATTGTAAAGTGATCCGGAATTCAGAAAAAACCCCAATAATTGTGGTCGAATGGATATAGAAATATGCCGACTTTTAAGCTAGTAGATAATGCGTTATTGTGAACTCAACTTCCAGTGAAAAAAAATTCATTTTAAATTTTTAGAGTTGTAGAAAAGCACTTAGTCAGTTTAAAAATTTGATGAAAACATCGATGATTATCCATTTCTGTTTAGTTCTATAGAATAACTAGCTGAGAAAATCCGGCGCTGCTCGAAATCCATATTTTTGCATATAACGGCCCTCTGCTCTTTTTCCCTACAAATATTGGTAATAACTTTCGCCAACAAACGTAAATTTTCTTTGTATCCTTTCTTGTTGAATAAAAACTTCCAAATATAGCCTTTTTATCATCTTATAACAGTATAGCTTGAATGAAAATGCGAGAAATTTTGAAAAAGAACATTTATTTTAAACTAACACTTAGATCGTTCACATTACGCACTCAATCTGCACCACGTGAATGATAAAGCCGAAATCAGTTCAGCAAATAATAAATTTTCGTTGAATTTTGAAAAGTGACAAGAACATATTAACGTTTTGTAAGAATAATTTTTACGCCCCCTAATCATATTTTGCTTAAAAAATTGGCATAAATGCAGAAATGTTTTGTCTCCGTGGCGCCCCCAAAACAGGCAACTGCGACATCTATACTTCCCTTATTTTCCGGTCGCTATGGTGCTGGACACTGATTAGGATCATTCAACAATTTCTGAAATTTAAACAAAGCATCACGTGGTAACTAAACTAACGTTATTGGATATTTGAGGGTAAATTAAAAGCTACGAAACAAAAACGGAAGTTAAGTGCTTGCTACGAAATAACAGCGGAAGTAAGGAGTCTACCTTAGAGTCAATGTAGACTCCAAGCAATAATTTCCAAGACAGCAATATTTTCATAACTTTAACAGTGGTAAAAGCACGTGAATAAAGGATTTGATGAAACAATAAATTGGTTTAAATTCGATTTTATAATAATAAAAGCATTGGTACAAATTGAGTTTAAAATGAATTCTGAAGCGTTTATTAAAATTGGAGAAAACATTGTACAACAATAAAATTTATATCATTAAAAAGATAATGTTTTGCTCTTTAAGGTGGTGTAAAAAATCTACCTTGGAGTCAATAACCATAGGAAGCAATATTTTCTTATCATAACTTTAACAGTGGTAAAAACACGTGAATAAAGGATTTGATGAAATAATAAATTTGATTTTATAACAAAAGAAAATATTGTTACAAAATGCGTTTAAAATGAATTTTGAAACGTCGATTACAGTTAGAGAAAAAATTGTACAACAATTAAATTGGTATCATTAAAAGATAATATTTTGCTCTTTAAGGTAATGTAAGCATAATTTTCTTACGATAAGTATTTCAGAAGTTGTTGACAAAAAGCGTCTAAAAATAGCTTATTTTTCGTTATTTAATTAAATAAATAAAAATGTAATTCGAATTTTGAAATAAATTTACGGCGTTAGCTCCCTCTTGTGCTAATCCATCACTGTGCCAAATTTGGTCGGCTTAAGTTTAATAGTTTGGGCGTGCATAAAGAGCCAAAAAACGAACACACATACTTTCCGCTTTTATATATAAAGATTTACTCATTTTGTGAACTTATAGGCTAGCAGAAAACGTCAGATATAGTCGGTACGTAAAATCTTTTCTATGTTTAAAAAAATTAACTTTACGCAAAAATAATTTTCTGAATTCTGTACCTGCATTCATTTTCGCTATTCTCTCTTACGGAATCCATCAACTTTTTTTTATCCAAGAAAGAATAGATCACCTCTCTCCTTATTTATAAAGAAAGCAATACGTTTCTTTCGCTTAAACGAGAAATCGAAATGACTAAATACGCACAGAAGAACCTAGCAGTAAAAACAAGCCAAGGGGAACTAGTTAACGTATGCTTAGATATTTTTTCCTAATCATCCTAAGTCTTTCCACAAACATCTTACACAAATGATGTTCTGTTGTACCCAAATTGCTCAGGGAAGGAATATAAAATGTAGCTTCCAGTTTATTTATTGGCTAAGGACATAAAACGAAGAAAACCTATTTGGAATCGCACCAAGATTTTCATCTTTGTAGGATAGGTATCCTTCTTTTCTTTTAGAGTATTTTTTCTGATACACGCGACTTTCTGTTACTTTCATGCGGGAAAAATTTACGATTCTATTTAAGCTATTGCCGCTGATGAAGATCTGGTTTAGTTTTTACGAAGTATTTTTTGCAGAGCGCAGGATTTAAGGCTTTTCCACTGTTTCGACATCAAGGTTTCTGCAGTTTATTTGGGAATAATCCACCAAAGGCACTATTCTATTCCTTTCCATTTAATATGATTCACTCCTTATCTGTAGGCGGAGAAATTTATATGCTTTTTCAAATTTGGTTTTTTTCTATGACTGAACTGCTACGGTTTTTAAGCCTTTATACTTCGTTGACTTTTTAACACTGGCTTTTATTTTTTATGCCGATGGTGAAAGATTTAATTTGTTTAAAAATTTGCTTTGTTCGAAATGGAGGTAACCTTTTTAACGTTTTATAGCCAGAGACGTAAATTGAGCAGTAAATTTTTAAACTTATGAGAATTTTTTGACTCGGTTTCTTGGAATGGAATTTTTATCTTACCAAAATTTAAACACAAAAACTAAAGAAGTTTAATTGGGATTAGGAGAAAAACTATAGATAATATAGGTAAAGAAACAGTGTTTATCTGCTGTGAAAGAGAAGCCAATAAATTATATTTAGAACCGCAAAAGTGAAATTTTGCATTCAGTTCATTTATTTGCGATATCAAAAAATATGTTGTCTGTTCCAGTAACAATGTGCTTTGTACGTGGAGAAAAAATAAATTGCGTATATGATGAATGATGAAACAGCACATTTCTTTTCTGATAATATTGTAAAAAAATTTATTTTCATAATGACCGTAATTTAACATTAGATTAATGTTCACTGATGTATGAAAATTTTAACTTTGCTGCAATAGTATAAATATTTTACATTCATGTCCTTAAATTAGGGAAAAGGAAAGTTTGTGCAAATTTAGCTAAAATTGTCCAAAAATTGCTATAAACATAAAGACTGTATGACCATAAACGAACGAATTACTACCAACAGCCTAGACATGTGGATAACTTGAATGACCCTGCTGCCACGGCTATTAATCGGGCACTGTGGTCTTCGCATAATAGCCCTTATTAGAAGCGGATCATGTGACGATCCCTCAGACAGAAGTACAATTCATCATCGGCGGGGGGTAATTCAACCCCCACCATTACTATATTCCACCGGGAAGCTATACTCTGCTTACTTATTTGGCAGGTTCTCATTTCCATATTTGAGGTGCCCCTTAAGTTGGAATTAAAGACTGTATAATACAAGGAAGTCCCAGAACAAATAATACGGTACATTCATCCCAATACCCAATAAAAGAAGGGAAATGCTTCTTGGAGAAAAGAGATAATACGTGTCTCGTTTAGAGAAACTAACTCATATAGTTTTTAAGAAAGTTAATAGGCTAAAGAAGGTTCAACACTTTCTGCACAATCTAGTGGCTTATTTGACCTTGAGACACATCTACACATATCTTTGGACGCCTTCTCTTTTACCTTAATTGAAATTTGAAACAGATATACAACTTTGGTGACCAGACTATGTACCAAATTTCATTTATGACCCTTGTTACTTTTTTTAATGACATTCACATGCACAAGAACAGACCGACTGATAGGCAGCCAACCAGTAGACTGATTGGGTGAAAAATTTGATACTGACCGACGAATCTGGCGATAAAAATATATGCCAAATTTCGTTCATCTAACTAAAGTTGCGTTTTTGAGTGATCGTGTTTATATGCACTCTGATGGCCAGCCAGACAAACTTCCTGCTGATGGACTTACTGCAAAATTTGACAGAAATCTATACTTTTGATGAAAAGGCTACATACAAATTCCATACATCTATCCCACTGCAGTTTTGAGTTATCGTGTATCAGACATAATCCTGAAAAGGTATTTTTCGTATTCAGGGAGGTATAAAAGGTGAAAAAAAAGGGCGAATCTTCTGACGATTTACTATACTTTCTCTTCGTATTCTTCGTTTACGACCAAGTAAAAAAGAGTAAAAAATTAAAACATATCTTTTGTCGTTAAATATCAACTATCTGTATTAAATGGAAACAATTCTAGAAGTTGTTCACAAATGCAGAGACATCAATAGACGAAGGATTTGTCTCACTATATTTAGATACGTGATGCTGGGAACTTAAACAAAGGATAATTACATTCCAAAACTTATAGAATACGCAGTACAAACTTGATTAGCGCTTCTAGATCGAATATTTTATTGCTTTCTTTGCAGAGAAAGTTTAACACAAAAGTCTCTACGACACGTATTTTGACGAATATTTTTTGTTTTTCTTCCTGAACAATTGAGCTTTTACAATATCAGAATTAAGAAGTTATTGTTTCAAATCATTCATATGAATGTGCTCTCTAATAAAACACATTTTAATGAGAATGTAAAATATTTGATATTTTAATCAAGATAATTTCAGAAAAGATTTCTCATTTACAGAAAAATATTTAATCCATAGAACTCAAATCATTCGTAGACAGAATTTAATCAGTAGTAGGAGAAAGTCGGGTAAGACGACGAATTGGATTTTTCTCGATTACCCTAGATGATTGATCCCATTCTGAATCATCAGAGACCTATAGCGAACAGCTACCCGTGTCACACCAAGAGATTCCATATCGTTATTAGTGTGATTCACCGTACACGGTAATGTGTTTTTGAGTTGTTCCTACTTAATTTTTTATCGTTGCTTGGTAAGGGATAGCGTTCACGGAGTATATATTTTCGATTTATATATGTGATATCCGCAAAGAGCTAATCAAAACGTGTTCAATGATGTATTATTTTAATTTTTTCTGATGAGCTGCTATCCTTCAATGTTTTTTTAAATAAAAAGACGAAGTCGGGTAAGATGACGAATTGGGTGGAGGGTAAGATGACGAACCCCTCCACGCTAATTCATGAGCTCATCGCGCGACCTGTTTGCCACTTGCCCTTCATGCACCTCACTCCAGTGAAAAATGAGCATATTATTAAAAAAAAAGGAGAAATAGGGAAAAAAGAAGATAAACGAAAACTGTGACAGTTGAAGAAGGGCGAAGTTAGTAAGACCAAACGCAACAAACCTGCTAAAAATTCTACAAAAAAGAAGAAAGTAGCTAAGCGGCACCTCGACTTCTAATGTTACGAATCTGAAGACTCGACTCATTCATTTGAATTTCCTTACGTTGACGCTGATGACAGTCTGGACCCAGATGACCTAGATAATGAAAAATGCATCATTTGCATCATCAACAGCAAGGAAAAAAGAAATTGGGATTCCAATGTTTCATGAGCAAGCTCTGGCCCCATTCCAGCTGGGACAAAATCCAAGCCCAAGACGATGCGATTGTTGTAATTGATTTCATTTCTTAAGGTTTGAATCTAAAATTTGGATTGATAATATTTCATTTGTTTTATGCTGTTACTTTAGTCCGATTATGTTTGTTTTCTGTTATGTGCACTCTTTGTTATGATCAAGATAACAAATCAACAAAATTTGTTATGATTTAGATAAGTTGAGATAACTCGGCAGTTTTAATTAGTTTTTTGACAGCATATGATGTTGAATTAAATTGTTATTTCAGTTCGACATCTTACCCTCACAGTCGGAAAGATGACGAAAATGAACTTTTTTAAATGAAATTTTGGGGTCTCAAATTTGAAAATAAAAATTAAAAAAAATACCACTTTAAAATAAAAAGTTGCAAGAAGATTTTTTCGAAACAATAATTCTCTTGAAACGAATATCGAGGTCAGGAAAAATCCCCAAACTTTAAGGTCGTCATCTTACCCGACTTTACCCTATATGATTATTTCATTAATTATGCAATTTGATAATATGAGATTGGTTATGAGTTCTGTATCATATTGACAAAAATTAATTAATAAACGGTAGAGCACAAGATTTGAGTAAAACGCGAGATAAAATTAAGTTTATAATGTTGAATTAGAATAAATGCTTGCTTTTGTTTCGAGACGAATAATTAAAGTTGATATTAAAAATCATTTGTTTAGATATCTATGTATGTACAAGTAAGACACAGATTTCTGTGGGAATTCAATCCAGAGCTCTAAATTGAGCTGGTTTAGCCCTTTAAAGAACAATTTTTTGTAATGGTATGTTAAAATATTGTTGAGATCGAGATTAATTTAAGAAAAAAATTCAGTTAGCTAATTAGATGCAATTAATTTGGTTTGTCATTTAGTTTGATTAATTAAAAATTAATTAACAAATCTAGATAATTCGCTATGGGTTGAGATAAGAAATTGAAATATCTAGGTTTTCGTTTCGTCGAATGTATAATTAATGTATTAATTATACAGAATTATTAATTATATTATATTATTATAATAATTAATATTATCGGACAACTTGACGAGAACATATTCCAAATTTTTTTTGCAGTGTTTGGTATTGGTAAAGTACTCTCTCACAATAATAATAGCAACAATAAATTTATAATTAATTTCATTGTTAAATGAAATTATGTGTCTAAAATGTTTATTAATTTTTTGTACTTCTTAAGTTTTTTAATATAGCATTTCTAACGAGAGGTGGTTAAACTGCTAACCAAGGACATTTAAAAATCGATGAATTTGGCGGTAAGTATATTTCCCACACTGTCTTAAAAGGTTCAACGTCCATTTTCCTCTTTTTTTCAATAATGAAATGCCCGTTTTCAATTATGGTAGCTAAAAATATAAAATATTATCCAGCTACATTCATGTGGGATTCCATTCAACGAACAAAATGCCCACGGAAGGATTACCTATAAGGGGGTAAGTAGTTCGGGTTTATGTCTAGGGGATTTAAGGGTTTTTACTACAGTAAATTTAGAACAAAATATTACATAGAATAAATGAGTAGACTTCAAGTTAAATACAAAAAACACTTATTAAAGTACTATAGGGAGAATTTACAAGGGAAAAAGATATATACACAAAAGGTTTATGAGAATGTTGAGAATTTACATGAAGTCATATTTACTAATGAGCCATATTAATGAGGGATAGATGTTATGGGGTAAGAATATTGCGGTATTAAGATTTAGAGATTAGGGATTAGAGATTAGAAAGCCATAAGTAAAATTAGACGGGACATCGTTATTTACAACCGGGAGATCGGGCGGCTTAACTGCGCCAAGATTGATCTGCTAACAGAGGAATTGAGAGAGGTTACATGACGGCTGCCTGCGGTGCTGCTGCTTGCTCTCAGCGTGCAGTCTGGTTGTGTTAGGAAAAAAGAGGGCGCTACTTGTAGCTCGTACATAGCAGAACTGTGGTTCCATCTATCGCCATAAAATTAATTAATCTAGCTCTTACATTTTCTTACAGTGATTAAATTATACTTTACGGGCAATATCCTACATTCATTACCCAGATAAATAGTAACAAAATCGCTTATCGGTTATATCAAAAGCCGAAATCCTGTCACCGAAGAGGCCAACTATTGGAAGATTGTATTGGCTTTGTTGGATTTAATGACGGAGAATCGGAATTTACTGTACATCGGCAAACAAAAGGGCAAGATTAAAAACTCTTGAAAACGCTGAAGAAGTAAAATCATGAAACAATCCAAATATAGATATATGAAGTATTATTATATATAGCACATTTCAGAGATGCGATATTAAAAAGCCTTCTTGTTCGATATAAATGTAGGTATACTTGTGAATATGAAATCGTGTTAAGCAACTTTAACACAGCTAAAAAAAGACAAAATAAAAATGGAAAAATATATCATCAGATATTAAAAGGTAATGTTTTACGAATTAATCATTTTCGATGATTGTAGGAGTCAAAAGCTTAGATTAGGGACTACGAAGTACACGTTTGCTGTCTTCTTGATATGCAGGTTCAAGTTCATCGGGAAGATAAGGGATTAAAAACAATCAACTAGAAAAGTAGAATAAATTTAAAAATAAATTTAACTTAAACTTTAAACAGAAACAACAAAATAACAAAATTTAAATAATAAAATTTAAACGATGGAAATTAAACAGTAAAATTTGAACAATAAAATTTAGAGAATGTTTGAGTTGCTCGCAATTGCAGCTGCATACAAAAAACAATGGAAATCAAAATAATTCAATGAAAGCAAAAAACTAAGATAAATACTCTGAGAGAATTGAATTAAACAAGCAGTAATCCATTCTAGTCCATTTTATCAAGGGCTAAGGACTTTATTCGAAATGGATTCAAAATATTTGGGAAGTTTTTCTGTAAGAAGCTTGCATTACGCCAAATATAGCTTCTCTTAGACCGAAATAACCCAACAAAAGACAAAGGAGATCAGTACCGTCTAAAAAGCATTATTTTAAAAGAAAAAGGAAAACTAAACACAAACATAAAAACGCTAATAAGATTGATTTAAAATATTATTAGCCTTCTGGCTGAAAAACAGCCTTCATAAAAATAAACTTATCCCACGCTTATAAGAGAGAAAAAATGTCGTCATGTTATCACTAGGGATTGCAATCCGGCACCAATTTTAATCCGGTCGGATCCGACCGGATTGGTCACATCAAAACTATTTTGCCTCTTCATTCCAAAATCAACTGTATAAAAGATGATCAAGTGAAAAAGTTTATTTCTTATGAAATCAACTTTATTTTCACTGTTATAATCAATCAATATTTACGTATGAATCAACAATAAAAATTTAGTGTAGTGTAACTAGTTAAATTGTAATTGCTATATTAGCTTAGTAATAATTAGTTATTGCCTTTCAGTTAAGTTTAGTCTCACTTACTAGATTTCACAAATGACATCAATGATATCTTGTAATGTAAGTAACATTACATTATGTAACTAATTTATATTAAATCTAACTAAATCAATCTTATCAACTGAGATCACAATAATTAGGTAATTTAGGCAAGCCAAGCAGTCTCATTGTTATAATTATGACAGTCATCATGAATCTGTTTAATCAATGGCACAATTATCACAATAACGAGTTGAAAACTTCTTTTTTAATGTACTTACTTTAAATTATTATTTTAAGTAAAACAATTATAAAAAAACCACTTTTGGTTTTTAAAAAAGGATCATAGGAAACAAATAGTGTTAATTGTGTCATCTGCCAATCGACTTCTTACAGAGCTACAAATATAACCAGCGGCCGAGAAGGCCCTTTCTGCTTTTACACTTGGTTTTATTATCAACAAATACTCGTGAATAGAGGGCAAGTATTTTCCTTAAACTCCTTCACTTTCATATGCAGTCATTTCCTTTTTTAATATTTTCTCAAAATCTTTCTCTTTTTTGGTATTTAAGCTATAGGTTTTCATATCTTGCTGGATTTGCATTTGTAATTCTTTCTGTAATGTCAAATCATTTTTCAATGACGATGAATCTAAGTTATTTTCTACTATATTATCTGTGTTTTCGTTAAAGCTATCATCTTGAATAACTTTTTCTAAGATATTTTTCATTTCCAGTCGCATAACTTTTTTTTTGGCATAGTAAATGTATCATCATCATATTTTTTGGATTCTGTAAGTATATTAATATTCCTTTTACTACAGTGCGGCGTTCTTTCTCTTCTTTCTTCCTCACACGCAGTGCCTCAGATAATTCAGCACTTAACATTGTGTCTTGAGTAACCAACTTCTCTAAAACAAACTTTAGTGTTGTTTCAGCAGTTAACAGGGCCGAATCTTTTCTGCATAGTGCCTCAACAGCCAACTTAAATGGCTGCAAACTCTCAATCAGGTCTTTTATTTTCGACCATTCTAGGTCGCTGAATGTTGTGTCAGATCCTATATCAATCAAAGCTTTATCTATGCACACTTTCAGCTTATGAAATATTTCTATCATAGCCAGAAGACTATTCCAACGTGTGCGGCAGTCTAAAATAAGGCTTAATTTTTTGCCTGTATCTTCTTTCACATACTTTTGCAGGTACATATCGTATTTAGTAGGCGATCTTCTGAATAACTTCACCAGTTTACTCACTTTTTGAAGATCATTGTATCTAGGAATTGCTTCAACCCTTGAAAGATGAAGATTACGAGGATCTGTTGTTACTGTCACTTCTTGTTCTTAATGAGTATCATTCGTGTCTTCGTCGTCTGTATCTGATTCATTAGAAGTTATTTCTTGGTGTACCTCTTCTCTTTCTATGTTCTTTTTATATTAATATGTCGAGCACTGCTAATTGTAAACCATGCGCGAAGCACAGTTGCTGGTAGCAACTCATAAGTTTACCAACTTTGACCATGACGTTAGCACCGTCAGTATATATCAATATTAGTATCAGAATCAAGACCGAAGCTTTCCAGGCTGTTTTTTTTTATCAAACTTACAGTATGTTCCGCAGTACACGAGCCATGTATTCTAATTATGTTCAGATTAAAGCGCTTTTCTTTGTGGTGTACCTTCAGGTTCAAATATCGGTGATTTTTCTGAGAAGTCCATTCGTCAAAACTTAATGCGAATCTTTTTCCTTATTTCTTAAGATATTCGAACGAAATAATCAAGTCAGCTTTAACGGTATTTGCAAAATTTGTAACTATAGATCTTATTGCGCTTGGTGAATTAGGAAGTTGAAATCCGCTTGTCGAAAACAAATATCTCAATTATGACGATGAACAAAATAAACTGAGGGCCATACCATCTTTACAGACCATTCTTGAGACCATCTTCTCCATAGAGTTTTCCTTTTTAAAATAGCTGTCAATTGTTTTTAGACTTTTTCTTGGGTATTTCTTCTTCACAAATAATATAAACTGAATCAGTTTTTGACGTGGATGCTTTAGGATATAAATCGTGTTGGGGCAGGTGCGGAGTGTGGTAGCGGGTGAGTCAGCGTCGAACGACTCGTACTCACCACACTTTTAAGTACCTACTCATGCAACCACGCGAGTATTTTTTCAAGAAATCGGTTTCATGTATTTTTTAATTTACCGGATCCGGTGATCGGATCCGGCAAATTGGTGCCGGATCCGGTTGACATATAATGATGCCGGATTACCGGATCCGGTTTTCCGGATTGCAATCCCTAGTTATCACAAACCCACACGAACTTTCCGCCAAAATAAGTAATCACCCCTTTTAAAAGAAAAACTAGAACCATTGCGCCATCTGTATTCGAAAAGACAAAACAGAAGGAGGAAAAACAGGAATGTTAGGGAATGAAACTACTTAGACATATAAATAAAAAATAATTCTGGTGCTATTGGTGCCTGTTTCGATAGCGTTCGATTAGCCCTGTCGACAGCAATGATATCTTCAATAGATTTGGTTGCATCATCTGTTACTATGTCGTCTTAGTTATTCTCATCGTGATTGTTTTTACTGTTTGGTATCAATATGTCGAAAAGCATTGTTTCGTTATCAATATCAAATGGATTAGGAATAGGTAATTACTTTTCACAAGCGTAGTTTGAGGAGAAGTCCTTCAGCTTTCAAAGACTGTTTCTGGACGTAACTTCTGGGTCATGTTCAGAGTTAGTTGCAGGTTTTGAAACAGTTTTTGCTGAAATATCTGTACCAATCAGGCTTTGTTCCTAGAACAAATTGTACCAAATGATGGTTTTTTTATTTTTCGTATTTGATTTACCGATACATTTAGGTGTGATGGAAGGATTGAGTGAAGCGAAATTACAGTAACAGAAGAGACAGAACTAACAACAGACTGAAAATGTGACACAGCTTAATATTCAATAGGAGAGCATGTTTAATTGATTGAAAAGATTTCTTGCTGTGGTGTAATCAGAAGGGTTACAACAAACGATTAGGAAGCAGAAACATATAATAATAATTTGTTGGTAAATACAGATTTGAGCAAAGGAAACCTATTTTTCTGCTTATTCTATAAAGTTTTCAACTGAATTAGAAGTGGACATACCACACACGTGATTAGTATAAGTATAGAAGGATAAAGTACATTTAACAGCGCTGGCGTTTGATAACATATAGTAGATGATGTTAGTATTTGGAGAGTGCCTGGTTTTTTCCCTTCAGAACACGCTATATTTTGTTTCATTTGATACAGTCTAATTTTTTCTCTTTAAGTGCCAATGAATGGCGTTTCCTGAATCTAATTTGCGACTTCGGCGAGAATTTTGTTTTGGATTCGCATTCTGTGCGGGTCTAACCAATTAATACATAAAGGGAGCAAGTTGATTAACTACAGCAGATGTTTTGGAATGTCCGAATCGCTTGCATTTGCAACTACACGCAGGATTCATGATATATGGGCAGAAAAGTACAGCTTAAATATTAAGTATTTGGCCTTTATATTTCTGGATAAAGCAGTGCTATCTAAAATATGAATAAGCAATCATAATATTCTTTTAACTGATTCTGTGAAGGCCTTATTTAAGTAAGCCTTAAAGAATTTCATACCATTAGGAATTCATCAGTTCGAGCTAAGTGATAATATTACGATAAGTGCTTAGAAATTGTTCATTGTAGTTGTTAAATTGGTTAAATCCAATCCAAGAAATTTTGAGTACGATGAAAGGAATTCGTTTGCGAAGCTGATATTGTTGCAATCAATAGTATTAACTAATAATTTAAGATCGCCTCCGATTCCCTTCGAAATACTTTTCAATGTGAAAGGGAGATTTTTTTCAACAAATAATTATACGTCAGTGAAAACAACTAGAAACAAAAATTTTAAGATAATTCATCAAAGTTGAAAAAAACAGAGATAAGGCGCGTATACTCTTGCGATCCGAACGGTTCTCGAGTAGATGTTTTGCAGATTGAAAGGGACTTTTAGCTCTATGCCTCGCACGTTCATGACTGTTGTACAGCGATTCAAATTCTATTAGTTTTTAATCGAATACAAAGAGATTCGCAGTTCACATTGGGGCGTGTTCGTGTGCAGTTCGTTGTTCGACGCGAACCTTTAACGAACCTGCAAGGTCTAATAAGTAAAATTCCAAAGTCTCTCACTCCCTCCAATAGCGACTGACAAATGAAGATTGATGGTTATCGGCGGGTTCGCTCTTTTCGCATGGTTCGAGTTTGGTTTGTAGTGAAAATAATTACAACGAACGATTTTTGAACTGTTTGGCTAGGAAGTATGCATGAGCTTTTAGACAGAGATAGTCTTTATAATTTCAGAACTTCCTAGCGACCTATTAAGGTATAAGAAAGGATATCTCGGGGCTACTGGAAGGCAATTGCTATTAAAGGTAACACTTTAATGGAATGCATTAGTATGCTTAAGTTGTTGAATCAAAATGTTTTGGAAATGTGCTTGCGATGTTCTTATATCAAATCAAAGTTAGAATAGAAATCAAATTGTACTTAAATGAAATATTGGACGACTGCGTCCGCAGAAAAATTTGTTTCATGTATTTATGAAACATGTCATATTTTTTTTGTTTAGAGTTTTGAAAAGATTAAGTAAATGAATGAATATTTTGAATAAATGAGTATAAATTTACTCTAACTTAGCATTCGTATTATCATTGCCAAATTCTTTTTGTATCGTTGGTAATTCATTATATATTTTTATTTTACTCGACTCAAAGGAGCTGCCTCAAATTAATTTTGTTCAGAAATTAGCTTTAAATATTAACTTAGTAAAATTGCCAAGCTAATAATCAATTTACCGTCTCGTTTTCTGAAAAGTGGTGGTTTCCTGAACACCCGAACAATTTATTTTTGAATCGTCACTGCGAGGAACGTATCTTTTTTTCTTGCTTCACCCAATATATATGTGTGGAGAATCTTTTTGTGTTAACAAAACTCGTACATCAAAACTTGTGCACATGTTAAAAAAATATAATTAGTTCCACGTCAAATATAAAACTCAATTAAGGTACGAAGAACAGGCATATCTACTCAATTCATGTTTCTCAAGATAACCTACTTTTTTACTGCCTTGTTGGTTTCTTAAGAAAAAGAATCTTATTACTTCGAGATTTTGCACTGTGAAAGGTTCTGTTTAACTTTGTAACAACTTAAACAATTTTATTTTTGCAATTTCTGTGGAAAGCATGATAATCAGCAATTTGAAGTGAATTAACTACATTGCAATAAAGCAAACAATTTAAACAAAAATTTTAAAACTATTCCCATTCTTTTCTTCACATATAACTTGACAATCTATTTTTTTCTATGTATTAAATGCAATGCGAATAATTTTCCCATTTCTTAAGAAATATATTAATATGAAACTTAAAGCATTGCATTAATTTAATTTTACCTTGGTATGGTATTAGGCTGGCTATATATGCGCATTTTTTAATTAATGAACCAACTACTTATGCACATTTAACTTTATTTTCATAAAATGTTAGCTTCAAATAATTCACGCTTATTTTCTTTAGAGAACTGTCTTTTTTCTTCACTTCAAGAAAGAACTTTAAAAATGGTATAATTTGAGTTGAGAAGGCACAGTAAATCTTTTCTACCAGGCCGCCCGTGCATAGCTGTCATCCCTCTGAAGAGCCACTTTAGTCTTCCATCGAATTTTTGACCATAGATATATTGTTAAAATGGCCCTCCCTTTCATTTTCCATGAAATCCATTGCTTTTGTGTTATTAGCCTTGGCCTTTGTATTAAGAGAAAGGGAAGTAAAGAAAGAACAACAAACAATATAGACACACCGAAACAACATCAGAAATCAAATCTAAATTAATCATCCTTTCCTAATGTGGGGTGAAAAGTAAACTTTGCCCTCTACTGGAGTGGTTGTGATTCAAGTGACCATGGTTCACAAACAAAGAGCAAGAAGCCGTTTTTGCCACAAGCATAACCTTTTGATCGATGAGTAAGGTAGAGGTGAGGATTGTGATCTTCCGCTCAATTTCAATGAAATCCACAGCTTTCGTCTTCCTGCCCTTGGCCTTTTTATTAAGGGAAGTAAAGAAAGGACAAGAAACAGTACAGGCGCACAGAAACAACACCAGAAATCAAATCTAAATTAGTCATCCCATTCGTATTTTAGGGAGAAAGGTGAACTTCGCCCTCTACTGGAGTGGGGGAGATTCAAGTGACCATGGTTCACAAACACAGAGAATAAAGCAGTTTTTGCCACAAGCATAGCCTTTTGATCGATGAACAAGGTCGAGCTGAGGGTTGCGATCACCCATTCAATTTCAATGAAATCCATTGCTTTTGTTTCCCTGTCCTTGTCCTGAGTTTCCTCCACTCTGATGACGGGACGCAACTCCCACGGGAGTTGTTGAGCGGAGGTCGTTGGACTCCACCTTGATTCCCGTATGAACGACGTGAAGACTATTATTCATATGACCAAGGATGCTACTGCAGGGAGCTGGGAGCTGAACGGGTATTTATCCGAAAGAAACAAACACTTTCTCTAAGTCATTGCGAGAAGTTAACACAGGCGAGAAAGATAAGCACTGGTTGAAAAAGAATGTGTCCTACGCAGTGTTAAGTTATGTTTCTGGGAGACATCTGTCTCACTCACACACATAATGTTGATATTTATTCCGGTTGGCCGCTGTGTACTTTGCCTTCAAGCATGCGATTATGGGGTAGTCTTTTAAAATAAAATAGTAATAACATTAATTTCGATTCTCAGCACATAAATGGTATGTTATCTAATACTTCCTACCTCTGAAAAATAAACTTTTTCAGTATCAAATCTTTAGAGCTAAAACTTATTAAATGTTTTTCTTCACTTGCAATATTTATTTTAAAGTTGTAATATTCGTTATTCTTATCTAAAAGAAATTGAATTCTGATTTAAAGTAAAAAAAAAATGCAGAAACACCTTTAATCAGTTTTAAATTTTGATGAAAGGTTTGATGGCTATCCACTGTTTAGCCCTGTGGTATAATTTATTTATTTTATAAAATTAAATAGCTTCTACTCTGAGCATACACCACCTGCTAATGTATCCCTGAATACAGCCGATATACAAAAGCATTAAACATCAAATATACATATTTATTATGTATGCTAAAAGAATCACGCTAAGACTGTTTTCTGAATTGTGAAAATGTTTTCTTCTTTGTTAAAAATACATCCATAATCTTCTTCATCTAACAAAAAAACGTCACATATCTCCTTATTTATAAAGAAAGCGATATATTTCTTCTACTTTAACAAGAAATCGAATTGACTAAATACGCACAAAAGAAACTAGCAGTAAAACAAATCAAGGGACACTAGTTAACGTATGCCTAGATAATTTTTCCTAATCATCCTAAGTCTTTCTAAAAGCATCTTACACAAATGATGTTCTGTTGTACCCAAATTGCTCAGGGAAAGGAATATAAAATGTAGCTTCCACTTTATTTATCGGCTAAGGACATAAAACGAAGAAATCCCTTTTGGAATCGCACCAAGATTTTCATCTTTGTAGGATTGGTATCATTCTTTTACTTTTGAGTATTTTTTCCCCATGCACGCGACTTCCTATTACTTTCAAGCATGGACAAATTTATGATTCTATTTAAGCTATCGCAGCTGATGAAGTTCTGGTTTAGTTTTTCCAAAGATTCTTTTGCAGAGGACTGGATTTAAGGCTTTTTGCACTGTTTCGGTATCAAGGTTTCTGCAATTTGTTTGGGGGTAATCCACTGAAGGCACTGTTTTATTCCTTTCAATTTAGTTTGATTCACTCCTTATCCATAGGCGGAGAAATTTATATACTTTTCAAATTAGTTCTGGCCTCAGGTCTGAGCTATTATGCGTGTAAAGAGTTTGCCACGCTCCTCTGAGTTTTTAATGCTGATTTTTACTTTTTATATTGAGAGGGAAAAGTTTAATCTGTGTAAAACATTACTTTGTTCGAAATAGAGGTAACTTTCTTAACTTTTTATAGTTGGCTGTATCTTAAGTTGAATAGTAATTTTTTAAAATTACTATTCAGTATTCTTCGGTGCAATTTTATGGAATAACATTTTTCTCTTAAAAATTATTCACAAAAATGTTAAAACTTTAAATGGGTTTAAGAGAATGAACTAGAGATTTGAAAGATAAAAACTTTATTTCGGGATTGAGAATAGAAAAGGAAAAACCTTAAACAAGAATGGTCATCGCGAAAATGAATATTTGCATTATAGTTGTGTTAAACAAGTAAAACATATCGTTTTCTCTGACATCAAAAATATATAGTCTCTTAATTTCCAAAGCAATTTATATGTAGGGAAAATTAAATTATACGAAGAATAGGACTAAAACAAATTTGTTTTCAAAAAAGGAAATTTTCTGATAGAAGATTTTATTTCATTATATTACGTTATCTATAACTAATTTCAAATAGTTATAGTTAGTAAAAATTTTATTTGATGTAGTGTGACAAATATTTAATTAATTAGAAGACCTTCTGTACAAATTTATAGTAGATGGAATTATAAATGAAGACTATTGATTTTCCGCGTTAATTTCAAAGTGAACTAAATTTTATAGAAAATTTAAAAATGAAAGTATTTGCAGCTAAATGTCGAGTTCTTCATTTTAATTTCCCAGGGAAGCGAAGATGTATACTAAAGTTTCTTCAGAACTATCTGATTTTGAAGTCAATTTACTAGATCGATTCTAGACCGAAAACCATAACTTAGTATGTTTCATTTGATATACAAAATAAAACAAATGCCCTCATTTTAACAACATATTACTTACAATGATATAAGTAATATTGAGAAATACTGCATTGGAATATTTTTCTGTAATGTAGTGTGAAATCAATTATGTCCTAGTTAGAATGTTTCATTCGGTTGGCTATACTAAGCAGCCGTACAAATAAAGTATATTGATTTTTACAATATATTATTGATATTGTGTTAGACGCGATTTATCGGCCATAGTGACTGCGCAGGTTATGAAGGATATCTGAAAAGTCACACAAATTCATGACTGTCAAGGTCTTGTTTATCAGCACGTTGTGCTTCCAAAAACACTCGCCGAAAGCAAATTTTTCTGTTACGTGTTGTAGAAGTTTCGGAAATGCATTGCCCCAAAACGGCATGAGATAACGGTGTTGTGGGTGTTGCATCACTATAATGCGTGACTGTCCACAACTGATGTCACGAAAAATCTTTTGAAGTACAACCACAAAGCACGGTACTTCCATAATCGTCCCATATGTACTCTGGCTTTTCTAAATGTTGAATAAAGAAATGCAAAGGATATTCGAACGTCTAGTTTGAAACATCGTTGCACGGTCTTGTCATGTTGTTAAAAAGCATTATTTCTTTTATCGACTGTGCTTTCTTTAAAAGCGTTCCTGAAGAAGAATTTAGAAATATAGTTCTTATTAACTAGAAAGAAGACACATGCTTCTGCGAGTCAAAAATGGACACCAAGGTTCTTCGAAAAAAGCGGAAATGTGATGATGATGACAGCGAATAATTGTTGTAAACTCACTTTACCGCGTTAAATTAGTGGACTTTCCCCAAACTTTTCTTCTTTAGCTCTTCTCCAAAACTGCCTCTCTGCCTTCTCTGCAGTTAGCTAATAAGTTAAACTTCCAATGGCGGCGATTGGGTTGAAAAAGTAGGGTGCAAGAAATTATAGATATTTAAAAGTACCCGGATGCATAGGCATAGACAACATATTTTTAAAATTTAGCTACAAACTTAGCTAACTTTCCCGGACACTATTTCTTTTTAATCCATCTAGTTAACTGGGTTTTACATTTATAGTTTTTACATACACACGGACGGAGCAGCCAGATAGACCGTTGACGAATTTCTTCCAAAATTTGGCAGACATTTCCAATTTTGCTGTAAAGACCGGATACCGATGTCATCCAGATATCTTGTTGCGTTTTTGTATTCACAGACAGAGAGATGCAATTATAAAATTGATTTTGTCGGACTCGAGGAGATCAACAATGCAGAGATTCATAAAAATCTAGAAGTCGAATTTTTTCGCCGATTATAATACTTTCTCTTTAATACTTAATATCGTAAAAAGTAAAAACAAATATTTGAACTAATTGTGCAATTAATCTCGGGTTTATAAATAAACGAATTTTCATCATTACTATCAGAATCTCGCAACATGAATCGAATTCAAATGCGTTCTCAAATAATCCATGAAGTTACACCAAAGTGCGGCTTCTGATAAATGATCATGATGTTCATTCGATATATACATCCAACTTTCTGGTATCTGGGTTAATCGAGGTGCTTTATTTAAGTGAAGCTTGTTTGGTTGAGATAAGGTTTCTCGAATTTGCATCCACTACCTATATTTTGAAGAGTAGCACTAGTAAGATGCACTTTTGAATTCTTTAAGAATTTACCGTAGCTTCATTTGCTTACAAATTTTCTTAAGCACCATACTTATACGATTCATTTATTTTCTGACTTGCTTGATGCTATCTTTAACTTTCTGAGATAACTGCTTTTTCTTAGAAGATGATTTCGATTTTCGGAAACATTTGTGGAAATTCCTAGCAATTTCACCTGCTTCCAAGTCGTTTCGTTTACTATCAGCAAATGAATATTTTGAATGGGACTTGTTTTCAATAAATGTTTATTGATCTGTTAAAAATTCGCCGTTGATTCATTCACAATGTGAGTGGAAAATTGATTACAAAATTCTATCGTTTCAAATATGAAACAATTCAAGTAAATAAAGTGCGTAAAGAAAGAAAGTATTGGGTATTTATAGATGCGAGTTCTAGTTTGATGCACAAAGATTATTTTGTGCCTCGAATTTTATACTTCAAGATCATGTGAAATGTCTTATTCATATTTTCGAAATCAACACATCTGTAAGGTTACAGATTATTTACAAAGATATTTAACATCCATTTGTAGTTGCCTAATAGATATATCGCATCTGCTAACATTGTACATTGGTATAATACAATACATGCTTGAATATTTAGTTAAGCGTACATATATCTCTGAAAAGCAGAAAATAAAAAAAATGACAAATTTATAAAGCTTTAAAAAACGTTCTGTTAAAAAAGTATTTCCTTTCACTTAAAAAAAACTTACATAAGCATAGACCATGTAAACTATTAGTCTCGTTACAAAAATCTAAAAAAAAAAAAACTGCAACCAAATCTGAAAATAACAAGGGAAAAAATGTCTAGAAGTCAACGAAGCAGATAATTTAACTAAAGTGAGTGAGAAACAATGAAAAATTAGTTTTCTTTAACTATATATGTTAAAAAAATGCCATCACATAAACTGTGAGTCTTGGTCTTTAAGGAGAGTAATTGCATCTAAGAATTAACGCTTCACTTTTGAAATTATTTTAGTTCTTATAGCGTTTTTTGTATTTCTTTAAGCAAGCACAGATCAGAAACATGTTTATATAATTTATCATTAATTCATTTAAAGATAAAATACGTTTTTTTTCTTTGTTTCCTGAGTACATACCAGTAGAGTTCCCTTAGCAAAATCTAAAATGATTTGTGGATTAAAGGGAAAGTAATTTTGTGGTGTTTCATGTGCGTATTTTACAAAAAACCTTCTTTTGAAAGTATTTTCTTTTTTCAGTGGATAGAAAGGATGAAATAGGCAATCAAAATAAAATGTAACGCTTATGTTGTTTTACTGATATGTTGTTTTTATGTGGATAATAAAGAATTTCCATCACTGTAATGTAACTAATTGCCGTAAATTTTATTTTTCCACTCTAAAGTGCTCGCTTATGATAGGCCTTTTTATGATATGATGAATTTAACTGCGAAATCGCATTTTTATAAGAAATTCAACACACTCATTTCGTTTTCTTATAACTTTAAAAATTGCTGAAATTCTTATTAAGTATAAACTGGTGGAATAGTGCATTATAAACTTGGATGTGATTTTATGAACTTTTATTATTATGACCAATATAATGCAGCGATTATGTTGCCTTTTTAGTGTGTATTTTTGGTGGTGCTTATATTTGGTATATACAAGGTGTTTCAAAAAATCGTTGTTGAAATGAAAGGGCAATTCAGGAATACGATAAGAATCCGAAATCACACAGGAACATAAGGACGCAAACGCCATCCGAAACCACCGCCAGAGGGAGTTGTTACGTCACACGTGTGTAAAACAATCCCTTTCTCTGCCATAAGTGCTGAATGCAGATCCTGTGTCTGTGCGTCGCCGCATTTGGTTCAGTCAGCTCCCGCACATTCAGCTTACTTGGACACGGGATTAGTCGTGGCGAATCAATAGCATGACCACCGCGTTCACCAGATCTCTCCCCCTATCAACTTTTTCTTATGGGTGTTTTTAAAAAGACTCGTGTACGAAACACCTATTTCATCCTAGGAAGACTTAGTAGGAAGAATCGTTGAGGAAGCAGAATGTGTTCGCTATCCACTTGGTATTATTGAGAAGGTCCGGCATTTCATGTAGCATCGATGTAATGCAAGCGACAGGAAAAAAAACTTTGAAACCTCTATTGCAGTAGTATTGGTCTTAAATAAAATTTTGTAGATGGATTCTTCTCCGTCATCCTTGTATAACGTATTATTTAGTGCCATCTGCTGCCTCCAGATGGTGTTTGCGCGCCTATGTTCCTATGTGATTTGGAATTCTTTTCATATGCTTGCATTACCCTTTCATTTCAACAACGTTTTTTTGGAACATCCTCTATTTGATATCTACCTGTCTTCCGATGACAGGTCGTACCCCGGTAAAAGGGGGGATTGTTGCATGAGGCGCTTGTAATGGGGACTATTATGCAGGAACCACAGTGCCTGACTTTCTGTTGCGGCGGCCGGTCTTCCAGGTGTTTATCCAGATGCTTAGGCAGGGCGGAGTGATGTTCCTTTGGTCCTATTTGATACCCATCGTTAGTGTCTTAATAATTAATTGTAATAGATTAAACGTTTATTAAACCCCACTTAAAATTTTTCATATCATCATGAACAGAAAAATATTTTAAAGCTAAAAAATGTCATTATGAATATTTAACTTATTTTTTAAAATAGTATATAACAATTAATAAAAATGAATTATAATTTATGAAATCCTAATCAATAACAGTAAACTAAATTATCAATCAAAACTAGTGTGGAATATGATGGAACATAATGCTCTTTTACATAGTTTACCTTCACACAAATACAAACCCATTTAAAAGAAACGAACTTCCAACTATCGTTATAATAATAATAAATATTAATGCGCTTGAACGCACTTTGAACCTGTGCAACGGCTGGAACACTTAAATATGGAGATAATCGTCTCTTCTGTCGATCCTCCCCGGATGCATGTTCCCTTCTCCCAATCTTCCTCCTAGTACTTTGTGCTTGTGACTTTTTGTTGTGGGAATGTTCTGAAAAAAATATCGTGATCAACCAGCGTCATTGGCAATACTGAGCGACGTCATCTGGCACATTGTGCCTGCTATACGAGCAGAAATGTTGCTTGATGCAGTGAACCTTGTATTTTGTAGTTTAACAACTATGCTCCTGAATGATTCAGGGCATATTGGACATTCTCTACCCAACTTGTTATCCAGTATAACGCATCGCTTAACCAACTCCTTATAATGGTATAGTTTGTAAACTATTCTGCCTATAATATCTGGAATCGTGACGAAAGTAATCCTGCTTCTTTTCCATTCTTTTTGGAAAAGCGGCATGTTTCAGTCTTCTTTAGATAGTTAATTATTGATTCTTAAAATTTCTTCTGATTAATGGATCACCATGTACATTTTGGAATGCCATTAAAATGATTTGGTATTTCGTCGCTTAACAAGCAACGCCACCTATCTCAATTTTTTGAAATTTCAAAGAGGGAAGAAAAACTGAATTTTTCGTAACCAATAACGAATATTTCTGAATTTTTTTAACCTCTGATATGAACATGATACCACATAGTCTTACCAGATGTGAAAAAAATTCAGAAATATTCGTTACTGGTTGCGAAATATTCAGTTTTTCTTCCCTCTTTGAAATTTCAAAAAATTGAGATGGGTGGCGTTGCTTGCTAAGCGACGATTTACAGTTTTAAAGCACATTTCAGTTTAGTATAGTTATCCGATAAATTTTAAAGAGACAAGAGCGATCCGAATTGTTGAAAATGAGGGTTCATATTATTAAAATCATAAGATTATTTTATTTTAAACGGAAGAAGAGCAGTCTATACTTTACATGATGTAAATATGTAATTCTCTAGAAGCTGAACAAATTTAGTTTATAAGCTATTTAAAATCTATGAAATAGCTTAATTATTATGTGTTGAATATCAAAATTACTAATTTCTAATCAAAGCGAAACTTGGTGCACAAGACAAAGATTTTAATATTGTTTTCTTCGACTGGAGTAACTGAAAAACTTTAAAACCGCTTTTTATAGAAGTTTTTTAAATATTGCAAAATACACTCAAATTTTTTTCTTTTTTACATTTCATTGTAGACCATAAATTTGTAATTTGCTTCATAATTTGTGGTAGTTCCCTTATTCATACGATATTCATTACATTTACGTATTACGAAGATTACATGGAAATTTATATTACGTACTCAAATTATCGTAAATAATTTTTAAATGTAACCTGCTCTTTAACTCTGTTAAGTACAGAATTTTTCATTTGTATGCTTTTTTTAACTTTCTTATACTAAAAAAATTCTATGAGTTATGTTTTCAAAACGGGTGAAAATTGAGGATTTTTTTTATTATAAAAGCAAGCAAGCAAAATAAGCATATCTATATATTTAAAATACTAAGCTCATCCAAAAAGTAAGTACCGTTTGCGCATATCTCCGGTGTATCTGACAGCACGGAGGTCGCGCATGCGTAGTTACATCCTTCAACTCGAGAACGAATTAACCGAGCCATTTTGTTTGTTTATGTTAACGTTTGAAGTCATTGTTTGTCGCTAATCATGTTTAAAACAATCGATCGGCCAGCCAGCTGTGAAATAAGAGCCGTTATAAAGTTTTTGAATGCGAATTCGACCCTGTGAAACTTACGGAGAGAACGCAATGAGTGAAGGTACGGTGAGGAAATGGGTTAGGATGTTTAATGAAGGAAGGGAAAATGTCCACGACGAGGAGCGCAGTGGACACCCGTCGTTGATCACCGAAGAATTGGTGCTCTCCATCGACCAAAATTTCGTTCCAATAGGCGATTCGCGATTTCTGATTTGTCAATGAATTTTCAAAAATTTCACGATCTTTATTACACGAAATTCTGACTGAACATTTGCACTACAAAAAATTGTGTTCGCGATGGGTACCGAAAACGTACGTTTACCGGACGTTCAAAAACGGAAACGCATGGGAGCAATCTTGGGGTGTTTGCTGGTTCAGGTCGCAGGCGGCCGAATTCTACAAAGCGGGGGATGTTGCAATTAGTGCAAAGATATGACACATGCCTTAATTCGCACGGTGAATATGTCGAAAAATAGTTTAAGGTGTGAAGATTTTTCTGTGATAAAATACAAATGAAAACAAATTGCTAATCTTTTTCAATACCCAAATGGTACTTACTTTCTGGATGAGTTTTGTAATTTGGTAAAAGATTCTTCACCGAGTCCGCCAGCCTTAACCACCCGACCGCTTTTGACAATTTTTGTTTCATATGAAACTGTCCAAAAGTTTTTGTCCACAGAGAATGTACAGTAGGAAAGAGTTTTTACGATTTCGTTCGAAAATAGGGTGGGAGCAGACGACCCTTGATGACATATCTAGACTTCATAAGCTTTCATATAAAATAAAAAATGTCGAAATCGGGTAGGTGGTTGGCGCTGGAGAATTTCTACAAGGTTTACCCATAGACAATGAATAGAGAATTGTTCTTTCGATTTCGTTCGAAAATGGAGGGGTGGGGGAGATGACCAATGGTGACATAGCTAGACGTCATAACCTTTGAAATGAAAATAAAATGTCGAAATCGGTCAGGTGGTTGGGGCTGGCGAACTGTCTGAGGGTTTTACCATATTATTTTAAATGTATAGATGCCAAGAGTTCCATCACAATGGCGTGTCAAAAATATTGTGAAATACCCATTGTAAGTGATGGAAACTGTTTATTTAGGGCGATTTCATTCTGTATTTATGGATCTGAAGACTTTTATGCCGAAATTCGTGAAAATTTATACAAAGCATTACAACTTGATGAGGTTTATAGAAAGATTTTACAATTTTAAAGGAATCTGTGTTCTACAAAGAATATGAAATCTACTATCCACTGATCTTCCTACAGTATTTAAAAGTTGTGGCTGAGAGCCTCGAAGCAAAGAGGTGGCAGGGGCAGTGCTGAGCAAAGTGGATGCTGGCCGCGAACCTGCCCGGAGGGCGGCGAGAGCGACTAGTATGTATCTTAAAATGTATTGATATTTTGAGACCATTTTTCACAATATGGGTTTAAATAATTTCTTTCAAAGAGGTATGAAAAACCATCTATTTTTTAAAAAACTTGGTTTTCTGTTATAATAGTTGCTTGAATGAGAGTTCATAATTAATAACTTTCTCGTGTGATTTAGAATATTTTAGAAGTTGAATCCATCGATCCTTTGATATTCCAGTGATTTCACAAGTTTCAGTTTAGTTATATTAACGTGCCGTTTTCAAGCAACACGAGGGCTCGTTGGGGACAGACCTCTTAAATTTGAACCGCAGTCAGATGATGAGGACAACATCGGAGCGAGCACCCCTCTTCCATTTTTCCGCAGAAGGTCAGCGTGAGGGCGTTTCAACCCCTACGTATGATTTAGCCTGCAACAGGACCGATACACGACGGATCTTTGGTGGAATCGGGTTTCGAACCTGAAACCTTCTGGCTCCGAGGCCCACACCTTACCACTAGGCCACCGCGGCCTTTCAGCGTTTTCACAAATTCATTACATTAAAAACATGTGAAATTTTCACTATCTCGAAGCAAATGGAAAAATTTTTTGATCTCACCGCTTTACATCAACTTTCTCTGCAGATTCCAAAAGTTCTCTATTGATTTTAAATTCTTTGGAATTTTCTGCTTTAATACCTTTTATTCTCGTAAACTTGAATAAAATAAATTGCTCCCCTTTTCAAAAGAGAACTTACTGGATGCTTCAAAGAATCATTATGAATATCCAAATTAATTTAGATACATTCTTTAATTTTAATGATTTAGAATAATCATCTTTCTATATTTTGCATTTCATAGTTTCAGTCTTTCATTATGTAATGCTGTATTTTACAATACTTAATGCGAATTATTCAAGTCATTGGATCACATCATTAAAATTTCATAATGAATGAAAAAAGATGTTCATATTTACGAATGATATTCCAAGGATTATTCCATTGTTTGAAGCCAGTCAAGGATTTCAAATGACAATAGCCTTTTATGAAATACTGGTTTGTTATTTGCAGTTGTAATTTAACTCTGAAATCTTCATAAATAAAACGCTTATGTGGACGCAAAATCGGGCTGAATTTCATAATCACCGTTTGGGAACAGCTCGCAATCTTGTTTTGTTTGCAATCGATTCGGCGAATTTAGTTTGATTTGATCTGAGACAACGAAATTTTTCAAAATGAGTTTAAGTCGGGAAGTTTCAATTATAAATCGAAATCGTCAAAAATGAGAACTGTTGAACAACTGAAAAAGTTAAAAAATAGACAAGCTTTGTGAACCGTTTGTTTCTTGTGGAAATCTCATTTGTTTAGAATAGCTGTGTGCTGAATCTTAACAAAAGAAAATGTTTATGCGGTGAATTCTGTCGATAAACAAATACATTCACGGTTTAATTTATGCGTGATTCAATTTTCTTTTTTGACAACTATTTTGGTTTAAACACCGTATCTGTAGGTAGTCTGAATAATTTTCATGGGGGATTTGGTCTTTGAAACTGAGATTTTTCTCATTGCTTGTGATGGGCTTGAATGCACTGTGGCCCAGACAAGCGCAATTTTTCGAGAACTGCGAGCGTCAGTGTAAAAACTTCCTCTTCAAAGCCTAGAAAATTCCTATCCATGACAAATTCTTATTCCTAGGTATGGTTATTCAAGGCACAAATTTGGTGTCTGGATATACGTGAAAAACTGAAGAACTGATTCGTATGGGAAACATTTTTATTGTAAATAACGTGTAGTATTAAAAGAAAAGTGCTACGATAAGAGATAAGAAATATTAGAATTTCTACTACATGTAAGAGAACTATATACCTCATCCATGCTGTTCTAAACATGTTCAGGATGTTTCACTACAGCCTGTCCCCAACGCATTGGTTTAACTTCCTTTTCTAACTTATAGCAACCTTTGACGCCGCTAACTTGCATCTCTGTCAGAGCTAGTTGAAGTCGTCTGGATTTCATGTCTGAATGTGGTTTGAGTACCTCAGCTTTTCCATGTATTTTCGCATCGTGTATTTTAATCATATTTAAACGCATATCAACTCTCTACTATGAGTGTTTTTAAACGCATTAGTTCATGTACCATTTCTCATTGCCTGTTCAATTTTATTACTATTGCACTCATCGCATCTAGCTCTTGCATGAGCAAAACCAACTTATGGAAGGTCATAGGAATTAGGAAGGTGGTCTCATATATTGGAATTAAACCTGCATATGTTGGAAGTAAACCTGCATATATGTAAATAAATTATATATTTTGAATAATCAATACAGTCCGCTCAATTCATCGAATAAAACTGAAACAGGGGCATTGGTCTAACTATACTAAACTGAACCAGTATACAGCATTAGCATCACCGTCTGCAAATATTTTTTCTTGAAATCAGGGAAAGGAAACTCACCATACAACCTGTTTTCTGCCAGCAGTTTTAAATATTCCCAATAAATGCTCTTTTATTCCTTCGCGCTTTCAGCGGTTGTAGAACTATCTGCTCATTCTACAGACAAGGAAAGAAGAAGTTTGTTAAGTTGATCTTTCGAAGCACTTTTACAAATTACTCAGGCCCACAAACAAGCCCATTTGGACCGTATAGTAGATGCAAGACAAAGACTCTTGGTAGCACTGTATGAAGGTAGAGTTGATGATACCCTGAATGGGTTAAGATTTTCACTGTTTACAAAATTGCTTGTGAAAGATAATTTCATTTTGGCTTCATTACCTCCAACGCTGGAAGCTGTACGTCAGCATTGCTTAAGAATATATCTACGGATTCAAATGCAGTTGGGTTAAGTGATGAATCCACGTGGTTGGCAAACTACCAAACATGTTCTGACTCCAATTACCACATGAAAGATCCAGCTCCACAGTCGCTTTTTATGGCCATAGTCTGTAAATGTACCAAAGGATGAAGACCCACCTATAATTTTAGAAAATCGGGGATCAAGTCCTCGGTAAATTGTGCAAACTGCAAAGGGCATTCATGCTCCAACGCTCCTCCCGAGATTGATGAACAAATGCTTTAACTGAGTGAGAACGATAAAGACCCAAATGACGCTGAAGAAACGGGAAATTTAATGATATTACCATTGAACGGTGCGTGATTCTATTAATAATCACAAACATTTCTTTTCTTATCTTTTCAAATTGCTTTATCTTGTGCACATTTTGCTCACTTTGTAAATTTTTAATATAAATTTATATTACCTATTGAATGCAAAGTTTCATGTGCTGAAATTTCACATTTTCTCTATCTTTTTCTTCACTTCAATTTTAAAAAAAGTAGAGAAATTGGTAAGTTTGCCTAGTACTGGTTTAGTTTAGTTATACCAATGTCCCGTTTAGAGGTTTTATGAAAGCTACTTTGGCATTCCTAATCTTGAACCGAGGCCAAATAAAGAGGATGTCACCTTAGCTGGTACGCTCTCTCCTAACTTCCACACCAAACTAGCAATGTGGTATTGGTGCACCGACATATGTACCAAATGCATACAAAAGTAAATACTTTTGCATACAGACTTTATTTAGACAACTTCTTTGATTGTATGTGTCGTCTTTTGGAAGAATGACGAATTTTTTTTTGTAATTTGGAAAATCATTTCAATTTTGTCAGGAGCTTGTAATCATACTACTGCAACAAAATATATAGTGTTGGTATTCATTCATCGCAGAATTTTATGCTCTACAATTTTCAACAATATCATTTTTAACATTGAATGTGTAGTTTTGGAGTAATCTAGGAAAAACTGACAAAACACACCACTTCACTTAAGTTCCCCCAGAGGGGAAAAACTTGGGATAGTCATACTGAACCTAAATGAATTGGGAAAACTTGGGATAGTCATACTGGCCCTGAATGAATTGATTAATGCAATAAAACCTTAACCATAAATATTTTCCTATTTAAACTCCCAGCAGAATGGACTATTTTAAGGTTTGACTTTTTCGAAGTTTCAGAGGGGAAGTTAGGGGGAAGCTCCTCCCTGAGGGGCGGAAACTTTTCGGTTCTCATATCCTTGGGGGTCAAAGGTGTATTTGGCTGAAATTTAAAAACTTTATAAATTTTTCTCCTAATTACCATATTTAGGTCTAATTGCAATGGACTAAAAGCCATTGTAACCTTTCGCGTTTACACGAAATCTAAGACCCATACTAATATCTAAACATTTAATTTCCAAATGTATTAAATAGAAAGATTATTTATTTATTTCTCCAATAATTAATTTTCATGTCTCTTTTACCGGTACACATGGAACAGTTTACATGCGAAATAAAGGTAGCAAAAGTAAAATTTAGGAATTTAAGCTTTATCATTTACTAGCAGTACGCGCAATGCATTGCCCGTGAAATCAGGACTGCAACAAAATGAAAAAAAAAAGAAATTGCCCACAATGACATGAAAAAGTTTTGGAAACAAAATCAAAACAAAAGATACACATTGTTGATTTCCCCGCTCATTTTTTTTTGGGATAATGACATTTTAACTGTTAGAAAATAGTACAGAATACGTTAATCCAAAACAATATTAAAAAATTGCAACGTGAAAATCATTATTATACAGCAAGCAATTTTGCTTACTTTGAGAGACAAATAAACATGTTAAGATACTGCCAAAAATAATAATCGAAGATATTCAATTGAATGTTATGACGTCATATGCGCTCTGCCCGTCAGCCAATGAAATTGCCAGCAACGATCCGGAGAAAGTTTCGCTGGAGGAAGCTCGCTAGAGAAAAATATCTTTCAACTGACTAGGAAAAAATTATTTAAAAACGGGAAAAGATATTTTAACCGTTCTTGTTTTAAATCCGACAGAACCGTTCCAGTTTAAAACTGAAAAAAATTGAAAATAATAGTTTTATTAGAAAGCCGGGTGCAGGAAATTTAAAAACAAAAATAAAATTTCCATGGCAAAACTGACTATTTTTTTAAAAATTACTGAAAATTTAGTAAATTACGTTTGAAGCTCCAAACGAATTTCATTAGAATGAAAATAGTTTTTTTCTATCTAATGGCATATCAATTTTTTTCGAACTAAAATCAAAAACGATACTGTGGACAAACATGTTTAAAAAATCACCCAAAAAAAGCACAAAACTTTAAATAAAAAAATTCTATATTAAAATTTAAAATTTGGGCTTTGAGGTGCATTAAGTCATCTTTACGACTACCTGTGTTGCCAATTTCATGGCTGTGTGTGCGATAGATTCGTCTGGACATAACAACATTGACTTTTATATGCATAGATCACTGAAGTAATAATCTATTTTTCATTAATTCATTTTCTTTGCTGCTTAACCTACACATATGATATAAGTTAAATGCGAAATAAGTCGGTTGTTGCAAAGTATAGATAATGTATCAAGATGCGTTGAAATATCGTTCTTTATCCAAAATATTAGTTACAGGTCAGAAGAAAAAGTGAGAAACAATCTATTTTAACCTGAATTGACTTTAATCGAAGAACAGTTGTATCCTATGCATATGCAGTTTATTGCGGTACCCCTTGTACAAACTTCTTAAAGGAGTGGATAAGTCAAAGACAAATAGAAATCCAAACAGCAACGCATATAAGAAACGTCATCATCACAGAGAAAACAATAAAAAAGTAAATGAACTAAATTCTTTTATCAATAAAAATAAATATATATAGAAAATACAGAGGTCGCAACAGGTGTTCAAAGTTGCGCCCATGAACTAGTATAACACGTATCTGGTACCTCGGAACATGGAATAAGGAACTTTTTGGAAAAAACCCGCGTATATTGGACGGTCGCTACAGAAACGGAGAAAATAAACTCAGGAAATTCAGGGATTATTGTAAACCAAAGATATCATTACATTACATTACACCACCTGCATCCCCGTGTTTAGAGCCATTTGGCTTCTTTCCGGTTTGGATGGATGGAGGTGATTTTTATTTTTTAAGAAGGGACAAAAACAAGTAACAGGTACAAGAACAAATGAAAATGAAAAAGAAACATACACTGGACAGAACAACATAGAAAACAATACAAAATAGAAAAAAATACATTGAGGGGAAAAGAATCATAAGTAGCCGGAAGTGTGTGTCAGTCTGGGTGGATGAGTACTCAATTATTATCCTCTACAATGAGATTGTTCTCATCGCATATGAAACGCATTAGGAGTCGAAGTCGGGTTCTTGAGAAGTTGTTCGTGAGAATATTTTTCAACCACTATAATTTGAATGACACTGTTGAAGTTTGGAAATGCCAGGAGAGGGTAAACGGACATTTTGTGGCATAGTGAATGGGATCTCCTTTTTCTCCGCACGAGCAGTTGTCATGTGTTCGAAGATTGAAGCGAAGAAGGTATGAGAGGAAAGGCCCGTATCCTGTAACGAACATTATCTCTTCTCTATTCCATCCTACTGGCTTGTTTGAGACCCTAGGCACTATATCGTGTGTACTGCGGCCAGTTTCTCCGTTATCCCAGTTGTCTTGCCAGATGCTTAAAGCAGCTGACTTAATCTCGGCTTTCAGGTAGGAAAGTGCCTTAGGTAGAAGGAAAGGGTCGCCTTTTAACCAAAGATATCAAGAGACTACAGAAAAAGTTGATGTAGCTCTCATGTTTGCCAGTGTAAGAGATCAATAAGTCTGTCCCACCCTTAATCAAAAGTGAGGTTTTAGTGTTGGCTAGCGTTATGGCTGAAATGGGGGAGTGACCCTACATACTGAAATTACATTTCATATCTAAATTCATTGCTGAACCTGCTGTTTATACAAAAGTTCTGAAAAATCTTTTACTCCAGATTTATTCTCCATCAGTCTAGGCTTTGAAGCATAAAGTATGTTGAACAGTAAGCGGACAATACTGGACAAAAAAATTTTAAAAATTTCCATTTAATAGTAGGGACCCCAGCGCCATCTACCGAATCAAGACGACGTCTATGACTTTGCATATCTATTAGATTATCCATTACCGTTAGGAAGAACTTTAAGTCTTCCAGAAGTTAATATGCGCTGGATTGAAACACTCTGCAAATATCTTAGAACGGGCGGAAACAATGTGCTCTGAATAGTCATGGCTAAGAATAGGAACTTGACATGACTAGGAGTTTTCTAGACTTGAGGCAAAAAATTTTACATTTTTACTCCATGAATGCAAAAATCGAAAAGAGACGAGCTGTAGTGAAACATCCTGAGCATGTTTAGAACAACATGGATGAGGTATATAGTTCTCTTACGTGTAGTAGAAATTCTAATATTTCTTATCTCTTATCATAGCAGTATTCGTTAAATACTACACATTATTTACAATAAAAATATTTCCCATACGAATCAGTTCTTCAGTTTTTCACGTATATCCAGACACCAAATTTGTGCCTTGAATAACCATACCTAGGAATAAGAATTTGTCATGGATAGGAATTTTTAAGGCTTGAAGAGGAAGTTTTTACACTGACGCTCGGAGTTCTCGAAAAATTGCGCTTGTCATCAACTGTCTGGGCCACATTGCATTCAAGCCCATCACAAGCAATGAGAAAAATCTCAGTTTCAAAGACCAAATCCCCGTGAAAATTATTCAGAGTACCTACATATACGGTGTTTAAACCAAATAGTTGTCAAAAGAGTAAATCGAATCGAGCATAAATTAAACCGTGAAAGTTTTTGTGTCTCTAAAGAATTCACCACGTAAACATTTTCTTTTCTTAAGATTCAGCACACAGTTATTCTAAACAAATGAGATTTCGACAAGAAACAAACGGTTCGCAAAACTTGTCTATTTTTTAACTTTTTCAGGATTTACAGCTGAATTTTAAATAAAATACATGAGATGAACAGAAAATCAAAGAATACATTGATGATAAAAAACCAAAAATAATTGGTAGATAAAGAATATAAGATACTAAGAGGGCATATTTTTATTGTCTGAGAATAATCATAATAATTCAAATGAATGAATAAATGTATGAATTATGACAATAGTACTGTAATAAAAATAACTAATCCTGATCAAGTAAGAAAAAAACCCGGAGAAAAGTCCTTTGGCTTTGGGGAATCGTGGCTAATCAGGCTTAACGTAATAACGCTAATCAAGAGAAACGAAACAACTAAACTCAGCACAATAAAACAAATGAATGAGATTTTATTCGTGACGAAGGACAGTGCAATGTCAATCGGACGCTTATTATATCTTTGATAACATCGATAATTTTGTTTTATTGAAATAATAATTATTTTATGGATCTTCTTTTCTGTATATATTTATTTCTAAAATTGAAATAAAACCGCTGAATTAAATGAAAGCGTTCATTCGATACCCAAGGCACTAAGAGAATCTAATTTTTATTGAAAAGATGTGTTATTTTTGTTCATGTTTTTTACATTTGTCTTTGAGACATATTCCTTTATATCATAAAATTAGAAAAGGAAATACCTGAAATAATGCGTTCAAATTAATTTATGAAAATATATTAGTGTTTATAAATGAAATTAAGTGTATATGTAGGAAAGTTATAAATTTTATTTGTAAAATTCAGTGGTTATGTATAACAGCAATTCACAGAATATTAAGCCAGAAGTGTCGGGTATTTAGTTAACAAATTAAACAAACATTTGAATCGGAAGTAAACAACTGAAACTGCTTGTAACGGATTTGCATTTCGTGTTTATCAGATTGAGATTTATTCGTCAATGATTGATTGAGATGGCCTGTTTCTAAAAACCGTTTTTACATTTTCCGTAAATGTAAAGAATATCTGAAAAATATATACTACCTCGCACTCTGTTTTGAGAAACAACAATGTTTATTAAATAAAGCAAAATTTCCTTTCCACATGCATTTAGATAAACATACCTTTAAATAATTAATTTTGCAAAACGCGGTTAAATTTTCCCTTTTAGAGAAAGCGACAAAACAGCACACATAGGTCTAACATCTAACTCGCAGACTTGCGAGGATATGTCGTCATGTCTTTCAATCTCCTGGAACATGCGCCATGGAATCCAGCATTAATTTAGTCCGGCATATTTGACTTGGTTCAAGTGCGCTTGAATCGATTCGTGTACTATACAGCTAAACTTTGTATTCGACAAAGTATGAAATACATCGTAAATGCGATTTTATAAGAAATAAAATTAAGTGCAATTCAAATTCAATTTATTTCTTTTCTTGATGTCAGAAATAGGTTCATGTTTCATCTTGTTTTCTTGAATAAGAAAGGCGCAAATTTTGTTTTGTTCAACTTTAATTTTTCTGTACGAATTTGGAATAAAAGTTTTTTTATTGGCGCTTTCATTATTTTTTTTTTCAAAATAACGTTTGCATTTTGAGAAATGCACGTCTTTTAAATAATAGCCATATCTCGACCTTTTTACCTACTTTGCCTAAATAGCATTTGTCATTCTATAGAATGCTTAGGTATTATATACAATGCTTAGATATTATATACAATGCTTAGATATTATATACAATGCTTAGGTATTATATACAATGCTTAGGGAAAGTATATAATAATTCTCATATTTAATACTTTGTCTGAAAACGCGAGGTAGCCGAGGTATTCTATAGAAGGCGGCAGGTAACATATTCACTTATATCGCTTGTGTGATGCATTACATATATCTTTTTTTACTTTGGTATTAATCATCGTTCCTTCAATTTTTTTGGCCTTCTTTCGAATTCTTCTCTCGTTTCCTATTTTTTGGTAATTCACAAATCCACAGTATGAGAATTTCTGCTAAATTATGCGCTTATTTTGAAGTATTCTTATAGAAATAGCTCACTTGATTGGATTAAGGAATCTTACCTGGTTGTTTTTCTTTCAGATTGTTTAAATTATAGACATTAGTATTACCGAGAAGTTATGCTAAATCCTGGCTGAATTTTCTTCGCCTTTTTCTATTTTTAAATCTCAAAACAATATTACACAAGGAATAGATGAATACCTTCAACCAATTTTCACAGCAGAAGATTTTTCTTATAATCAAACGCATATGTATGTATATTCATGTTTTAAAATGCTGGACATGAATATGCATACATATGCGTATGAAAGAAATATAAAAGTCTTCTCACTGTCAAATATGTATCTCTTGTTTCCATGGGAGCGATAACGAGACAAAAGTATTAAAACAGTGCACAAAATCGTGATAATATTTATACTTCTATTTCAACGTCCTTCGATATTTCTCTGTTCATTCTGCAATAATATATAGTTCTGAAATTTTTTTTATTGGCAGGGTAATGAATTCGGATGCAGTGTGAAGCCAATTAAACAAACGAATACGCAAACTTATTGACCATTCATTAATTAAACCCACGGCGAAATGCTTTATACAAGGGTTTTTTCAACCTCTGTGTTAAATATCGATGTGTCATTTTGTGATCGCTACTCAGATGGCGTTTCTGTAACGCTGGCTGTATGGAACTTTGTGAATTCGCAGTGTTGTCTTGTCCGTGTCCAATAAACGTTATATTATTAGATCTCTCCATTTTATTTCGTAACAGAAAGTCTGACATTAAGGAAATCTTTTATGGTGCCGAAACCGGAATTGATTCTTGAGATAATTCAGAATAGAAACTGTCAGACTTAAATAATTTTTGAAAATGGAGTTTAAGTAACAAAAAGAAACGTTCTAGTATCGACAGCTGACTACGAAATTACTTCAAGAAAAATTGAAGTCAGCTATTCAAAAACGGATATTATGGAAGAAAACTTGAAAATTTTGAGATTTTCAGCGTGCAACTAGCTGAGAAATTAACGAACTCAAACATTTGATTCGCAATCGAAACTGATACATCCGTAGATGAACTAGAAGATGAAATAATTCAAAGTCAGGAATATCAAGAAAAAGCTATTCTTGAGAGGACGACGTAAAGACTCTTAAACCAAGCACACGGAAATCAAGAAGAAGTTGCGACTCGAAACGAAACTTAACAAGAACTGTTCCTGAAACGAAAGTGATGAAGATGCTCTCAAATGGTACCTTTACGGAGATTCAAGTAAGTGGCTTGACTTTGGAATCAGTTTGAATGTCATTCTATAACAATGGAAATTTGAGTAAGACTGAAAAATTTACATATCTGAAATTTTCT
This sequence comes from Araneus ventricosus, assembly GCA_013235015.1. NCBI lineage: Eukaryota > Metazoa > Arthropoda > Arachnida > Araneae > Araneidae > Araneus > Araneus ventricosus. The sequence goes on from BGPR01001440.1 coordinate 191,262, forward strand.
TAGTGGTAAATGCATTATCTGCTATATCTGATTTGTTCTAAGTGATCGAAATTATGAATTCTTCTATCGAAATCTCAAAGATCGTTCGGAAGACAAGATATTGTCATTCGATATGAATAAATTGTTATCTATTGAACCTGTTCGAAACATATCAAATGTTAAAGCATTGCGGAAACTTTTGATGAATGCGAAATTCAGATCCGTAGCTAGAATCGTTGAATGTTAATCTGGAAGCTATGGAAACTTACTTTGTCCGATAATTGCAGAAAATTCCTAAGGAATTGAACTTGGAATTCAATCGAAAAGAACAATCGAAGTTTGATATTACGGGCTGATAGAATTTTTTGAGAAAGGAAATTAATGTCTGAGGCTGCAAATCTAATGAACTATTCTAAAACCTTTCAGCGACAAGATAACAAAAAAAGGCGGAAACCAAGAATAATCCTGAGTTTAAACCGAATATGCAAGTGCGTTACTGTGCGACGATGAATTATAAATGTTTTGTAACAAAATCATGGAAAATTTAATGTGAAGAATTAGATGCAGAGAAAAACGCGAATTTCTGAAACGTAATGGACGATGTTTTTCGTTTTGGCCAACGACATTTAGGGATTTTTTGTTCAAATAAGCATCTTTCTTGCAAGAAATGGAAACACATCACGAATCCATTTGTTTAAAAAACCGAAAAATGCCTATTCCTTCAGAAATTCGACCAAGAAGAATCCTGCCGATATTTCTCAAAATTCTTCTGCACAACCGGATCTCGATGTCATCCTTCAAACTCGTCTATGCCGTTGGAGAAGGTAAAAGAAAGAATTGTATTTAAGATGTCTTTGATGGAGGAAGTTCGTCATTCATCAGAGAAGATATTTCTCAAAAATTAGACTTCATCGAAAGGCTATTCTATTGAATATCCATACATCGCTGAAAAAAATGGCAAAGATTGGCGCCAACGGAAAGTAGAACTAACGTTGCGAAATATAAACGATCCTGATTATTACCCTTGAGCGTCATCGAAGCTCCAGTAATAACAAGCTGCAGAAATTAAACCACCGGATGGAAAATAAAATCACAACTCAAAAGTTAGAATCTCAGTGATGACTCATCCCAGCGATCAAGCAATCCATTTCTGTTCTAATAGGTGCTGACTTGTTTATGGAAAATAGCAAAAGAAGAAATAAAAGAATAAAATGAAACGTCCGTTGCATTGGATACACAATATTACGTGGCTGGTGTTCAAGTCGCTTCTTTCGGAGTTGAATTCGAGGAATCTATTGTTTAATTTAATAGTTGAAGAAAAGTTGCTCAAGAACACCAGAATCATTTTGGAATATTGAGTCTTAGGAGTAAATAGTCCTGATGAGCGATTAGAAAATGAAGAGTTTGAGGTTTTTTGAAAATTCGATGTCAGCAGAATAATGATCGTTGCCAAGTAAGAAGCATCTCCCTGGATTAATGAAAATGGTTGCACGACAATTATGCAAAACGCTCGAAAGAAGATTCTTAATCTATTGAAGCAGTTTCGTTCGAACTTGACAATTTTACAAGGAATATAAACAAGTTGGTAATGATCAAATCAAAGATGGCATTGTAGAAAAGTTGATCCCAATGCAATCCTCGAGTGAGAAAGGATTTATTATATACCTCACCGAGCAGTTTAGAAAGAATCACAGTTCTACGAAGTGCGTGTGGTGTATGATGTTCTTCCAGCGATAAAATCAGAAAATCGTTGAACGACTGGTTACTTCTGTCCAAACCTTGTTCCTGAACTCTTTGAAAGTCTTGCTGAAATTTAGATCCTTCATCGAATTGTCTTACTGCCGCAGACATCCAAAAAGGATTCCTTCAAATAAGTCTGAAGACGGGATGCTATGTGATTTCGTGGATCTCAGACGTTATTCGAATTTTGTGAATCCAAAAAAAGTTCAGATTCACAGAATGTGCCGTGTGATGTTCGAGCTAAATCAAGTCCTTCAGTGCCTGTATCAACGATCATTTGGAAAAATTCTTGGAAAGTGAATATCCGAAACTGTAGAACTTTGAATAATTACATTAGAGCAGTGATGACTTTATTTTGTGGAACAATACTGAAATGGAAGCTGGCATGAAATCTCACTCACAATGCTAATGCCATCATGAAAAAAGGCTTTCAATGACTTTAACGAAATGGAATTCGAACTCTCCTGTTCTACGAAAAAGAAATATGAAACAGACAAACATAGCAAGGATTCAAATCCTTGTGTGATTCATCATCAAAGGTTTTTAGGACCGGAATGGGATACGGCAAGGATGTTTTTCTCATTCGTCGCACAAGATATCATTGACTTCCAATCGTGACGAACAAACAAAAACGTTGTGTTTTAAAGCGTGTTTCATGGATTTTGAGTCCCCTTGATTTCTCTTGCTCCTTACGTGATTCCGCTGAAGGTACTTTTCCAGTGACTTGTGGCTTTACTGGTATTGACTGGGATAAACTGATTCCAGTAGAATTACAATCCAATGGATTAAATGGCATGAACAATTGAAGGATATCCGAAAACCAAATACTACGTTGGTGATTTGCTGCACCGATGTTGAAACATGCTCACGAATGGGAATTGCATTGCTTCAATGATAGATTGGCACAGAAGTAGCTTATGGTTCTGTTGTGTATCTCAAGTTTCCTATTTGATGAGACAAAACCTGCATTTGTTATCTCCAAAAGCAGAGATAGCTCTTTAAAAAAATTGTCTCTTACCGAGATTCTGAACCTCATGGTCACATTAGTGCCAGATTAATTGCGTTCTTTCCGAGAACTATCTGCCAACGCCAAGGTCTACATGTGGACAGATGCTCAAAAATTGTGCTTCATTGATTAAAAATAATCGCAGCATGAAGACTTCATGTAGAATCGTGTTGCAGAAATTAAGAAAAACACCTCCGAAGTATGGAATCACGTGCCCTGGTTGTGAGAATCCTGCTCGGACAAAATCACCAGAGGTCTCAGTATTAAAAAAATTCTAGTGAACGATCAAGCTTTGGTGGCATGGCCTACCATGCTAATAATTTCAACAAGATAATATCTTGTGTCATCTACGACGACAATGATCCTGGATCCAGCTGAGTATGCGAGTGAAGAATGGTTATTACCTCTCATAGTGCAGAAAGGTGGAACCAGTGTCTGCACATACGTACCAGTATTTGCATAAATTATTGCGAGTTACGCGTATATGTGCTTAGATTGTGACAAACTTACGATCTCAAGAAAAACTGGGACATTTGTCAACAGACGAACTTTCCAGTGCTATGATTATTGGATAAAAATTGTCACAATTTCAGATGTTTTCTAATGAAATTAATTGTACTAAAATGAATAGGCTGCGTATAGATAAGAAAGTCTAAATTGTATGGTCTTAATCCAAAATTGATGAAAAGGGTTTTTAAGAGTTAAGCAGATTAGTTAAATCTAGATTGAATGAATCCGCATTATATTACCTAATGATTATTTTCTGCTCTTATTGTTTTAAATAGTCATGAAAGAGTCTTCTAGTGGTGTTAATGCAAAACTTTGATTCAACAAGAGCCAAATTTGTGATTTAAGAGAGACGATTTCATAAAAATCAATATTGTATGGTTGTAGATTTGTAAAAAATTTAACGCTTATCCAGGTACGAAATTTCAGCTCCCTTCCTCCCGATCTGTGGAAAACGCAACCCTTGAGGTAAGTGGAATTGATTTCGCGGGACACATTACATTAAGAGATGGCTCTAAGTGTATATTGTTTATTTACTTGTGCTGTCACTGAGGTATACATTTAGAATTAATACACCAGTTCTAGCAGAGTGTTTTATCTCAGGTTTTCTGTAGATTTATCTCACGTCGTGGTGTAAGTGTAAAATTATATATTCTGATAATGCAAAACATTTAAAAGAGCTACAGGATAAAGAATTGAAATACTTTGTATAAATTGTTAAAGATGAAAATGTTTAGATTTATTGTAAATAATGTATTACTTGAAGTTTATTGTTGAAGGTGCTTCCTGGTGGGGAGGTTTTGGGAAGATAGTCAAGATCTGTTAAAACTTGTTGTTTAAAGCGTATTTTAGGTAAACTTCATTCTTAAGGAAGAATTGTATACTGTATTAGTTGAAAATTGAGGCAGATTAACATTCCACGTCCACACTTCTATTTGTATAGCAATGTAAATGAACCAGATCCCCTGTCACACATCTCATTTTAACTGGTCTAAATTAACTAGCTATTTACCTTCACCAAATAGCTGTTCCTAAATCTTCAAAATTGATCTTGATTAAGAGATGGAAACATAGATTGATTATTAGACCATTTCTGAAAAGGTTGTTCATAAAGAGTATCTTTTGGAATTAAGCATCTGCCATGTTTTCTAAAATACCTAGGGGCAATTCTGGATCAACTTAAAATCAATGATGTTGTTCTAATTAGAGGAGGATAATGTTAAACGATAATTGGAAAATTGGTAAAATTAAAACTTTGTTTCCTGGAAGAGACTGCGTAAAATCTAGATCTTGTGAAATCCAGGTATGCTAATGGTACTTTAAGAAGGCCAATTGAAAGGTTGTATAATTCTAGGTTCAAGATAAATTGTATGCATCGTGCTCGGGGGGGGAGTGTTAAATATCGAGCTGTTATTTTTGTGACGCCACTAGATGTTTCTGTAACGCTGGCTGTTTATGAACTTTGTGTGAATTAGTGTGTGTTGTCTTGTCCGTGTCCAACAAACGTCTATGTATTAGACTCTCTCCATTTTATTTCAGAACAGAAAGTCTGACATTAGGAAATCTTTCTCTGGATTGAATGCCCAACATAGACAGGGCAGGACTGTTGAGATGAGCGGTGAAAAACTGTGTGCATGTCTGTAATATAACATTCCGCTACCGCGATGCCAAATCGCGTTATTCAGCTGAGCTGTTGGCATAACCAAGGCTAGAAGAATTGATGTCCTACCAATGCGAGCTACGTAGTGTTATTCTGTTTTATTTAAGCAGAAGGAAATAGGTGCAGTAGAGGAAATTATCGAGAAACGAGCAGAGTGTGCGGTGAAATTTATAAGGGATAGTACCATGTGTGAATGGTACCAGAAAAATTTAAAAACGGACGAACGACGTCCATGATGGAGAGATAATGACGCTGCGTCGCAACAAAACTTGTTGGAGCAACGAGTTCTGGCAGCTTTGGAACAAAGTTAAATAGGGACGTTGGATCACACTCCTATATATAGTCCCGACTAGTAAACAAAAAATGATTTTACTCTTCCCTGAATTGAAGAACTGGTAGGAGCCAAAGCTTCAGAAAAAGGAGGAGCAAAAAACCAACGTTAATGCCTTCATTCACATCACTGGCCGCAACGCTTCTTGAAGAGGGATCGAAACCTGTTTACCGAAAATGATACAAATGCCTTGAATCTTTCACGTAGGATTATGTCGAAAAAGTAAACTCATGTTTGGTACATGACTTTGGTAATAAATTGATTTTGTCTCCTCTACTGTCTGTTTTTTTTATGGTCCATCGGAGGATGAAAATAAAAATAAAACGACATCGTAAATATATACTCAGAATCAATAACCAAATGCAGTTGTACGCGTAAAAATAAATACAGTTCTAGCCATTAAAAAAAGAGTGGAAATACCTTCACTTTTAGCCGAAAGTAAATATTTGAGCCAAGATTCTTCACCAATTGTCTTTTAGTACAAAGTTCTCTGGTTAAATCCAATAAATTCCTTTTTTTTACAAAGTAAAAAACGGAATTCATTCTGTTTATTTCCAGATCTTCGACTTTAGAGAGAGATCGCAAAACATCACCAAAGCATTCTAAGCCCTCCTCTGTATTCCCAGTAGGATTATTATCTAGATATTAACGAATCTATGATCAATTAAAATTCTTTAAATAAATTGAAATTCAAAGAAAATTATAACATTATAAATAAATACATCGCAGAATAAAACCATGCATGACATTTCTTAATAATATTCTTGTTAGAACTGCAATATTTAATGTTTGACTGATTGTTTGATTGATTAAAGGGGCTTATGGGATTTTCAGCTGCAAAGGCTGTCATCCCCTATTAATTCCAAAGTTCTTTTCCATCCGCTTCAAAAAACGAAGGAAAGTTGACATCAAAAGACTGACTAAACTATTGCAAGCTGATTCGATTCAACAAAAAAAATGGCTCCCTGCTACAGCAAAGCCTCCATTTTCTTTCTTAATCTTTCTAACATATCAAGTTTTTTAGGAGTAAACAAGCAATGAAAAATCACATACTTTCGAAATTCTGTTTTAAATTCTTTACGTTCCATTAAATGTCTTATGATACTTGTGTAATTATACGAAAAAAAATATATATGATTATTTTCGCTGAATCCATTCATAAATGTCTAAGCACCTTAATAAATAAATTAATAAATACACATTAAACTATTGATAAGGAAGGATGAAACATAACAAATTGAAATATCGCTGGAAATTAATGCATCACAAAAATTGTCTACATAAGACCTTAATAATTTCACTTTTTTCATTTAAGGCATTAAGGTTAAATAATATTTATATGCATTAATGGATGATTCTAGAAAGAGGTAAAATATTCATGCCATGAAAATTCGAAGCAGTTGTAATCTTTTAAAGAGAATTGTGCCAAAAATTTCTTTTTCTGAGTTTTTTTTCTTATTTTCTTTTATCTCATTATTTATAGGGGAGTTGAATAAATGGTTTGATATAAAATAATAAGCAAAACAATTCGATTTATCGCTACAACTTTAGAATCAAAAAATAAGTGATAAACGAATTTATTAGTTCCAAAAAAGTAATGAAATGTCTTTTCATCTTAATTTTTCTCAACATTAAAAAATTAAAGTTCAGTGTTATCATTAGATTTAATCCTTTTTAGACAACAGCATCTTTTTCCGGGCGATGATTTAAAACAAGTAATTTTTTTTCCTATGCTTCGAGTAATTACACATGCTTTAGTGAAATACAGTTAATAATAATATTAGAGATTACTTTAACTTCCAAAGCGATTACTAGTTAATGAGTTTTAAAAAACTTTTTTTGTTCATTTTATTGCTTTGAACTTTAGAAATAACATGTCTGGAAAAATAAAAACAAAATTTTTTAAACTGAGGATATTTAATAAAAAGTTTGAATTGTACTGTTAAGTTCGCTTTTGCAAAAAAAGATTAACCTTTAGTTTCTGCGCATTAATTTAACGAGCTGTGCTCCCTCTTTGGAGTTAATTTCAGTTTCTTTTGACATTTTGAGTCTTATAAGAGAATTAATAATACTCTCGAATACCTTAAATAATAATTGTATAAAAAGATTAAATATCTTTTTAATGCAGAGCAAAGTTATTCTTAGGGATTTGCTCAGAAATTTTAGAGCAAACTAATTTTTTTCTTAATTCAGTTCCATTAAGAATTATTTTATTTTAATTAATAGCTGAAATTGAAAACATTCTTGAAATGATAAAAAGTCTTTATTCTCTTTAAAGTAAAAAGCTTAAAGAGAAAATTATCTTTCGGAACAACTGAATCAGCAGCTTGATTTAACTTTTTTAGATTAGTTTTAGTTATATTAACGTCCCGTTTTGAAGCAACACGACGGCTATTTGGGGACGAACTTCGTAATTTTGAACCGCGGTCAGATGACGAGGGTGATGCTTGAGCAGGTACCCCACCAAACATCCGCACTGTACCAGCGGGAGGACGTTGGACCCTCTACGTATGATTTAACGTGCAATATCCCAAATACATGATGTACCTTCAGTGGAATTGGGTTTCGAAGTTGGAATCCGCCGGCCCCGAAGCCAGGACCTTTCCTCTAAGCCACCATGGTGCCAATCAACGGTTTCAAGAAGAAACCAAGCTTTGACAAATTGAAACCGCACACAACCTGCTAAATATGCATGTTATCATATAGACGTTCATTGATAGCTGAAACGAAGAACGAAAACCACTAAATAAATCACAGATAAAAATAATATCACAGTGTTACGAAATCGTCCGATGTTTGTATTTGGATGCAGTCCAACAAGCAGGATAAAAAATAACGCTTTAGTTCAAGAAGATTCCTGCAGAACACTCAGCACAGGTAACAAAACTGAACAGCATTTGTATCAATAAACATCACAGGCAGATAGGCACTAATAAATATCAGCACTTTCAATAGCGCTCAGCTAACCAACTTGCACTGCGGTTGAATCTCAAAACGATTGATTCCTCCCTTGGGTAACTCGGTATTTATACCTTTCCGATGGCATGTGACGTCACATAGAATTCTCTCTAAGGTTCTCTAAATTTCCGGTCCCAGTAGAGATAAGATCGCAATTCTTGAATTTTCGATAAGCTTCATTTCGTCGCCAAATTTGGCGCCAAATCGCCAAAAAGATTGCCAAGTTTATCGCAAGGTCGGGGCTTATTGGGTTGGTTTCCAGTAAAACGTCGGTAAAACTCTTTTTCTTGAAATAAGATTAGAATGTCAGGGAAACAATTTTATATCTTAGTAACAATTTAAAAGTTTTGTTAAAAAAAGAATAGTGAGGAGAAATAGGAAACTTTTTTATTATTTCCCTAAGAAAACAGTTTTCGGATTCGTTCCTTCTGCTTATACAGTTATTTTGAACGTTTCTTTTCTTATAAACCAGTCCTTTTCATTAAACTAGAGAGAGTTTTTTATTCTCTACACTTGTATTTCCATAATATAAGAAATTCGCGTTTAGCTTCCTTGTTTAGTGAGAAAAATCAAATATGTACTTTTAAAATAGTTTTTAATCCCGTTGATCAGTAAGTAGGATACAAGATTTTGTACAGATCTATATGTTTGGCGTCAACAACACACACAAATTTATTATTTATTTTTTCCCTGCCTCGTTGCATTTCTGAGCTTTTGTGTTTACATATTACATGCACGGAAAACTAAGAGATAGTTCACCCTTTGACGGATTTATTTTAAAATTTGACATCAAATCTACAATTTTGTTTAAAAGTCAGATCACTAAAATTCATCCATGTAGTTAGTTTGTTGCGTGAGTTATCGTGTTCATTTACTGTTGTTGTCTGTCTTTAGAATTTCTCTATTAAACAATAAAATTTTTCCACCTTAGAAGTATCACGATGAACGAAAACAATACATTTAATCTTATTCCTAAGGTCATTTATTTTTGTTAAAAACGCATATTAATCATTCTGATCTTAATGTAGGTGCAAATAGTGTGAATAGAAAGTAATTAATTGCGCAAGCTTTCAACTTTTGAAATCAATCCGTTTCTCATTACGGAGGAACAACAACTTATTTAAATTATTTTTTGCGTACTGATGCAAATTGAAATTTAGAGCATGATATATTGAATAATTAAGATTGTGAATATATTCAGAGAGTTTAACAACAATTTTAAGACTAAAAGTTAAGCTAAAGATAATTGCTAAAATATTTGATGTACTTGTAAATTCAAGTTAGTATTTTAACGATGAGATTTAAAAGACATCTGATTAGATATCTTGACATTTTTAAATTAAATTTTCTTGTATCACTAAGTACTCTTTTGTTGATTAAAAATAAGCAGTATGAATATTTAAAGCCCACACAGTGCTATTCAAAATGTTGACTATTATCTTAGGACATCTATAATATAAAGCAGAAAATACATGTAACTGTCGGTCTGTCTGTATCTCTGTCGGTCACAAGAACTCCTCCTAAACGGTGTACCGTAGCGACATGAAATTTGCACACGACATTCTAGAGCACATTTCTAGGTCAACGGTGCTACTTTCAACTTTCAGAGTTTATTAGTTCTTAAGATATTTAATTAAATAACGAAATTAGCCGCTGTTAAGCCTAATGTTTAGAAGTTTTTTGTCAATAACTGCTGAAAAATTTATTAGACAACAATTATTTTATGCCATTCTAAAGAACAGAGAATGATCTTTTTAATGCTATTAATTCCATTGCGATAAAGTAATTTCTCTGATTGCTATTAAGGTTTAAAAATATTTTTTAAAGCAATTTCTAACAATACTTTTTATTCTTATAGTAATATACTGTAAGTCAATATGCTGTTTCGCGCGCGGGCTTTTGCCAGTGTTAAAGTTTTTATAAGAAAATATTGTTTTCTTTGAGCATAAACAACAAAGTAGATTTTTCACTTCCGGTTTCCGGTTGTCGTGGCATTTACAGCTTTTAATACGGTTACACAGTGATCCAATGACGTTAGTGAATTATTCTCTCGATGTTTTGTTTAATTTTCACACATTTTTAACTGATCCTAATGAGTGTGCTAAGCCTTCAAGGCTACTTAGTCCGGTTCCTATCGTAGGAAGCGGAAAAAGGGAGTGCGGCAACAGCGTATTCCTGCATACGCAGTCAACCGTCTTGCTCATGCGTAGTAGAAGAATTGAGTCCTATAAAGGCTCGAACATTATCTGTCGTTTTTTTTTCTTCTAGCACTATTATCAGTTATGTTTCTGTTGTTAATATCTTAATTTAAATATCATTTATTTTACCTCTACTTTTATCTTGTTACGTTATTAAAGTTGTTATTGATACTATGAGTTAACTTCTTTAGCGTTTCATAATATATCCTCACTCCTGCACGAGCCAGTTAGTACATGCATTCCTGTACGCGGTGTTCGTGTCTTACAAGTTACCTTGAATAAATAGATGCAGTAGCTATTGATGATAACTATGTTAGTTTATTACCACCGCATCAGATTCCAAGAAGAAACCTTTAAGCGCAACCTCCTACAGGAGGAAGAAAAAAATGTTCTAACGGGCTATCGGTCTATCTGTTGCAAAAACTCCTCCTAAACAAAGAATAGTCTTGACATAAAATATGCACATGCCATTCTGGGTTCCGTTCCCTATTAGGTCTACTTTTTCAAACATTCAAAAAAATTACTTTCTAAGATATTTAATTAAATAACGAAAGTTAAGACAATTTTCAGCGTTTTATCTCAGTTTTTCGCCAATAATTTCAGAAAAATATATTGCACGTAGATTATTTACATACCATCTTAAAGAGTAGAAAATTATTATTTTAATTATTTCAATTTAAATGTTATGCGTTCTTTTTTAATTTAATAAAAATTTCAAATTTATTTCATACACAATTTGTAACAATGCTTTCTGTTATTGCAATTAAATTCAAACCATTGATCGTTTTATCAAATGCTTCATTCCGGTATTTTTACCATTGTGAAAGTTATGATAAAAATATTCTTTTCTTTGAATGTTAAGAAAAAGGCAGAAATTTTATTCAACTTTTATTTCGTAGCATATACCTCTTTCAATATGTTTGCACCACAACACAATGATGTTAATTACTCTCTTTCCGCGAAGCTTCATTTAATTTTACAAATTTTTAATGATATAATGTGTGTTTAATAACCTTCAAGATTGTTGAGCCCACTTCTTACCTGAGGGAGAGAGCCTAAGGAGAAAAAGAAAGAACACTATGCTGTTTTTTTCCGGTCAGTGACAAAAACACTAAAGAGAAGAGAATTGTAGTTCAGATAATGGCCAAAATTAAAAGATATGAAAGAGTTTCTGCTGTTACCGTAGCAATGATGGGAAAGGGAAAATAAAGTACGAAGGACTACGGGATTCTTGCCAGGTGGTTCAAACTAAGGAGAGAAAGAGAAGAATGGTGTTTCACTGCTGGTCCAAAGGATCAGTTGATTAACGAAAATCAACGAAAGACGCTTCTGCAAAAAACACTTTTATTAAATTGAAAGTGTTAAAAGTACTTGGACTTGAAAATATTTTTATCTCGAGCAACGCCGGGTATATCAACTATCGTTTATCAAGAAAAAAAATCTCAAACAAAAAAAGTCAAACTTTGACATGAGAGATTATTTTATGAGTGTAGTTTTTATCAGTTGGATTCCAGAGAGCGGGCTTCTCTTGAACTAAAACAAAAAATACATCTGTCTATCGGTCACAAGAACTCTTCCTAAACGGTGAACGGTAACGACATTAAATTTGCACACGACATTCTAGGGTACATTTCTAGGTCAACTGTGCCATTTTTAACTTTCAGAATTAATTAGTTTTTAAGATATTTAATTAAACAACGAAAATTAAGCCGTCTTCTTAAGACTAATTATAAAAATGATTTTCGCCAATAACTTCTGAAATATTTATCGCATGAATTTTTTTTTTTTGCACCATATTAAAGAGCAAAAAATTAACTTTTTAATGATAGTTATTACATTATGGTAAATGTTTTCTCTAATTCTAATTTACGTTTCAAAATGTAATTTTAACACAGTTTTCAACAATACCTTCTATTCTTATAAATTAAATTCAAGCTAATTTACTGTTTACCAAATCCTTCGTTCACGTGCATTTGCCACCGTTTAAGTTAATATAAGAAAATATTGGGCATTTTTATATTTCCAAGGAAGTCTTTTCATTTCCTATATGATGACGTAGCATATACCTCTTTTAATACGGTTGCTCAGTAATCCATTTACCATTGAATTAATTACTCTTTCTATGAGATGTTTTGTTTAATTTTCAAAAATTTTTAAATGATGCTTTTGAATGTGTTAAGTCTTCCTAGGTTACTTAGTCAAGTTCCTATCGAAGGGAGAGGAACTAGGAAGAAATAAAAAGTGTTTTACCGGTCTATCTCTCACAAGAAGTCTTCCTAAACAATTAATAGTATAGAGATTAAATTTGCGCATACCATTCTGGTGTCCATTTCTAGATCAATTCTGCATTTCTCAAAAATTATTACTCCTTAAAATATTTAATTAAGAGGTCTATTCTGGTACCCCCAGTTGGGGGGGGAGACGTCACTTTTTCCGCACGTTAACAACGGGAAAAATGACGTCTCCCACCCCAACCGGGGGTACCAGAATAGACACGTAAATAACAAAAATTAAGCCAAATTTCGGCGTTTTTTCTCAGTTTTTAGCGAATAACTTCGGAAATATGCATAGAAAGAAGATGACTTATATAACATTTTAAAGAGCAGAAAATTTTCTTTGTATTGATCTGAATTTAAATGTCATACGTTCCTTTCCCCCAATTTACATAAATATTTCGAAATTCATTATAAACACAATCTGTAACAATGGTTTATAATATTGTAATTCAATTCAAACCGATTTATTGTTTCATCAAATCCTTCGTTCCCATGTTTTTGCCACTGTTACAGTTATGATAAAAAATATTGCTGTCATTGAATATTTACAGAAAGGCAGAATTTTTGCTTCCGCTTTTATTTTGTAGCGCGTACATCTTTCAATTTGTGTGCACAGTAAATGACGTTAGTGACTATGCGATGCTTCATTTAATCCTTGCAAATCTTTAAATGATCGCAATGAGCGTGTAAAATTATTCAAGATTGAGTCTGGTTTCGACTGGAGGGAAAGGACCTAAGGAGAAAAAGAAACAAAACTGTACAGTGTTCTTCCTGTCAGACATACAAACACTAAAAAGAAGAGAATTGTAGCCCGGATAATGGCAATAAAAACCAAGATATGAGAGAGCTTCTGCTGTCGCAGTAGGAATGATGGGAAGGAGAAAATGGAGTGCCAGGGACTGCTAGATTCGTGCCAGGCTGTTCATACGGAGAGAAAAAGAAGACATAGGTTTACTTGATGGCTGAGGGAGTCAGACAACACGGGTGGGGGAGGGCGACCAAAAATGAAGGAAAGACGCTTCTGCTAAAAATTCTTTTATTAATTTTTTATTCTTATAAGTATTTAGATTTAAAATTTCCTTTATCCCGACTAACGCCGGGTATATCAGCTAGTATTTATATAAATGTGAAACAAAATTAAATTTGATTTTGCAGCACATTCAAAATGCTTCAAAGGAGAGTGTTTTGTAGGGGATACAAATTTCAGAAATTGTGCAGACAGAGTATAAAAACAGACGATTATAAAGTATTTGTATTTACTGCGAATAACGTTAAAAATTATACTTTTACTATTTTTTTCTTACTATTTTACTTCTTTTATAAAATGATTTTAGCTCTTATATTTGAACTTAAATTAAGTCTTTTGGTTTTCTTACTAGTTTTAAAAATTTGTCTAATCATTTAATATCATTTTCTGCTTCCATTAGAGCCATTCGTGTTGTGTCATCAGCAAAACTAGAGTTCGTATTAGTTTGCAATGGTGTTTTTAGAATTCATAATACGGTTTAGTTGATTTTACTTAAATAATTCATTCAGCTTCTTTTATTTTTTATAATAAATATTATCACTAGTATGTTGTAAAATCCTTTGTATCTAGAACACACACGCACACGCACGCACGCTCACGCACACGCGCACACGCACACACATCACAATGTGCCACACAATGCAACTTATAGTTTATATTTTGGGTGGCAAGTGTAATTATGGTCCTTAAATGATGGTGACATTACATGATTTGACTCCATTTCTTACCAAGAAATTTTAAGCATGAATTTTCTTTTTTTACTTACCTAATTTTGTACCGAATATTTTATATATGTATGATTAGCTAAATTAGAATTGATGCTCCCGCCAAGTGCGAGTTGCGTAGTGTTATTCGCGTTTTTCATGCAGAAGGTTGGTTTGTGGAAGACGATCAATGCAGCTATTTCTAGTCAGACTTTACGACTGCTGTGAAGAGCCATTCTGACTTATGGAATTGTCTTCATTCATGCCATCATCCGCCCTCACTGTGCTGTTGTTACCCAGCAGCTTCTGGAGCAGTTTAAATGGGGCGTGTCTGTTCTCCCGGCGTATAGCCCCAACTTAGCGACGAATGATTTTCAACTCGTCCCTGATTTGAAGAACTGGCTAAGAGGCCAAAGCTTCCAGAAAAATGAAGAGATTCAAAGAAACGTTAAGGCTCATCTCACATCACTGGTGGCAACTTTCTTTGAAGAAGGGATCGAAAATCTGGTCCACCGATGTGACAAATGTCTGAATCTTCACGGCGATTATGTCGGAAAGTAATCATGTTTGAAAATAACTTTTGGTACTAAATTTATTTTGTTCTCTACTCTTGTCTTTTTTTATGGACCATAGAAGGTTGAAAAAAATGGCCCTCGTATAAAGATCACATACCGAATTTCATTCGTCTAGCTAGTTGAGTTTTTGCGATATCATGTTCACAAACTGACATAATTCCAATTACTGTTTTTTTGGAATCAGAGGGGTCTAAAACGTGGAGATCGATCAAAATCTAGTGGTGGAATTTTTGAGGATTTCAATACATAACATAACACCACAGCATACCCCCGAACTTGGCGCCTAAACAGCTCCTGTCGGTTGGATGAGTATGTGTAAAACTTTATTGAAAAGCAAAAGCAAAAAAAAAAACAAGATTAGGATATAAAAGCACTTGAAAGGGAACATAATTATATATGAACAAAGAAGAATAAAATAAAAACACATTGAGGATTACAATCCGAGTATAATATAAAAAATTTACAAGAGGAGTTATCAAATTTGAGTGCAGTGAAAGGGTTGTATGTTTCTTTTACTTACATTTTTTCATGCAGTTGCAGCTCCATGATTCGGAGCTGATAGTGCTGTTCGATGCGACGAAAAAGAAGAATTGAATAACGTATTACCACCTATTATATTGATGAAAATTGTCGCAACCATCCTAAAAATCGTGGGACTGTTTATTAGGTAGATGCCTTATAGGAAATCTACCTATTGCAATGGTTCTCATGACACGACTTTCGGAAAATTTCTGCAGATCTTTACCGATCATGACCCCAAGAACCCAAAACCACCCTTCGTTAAAAAGTTTATATAAATATGTATATATATATATGTAGAACCCTTTTTCCCATGTTATCTTGTGAACACGATAACTGGAATAATTTTGATGTAAATTTAACCAGAATGGGATATGTTGTAAGGATAGTGAAAATCTCGGTCGAGTTCGTAGATGGGCTATCCAGCTCAAAGGGGGTGGAAATTTTCATTTTCTCATAATTCCTTTACAATTGAAAATAGAAAGAAAATTCAATTTAGGCGAATTCTTGCCTTATCATAACGAACAATTTTCGCATTTAAACTTTTTCGATAGCTACAATTGCTTAGAAGTTATGAGCTGAAAAGTGATTTTCCCACCTTCCCCTCCTATTCCCCAACTTAAAGTACGTTTTAGCCTATGCATGTTACCCCTTGTTGGAAAGTTCTTGTCATTTGCAGTCTTTTTCATCCGCTTTCATTCTTGCAGCTCTAATCCTTATGAGAATAGAGGGCGAAATGTTCTTTTCCTTATTATTAGTAGAGACGTATATACATAACGCTTTTTCCCATGTTATCTTATGAACACGATAACTGGAGTAATTTTGATTTAAATTTAACCAGCGCGGGATATGTTGTAAGGATAGTTAAAATCTCTGTCGAGTTCGTAGATGGGCTATCCAGCTCAAAGGGGTGGAAATTTTCATTTTCCCATAATTCCTTTACAATTGAAAGTAGAAAGAAAATTCAAATTCGGCGAATTATTACCTTATCATAGCGAACAATTTTCGCATTTAAACTTTTTCGATAGCTGCAATTGCTTAGAAGTTATGAGCTGAAAAGTGATTTTCCCACCTTCCCCTCCTATTCCCCAACTTAAAGTACGTTTTAACCTATGCATGTTACCCCTTGTTGGAAAGTTCTCGTCATTTGCAGTCTTTTTCACCCGCTTTCATTCTTGCAGCTCTAATCCTTATGAGAATAGAGGGCGAAATGTTCTTTTCTTTATTATTAGTAGAGAAGTACATATATAACGCTTTTGCCCATGTTATCTTGTGAACACGATAACTAGAGTAATTTTTATTAGATTTTAACCGGCGAGGGATATGTTGTAAGGTCGGAGAAAATATCGACCGAGTTCGTAGATGGGCTATCCAGCTGAAAGGGGGTGGAAATGGTGGGTGGTGGAAATTTTCATTTTCCTATAATTCCTTTACGATTGAAGATAGAATGAAAACTTAAAATAGGCGAATTATTGCCTCTTTATAATAAACAGCTTTTGTATCGAAACTTTTTTGATAGCTACAATTTTATAGAAGTTATGAGCTAAAATGCCTAAATATAGGAAAAAAATTAAATTCTACGATTAAAGAAAGGGGAAAAAATTGCATTAGACGAATTATCACCTTATAAGAACGAACAACTTTTATATTAAAAGTTTTTTGACATCTACAATTGCTTAGAAGTTATGAGCTGAAAAGTGATTTTTAGCCCCTACTTAGAATACGCTTTAACCTATGCATGTGACACCTTGTTGAAAAGCTCCCATCAGCCGCATTCACTTCCACTTTTTATAAGGTAAGCAAGCTGATATATCCGGGTTTGCTCCGGATTAAAAAGCTTTCATGTCTTAAAATTTTTAATGAAAAAACTACTATGGTATAAAAATTATAATACACAAATTCCTTTTCTGATCTGAAACGTTTTTAACTAAAATGAGAATATCAATTGAAAAAAAAACGATTTTTAAAAACAGCCGTTTTCTCCATAAATTATTATTTGTTATATAGGTACTTCAAATCTTGTTAACAATTACTAAAGTAAAAGAAAGGGTTCAATGAAGATTTTGAAACAATTAAATTAACGAGTTAATTATTCATTAATTTAAAGAATGAAAATCAATCAATCATTAGTTGGTCCTGATATAAATTGTTAATCGTCTACTTTTAAAATATCCTTTTAGCATTCGTCAAGAATTCTGTGAATGTATTCTGGCATTTATATATATTCGTATTATTCTTGTTCTTCAACAATAAAGAATATTGTTACGAATTCTGTATAAAATTACTTCTGAAAAAATATTAAAATGAGAGAAACAAATTGTATGGAAATGAAATTTTCGTCACTGAAATGCTAATTTTTTGAAATTTAATAAGGTGTAAAAGTAGTTCCGTGAGATAATGTTTTCCAAAGATATCGATGAAAAACACCTTGCTTAATTTTTAGTTAACTGAAATTTTAAGTAACGTTTGGGCTTCGAAAAGTTGAAGATGAACTTTCTCTTGTCTCAAATAAAAAGTGTGCAAAGTCTAGTTGAAATAAATCCACTGGTTTAGGACGCGATGTGGAGCATACATACATAGACACAATAACTTTTATTTAAATGAAGATAATTATTAGATAATTACAAGATTAAGATTGCTTGCATATACTATGAGCCATAAAAAAGGTTTTAGTGAAGATATCGTCACAATTAATTAAATATTTAATTTTATTTAAGTAAACAGTTAATTTTAATTAACCAAACAGTTAATTTTAATTAACCAAACAGTTAATTTTAATAGTTAATTTGATAATTAGTTAATTTGACAGATTACTTTAATTTGATATTTAACTAAACATGGCTGCACCAAGATTTGTTTAATAAATTTAATATAAAATAGCCAAAAAAGATATATAAGAGTTCCCTTTATCCTTTTTATATTGAAAAATATCTCATTAACTTTAAAATTGTATTGGGGTTTTCTGTCGGAGTAATTGCTTTTAACTGTCGATGAAGATTTAAATTTGCTGTTCAAAATGGCTGCATTGATATCTTATGCTTTAAACACACGTATTAAATTTGCAACTCACAATGTTTAATAATTTTTATTCTGTTATGTGTTAAGAATTTAGTGACTATTATCTCTGTAACCAGGGGGTTCTCTAAATGAGCCCATTCTAGTAATGTTTAAATATTTCATGTCATGTGATTTTTGCATATGACTAAGTAATGTTCGCACAATTATATGGTAACCTAGATTAAATAACTAATTTTTAAATCCATATTCTTTATCCATTCATGTCAGGTGTCAATTTTTTGTTACTGTTTTATGTCTGCTGTCTTAATGTTATATAGGGGATATTTGCTCTGTTGGGATGTTTATTTCTTTATGATTCCTACCTGTTGAATGATTATGTAATGGGATATTAAAAAAAAATTGACCAATATACTGACCAATAAATCTAGCATAACCTTTTGGATTGAAAAATGGAATGATAAAACCTTGATATAGTAAAAAATTAAATGTCATGAAAACAGAATCACAGCTTAAATATTGCAATATGTAGAAACAACAGTCATTGGCTATGTCTGTAGTGATTAATATGTAATATTTCATTACTTTTGTAACATTAGCGTAAAGGAATCTACCTTTGCCTTCAAGCTTGCCGAAAAGGGATTTTCTTTGTTCTGTCTTGTTATTTATACTGAGGGATCTCTGGAATTGTTACTCAAGGGTTGGCAGTGATGTGAAGGGTGAATTTTTTGAATGAATTATGTAAGAATGGTGGTGGCCGGTTGCTGTTTTTAAGCTAGCGTGCTCTGCTGCTGAACTGGGAATTCTTCGAACTTCTGGTTCTAGGAGGTGAATCTTTGGAAGTATCTATTTCTAGGCAGGAGAATGTGACGGTGTTGTATTTTGACTTTAATTAGGTCTTCGTTAGTCGCCAGGAATGTGATTAAATGATCTATATTTCGTCTTGAGAGTTTTCTGGATAGGGCGCTCTGCCACCAATGAACTAAAGCACTGTTTTATACGTCTTTCAACGGACTGATATAAAATGTTGTATAAATGAAAAGAGGCATAATCGAAATTTTAATAAACACCTTTGATTATGACATTTGATTAGCACCTTTGAAAAATTGAAAGCTACTAATGCAAATTCGTTTAAAAATAACAGTTTTAAAGTTTTTTAAGATAATACTAATACAGTAAAACCTGTCTACAACGATATTGTAGGGAACTTGAAAACATATTGTTAAAGACAGGGTATCGTTATAGACAGTTTGAAGATTTGCTCATCCAATGTTTATGTGCGTATGCATGTATTTATATACCAACATATTCTATTACATTTATTGATTCATCTTACCAATAAATAGCTGAGGTAAAATATACAATTTTATATATTACAATACAATTTTATAATTAAGCTTTTTCAAGTACTTTAGAATGAAAATTTTAATTGAACTTTGTCAGAATTTTTGTTTACGGAACCTTTGAATATCCAATATTTCCTTATCCAATTTACTTTTTATTCCACAGCATCTTCAAGACCTTTTGTTTTTATTTCAAAATTAGCTATCGGCGACTGAAAAATCCCATACTTTTTAGTCAATGTTTCACTCCGCTCCATCCTAGATTGAAAGTGTTAACACATCAAAAGCGAATTTCAAGGAACAAATGGTCAGTCCAATTTGCTAAATGAGAATGAACAGGTTTATGCCCACCAGGAGTCACAGCAACAAACATCTGTGCACATTCCAGTCAATAGCCCTCCCCACGGATCTCCCTTCCACAGACGGCTGTGGTTTGTAGCCCCCTCTCCCTCCGATCTCCGATTCTCATGTTATTTGATATTCTAGACCATATGGTGTCGTTTTCCAAGGAAAAAAAAATCTGGATTGTACTGTATCAGCTTTAAGAGGTAAAGTTATCTTTATAGACAGGTGAGTCTAAAAAGTGATTATCGTAGTAGGCAGGTTAAAAATACATTGAGTAAATAGGAATTCTGCCTGGAACAAAGAAAATATCGTTATAAACAGGTTTATCGTTACACGCAGGTTTCACTGTATATTACTACAATGCATGTGAACAATAATTAAATTTTAAAATTAAATTACTAAAAGTGAGAAAAGAAGTAATGAAAACCATACCTCTATTGTATATTTTGAATACTAATTATACATTTCTTATTTTATACGTTTTATGTACATGCAGGTAGACTTTTATTTGGAAATGTTAGGGGGAAAGGACGTAAAAAGGGAGGGGAAACGAGATATAACCGAAGCTTTGCGTCGTATAAACGATGTATTTTATCATTTCAATTGTTACGAAGGAATCGGGAATGTGATGAAGCGACGTACAAATAAGAAAAGTATAAGCGGTTCTTTACTGTACTTTCTCTTTGAATACTTCGTATACGAGAATGTAAAAATGTGTAACTTCTATATTAGTGATCACGTAGACTATCTCATAAAATAAGCAACCTTTGTTGCGTAGTAAAACTGAAGCTCTATTGTAGCCGCTCAGAGAAATTTAATCGAATTTGCGTTGATTATTGAATGATTTGACAGTAAAAACTGAGCTAAGAAGGAACGAAGAAAGAAAGACGCCAGACTCAATTAACCTATTTCACTGAAAACTTTGAGACTTTTTTTTATTTGGAATCGTTGGGATCTTTCGACAGGACGACGAGTTCACAGTCACTTAGAACCGTACTTCGAGTGGAAAATTCAATTCATGCTTATTAAGTTTCCCATTACTATCTTTATCGGTGCTCCAAAGTCGATACTAAATTCTGCTTCAGGAAATCCTTTTAAGAAATTTATTCTTCAAGAAGATAAAAGGAATAGGATTTGGAGATAAAAGCGTTTTGAGTGTGGAAAGGTATGACGTGTATATAGATTGAAAGTGTAATTTTATGAGTGTCTAGGAGTGTATCTTTCATCAATGGGTATGTTGTGTAACTTTTAGAGTGACTTTCCGTTAGAGTTCATCGTCTGAGATTTAAAACAGACTGTCACTTTATTAAATCGGTTTTTAATGGCTGTATTTTAAAAACAATATTATGTATATATTGAGTAATTCTAATTTTGAAATTACCGTTGAATAATATAAGATATTATTTACAGAATGTCCATTAAAATCTTGGCCCAACAGATAGATTTTAAACCGCGAGAGATACATATATATTTCCAATGGGAAAAATGCTTTAAATGACATATAAAATTATATTTTATCTTGCTCGAGTCAATAAATGGAATGCTGAAGAAATTACGAAGTCTAAATTTTTTACAGTTCCCTGGTCCTATTAGTCATATTTAGTAAAATATTCTTGACGCACGAACATTTTAAACAAAAAAAAGTTCCACTCTTCTGCATTTAAAACCGACCGAGTTATAAAGTTTTGAAAATCTCTATTTTAGACGATTTTCGACCATTTCAATGTGTACCTCGAAAAGGATCCCCCGATCAACAGGCAACGCTTGTTCGAGGAGGTAGGGATGGAGGTTATTGCGAAAAATAATCGGTTTTCGGTTATTCAGGTATTTTTCATCCCCGGTTTAACCTGGCGGTTATAACCGCTCAACATTTTGTACAAATTTTTTTATTAATATTGTTTTCACAGGAAATTAATCCATTTGCCAATATTTATTTGTTCATAAAAACTCTTTCTGTAATCCGCCAACCAACAGACGCCTCAAGGAAGCGATTGTTGTTGATTGGCCTAAGATGATGAAATTCAGAGCTTCATATCTTGGTAAATTTTAGTCTAATCGAACCGAAAATCGGGGATATCTTCCGATCTGGTTTTTTACCTGGTTATTGCATTTTTTTTAAAAAAAATAACCGGTTATAACCGGGACAAAAAATCACGGAAAAAAACCGGTTAACCGAAACAAAAAACCGGTAGGTTTTTTCCATCCCTACGAGGAGGTCATTGATTGCTAACTTTCCATCCCTACGAGGAGGTCATTGATTGCTAACTACTCTTCCAACATAGATGTCCTTTAATTTGTATCTTTATCTTTATCTTTTAAATTTTATCTTCACTTTCATCGTTCTCTTCATCGAACCTATCTTGCCATATTTTTCTGGCAACCCGAAGTTAGCCATTACTTCCTCCTTTATGCTCTCCTTTTTTTTTATCAGTATACCTTCTTTTTGACACTTTAATCCTTGATTCTGTGGTCTGTTCTAAAGTTTTGTCTGCTTTTTCCTTGTTTTGGATACATACAACTTCTTTTTGACATCTTAATTTTTTGGTCTATTCCACAATATTTGGGTTGGTATTGAGTGTGTTTTGGCTTAAATTGCTACACTGTCTGCAGGAAGTGCTCCACTCTTTATGCAGTTTGCATTGATTTCCCTCCTCTGAGGAAGTATCATTGAGCTATAACTGCAAATATTCTTTATTTTTTTATCTCATATGTACATTTGAATTTGACTTATACACTGAAGAGCCAGAAAAAATGGTACACCTGCCTAATATCGTGTCGGGCCGACACGAGCACGCAGAAGTGAAACAAAACGACTTGGCATGGAGTCGACTAATGTCTGAAGGTATTCTGGAAGAAATTCACACCATGAATCCTGCAGGGCAGTCAAAAAATCCATAGAAGTGCGAGGTGGTGATCTCCCTCATCTGAACAGCATGTAGCAAGGCATCCCTGATATCTTCAATAATGTTCATCTCTGGGGATTTTGGTGGCCAATGGAAGTGTCTGAAGGCAGGAGAATGTTCCTGAAGCCACTTGGTAACAACTCTCGACGCGTGGAGTGTCGCATTGTCCTGCTGGAATTATGCCAATCCGTCGGAATGCACAATGAACTTGAATGAGTGTAGGTGATCGTACAGGATGCTTAAGTACCTGTCAGAGTCGTCTCTAGACGTGTCAGGGGTCCCATATCACGCCAACTGCACACGTCCCATACCATAACATAGGCTCCACTGTATTGAACAGTACCCTGTTGACAAACAGGGTCTATGGATTAATGATATTGTCTCCATACTCGTACGCGTACATCCGTCCGATACAACTGGAACCGAGACTCGTCAGATCAGGCAACGTGTTTCCAGTCATCAACAGTCCAGTGGTGGTGTTGTCGGGCCCAGGAAAGGAGTGAAGCTTTGTGCTTCGCTGTCAGCAACGGTACACGAGTGGGCCTGCGGCTCTGAGAGCCTATATTAATGACGGTCGTTGAACAGTTCGCACGCTGACACTTGTAGATGCCCCATCATTGAAATCCGCGGCAATATGAAGAAGTGTTGCACGTCTATCTCGTTTAAGGATTCGCGTCTGACGTCAGTGGTCCAGTTCTTTCAGTGTCTTTTTCCTGCCGCACCGATGTCGGAAATTCGATCTTTTACCGGATATCCGATATTCACGGTACACTCGTGAAATGGTCGTACGCGAAATTCCAAATTCCATCGCTACTTCGGAGATGCTATGTCCCATCTCTCGTGCGCCCACTATAATGCCACGATCAAAGTCTCTTAAATCTCGATAATCTGCCATTGCAGCAACAGGAACAGATCTAATACATTTCTAAAATATCTCTTTTCTTATATAGGCGTTGCCGCAACCATCGGACAACGATTGGTTGCATATCCCCGTTATTTGCAAACGTACGCCTGTACCGGTTTTTCTGGCTCTTCAGTGTACTATAAATACACACACACACACACACACACACACACAGGTGTATTCAGAAATGCGAGCAACTTTTAAAATTAACAATGCGCAATGAACGTTTGCTTAGAAAAGGATGATGTCGGATTTTTTTTGTCATGAAACCAAGATTCATTTATAATACAATTTACAATTTAAACCACGAATAGATGAAGGGATGTATTGCAAAAACAATGAGGGGAATAATGTCTTTCAAATATTCAATGTGTTATCCTCCGTTCAGGAACGCAGCTGTCAGACAAGAAACAACACTAAATTCCCATTACATTACACCACCTGTTTGACTCTTATTCGGTTTGGATGAATGAGGGTGAATTTTTTTTAGAAAAAAAGTGCATATAAAAGGGAAAAAAACAATTATGAAAAACGCACGCACAAGACAAGAGCAAGCATAAGAACAACACGGAAAGCAAAACAACAATAAAACAATTAAAAAAATACTTCGAAATAAAAGACACGAAGATTAAAAAGAAAAGCTTTAAGTCACTGGATTTGTGTATCAGTTCAAGAAGATTCGTGCTCAGTGACGTTCCTTTACAATGAGAGCGTTCTCAGCATACATGAAGCGTATTAAAAGTTTAGTTCTTGACAAATTATTTGTGAGGATACTTTTTAAATACTGCTCTTTATTTTTCAGTGTAGGAGTTTGGAAATGACAGGATAGTGATTGTAATAACTGTGTACTCCAGCTTTCAATAAATTCACTTTTTTCTCACACTAGTTTATTAATTCTACTATATAGGTCTAAATAGAAGCTATATACGTATGTACAATTACGATTCACTTCCAAGATTACTCATAATTACTAACTCGGAGTTCACTTCGAGAACTCCAACAAAAACGTGCACACTCTGTGCAGAGACCCAATACCATTAATGGCGTCGACCACCTCGTCCCCGCGGAACTGTTTCTTTCACTCTTCACTTCACATCCTTTTGGCTCAGAGCCGGAACAGCTACGTGGAGGTTAGTGGCTTGACATGGATAGATGTTATTTTGTAGCGTAGTGCATTGGATCTCCTTTTTATCTGCAGGAGCAGTTTTCATGTGTTCGGAGATTGAAGTGAAGAAGGTACGAAGGGAAAAGCCCGTGTTCTGAAACGAACAAAAAGTCATCTTTACTCCATCTATTAGTTTGTTTGAAGCTCTGGGTACTATTTCGTATGTGCGTCTACCAGTTTCTTCGCTATCCCACTTACCTTTCCAGATATTTAAAGCAGCTGACCTCTTATGAACACACCTGTTCACAACAGTATGCAACGTTTCTGTTGCTATGATATGCCATCAGAAATGGCACTTAATGCTGCGAGCATGTCTTCATCATCTGACAACTAAGCTCCTGAGTAGAGGTAATAAAACAAATGAGAGAAAATTAAAACTGTTATAGAGGTTAAAATACAATAAGATAAACAATAAACGAATGAAAGAGAACGAGGTAAAATAAGAAGAATCCGATGGATGATTTCATCAGAGGCCACCAGGTTCAAAATTATAATAGGTTCTCTTATTTTACCTCGTTCTTTTTCATTCGTTTATTGCTTATCTTGTTGTATTTTAACCTATATCACAGTTTTAATTTTCTTTAATTTGTTTTAATATCTTTATCTTCGCAATTTTTCCTGGATGCTGTTGCATTTGCGCGCACAAGAGAAATTGCTTCTATTATTGTTATTTTGTCTTCATTAGATATTTTTTTCTATAAACCAGTTTCCTGAATAGAGGGCGACACACCGAACATTTAAAAAGCTTTATCCAGACGAATATCTTATCCTTTGTAAATCATAGATCCGATAACTTTAGAATTTTCTGATGGTTTAAATTGTAAACTATGCTACAAATAAGTTCTGGTTTCATTTTGATCCTACCTGTGAAAAGCATATTTTTATCTTCATTCATTAAGAAAAAAGAGTTTTGTAGCTTACTATAATTTCAGAAAATTTTGACATTGTATTTGTTACCGTCAAAGCGTATAATTCAGTTTTTCATAAAATAACTAGGTATTCAACTAGATAATTCATGAAATACCTAGTTATTCTATGAAATAATGGATTTAAAATAACTAGAAAATTCATGAAATATCTAGTTATTTTATGAAAAAATGCATTCCACGCTTTAACTGTAACATATATGTATATCATAAATTCAGTAATTTTATAAGAATCACAGTACAAACATCATCTTAAATTACAATCACCAATCAAATGTATTCAGTATTTTAAAAAAATTAAAAAAATTCAAAGACTAATAAAATTCTTACGAAACTCACTGGAACTATTTGAATATTCCACAGACAGGAAAAGTTAAATTGAGCTAAAGAGAAATGTAAAACTCTTATAATGATGCTTTTAAAAATTTCATTTCTGTTAAGCTATTTCATAGTGCTGTAGATATAAACATCATTAGAGCCTTGATAAAATAAAACAGATTATAAATCTTATCTCTTCTAACGAATTTTCTTTCATAAAATGTTATGGTTTGTTAATTCAAATTTCCGACATCATTTCTCTTAAAAAGTGTTATTCTCTGCCTGAAACAGACCAAAAAATTTGTTTTCGATTCATTAATTTCGACAGTAAATTAATTTTGAGAAAAAATTAACGCAGAAAATATTAAGACGGCTTTATCATTCCATTCCACATTATCGTTCAGTTTTATTCACTATAATTTAAACGAATGGTTTTGTAGTTTTAAAAATGCGTATGACTAATTGTTTTCGCTGAATCTTTAATAAAAATCAGGTTCCAGAATTTGATACTAACTCTGTTTACTCCACGGAAAAATGTTTAATATTTTATCAAACTATTGCGCAAAACGACGATTTAATTTCACTACACAAATCAAAATTCGAACAATTTCTCTAATTAGAACTGGAAATGATTAGTAACGGATTATAATTATCTTGACTCATGAAAAAGCTCCCTTTGCAATTTCAGAATTTTTAACAAATGCTCTTTATGAAATTATGAAATCACTTGTGGTGTATAGAGGGTGATAGGCTCCCGAGTCATTATATGATTATTTTCGTCCACAATCGTCATCAAAGGTATAACATAGATTAAATGATATTTTTCAGTCAACGATAGCTAATTATGAAATTAAAAGAAAAGACCTTGAAGATGCCGTGGAAAAAGTAAAGTGAATAACAAACGCAAACGATCCAAATTACCGCAAAGGACGATGGTGACAAAGTTTTTAACTAAAATTTTCACTTTTAAGTTCTTAAAAAAAGCTTAAATATAATATTGTATATTTTATATGTTTATAAAATACAATTGTATACAGCTACTTATTTGTAAGATGAATCAATAACCTTAATAACGTATGATAGTATATAAATACATGCACACGCATATAAACATCGATGCGCAAATCCTCAAACTGTCTATAACGATATATTTTCTAGGTCCCTATAATTTCGTTATAGACAAGTTTTACTGTATTTTGGTTTTAAATTGTAAAATAGAAGCAATAATATTTCGCCTAAGTGGACCCCTTTCTCCACGATTCCATTTTAAATGATTGCATACTATAAACAGCATAATACTCCC
The DNA here is from genome assembly GCA_013235015.1 of Araneus ventricosus. Lineage (NCBI taxonomy): Eukaryota > Metazoa > Arthropoda > Arachnida > Araneae > Araneidae > Araneus > Araneus ventricosus. Next base: position 218,964 of record BGPR01001440.1, read on the forward strand.
AAGTAACCTTGAAACAGCATAATATAATCACCACTGTGAAAGTGATTTTTAGTTCCCAAATTTTCTTAAATTCTGTCATGTAAAACATAGACTGCTACAATGTACGATGCCATCTATTTGGATTTTAATATTGAATCTGTTTTCATCAAATCTTATTTTATAATTGATTTAAACTGATTTGTGAACCCGCGGTGACCTGGTTGCAGAGATCGGAGGATCTTGGGATAGAGACCTGATTCCACCAAAAATAAGCCACGTGTGTGGACATAGTGTATTTTCAATCCGTGGGGGTCAAATATCTCCTAGATAATGTGGTACATATAATTGGGAATGGAGTTACTGCTTCAGGTGCCGTCTTCTTCGTCCGAGAATAACTAGGTCTGAGCCGGTGTGGCTTGTTTTACTTTCTTTTAGTGTTTCCACCTTTCGAAACCGCCTTTTTAACCTTTTTAAGAGATTTTTCTGAATCAGGCGGTAGTCTTTTGATAATTTATTAGAAAAAAATCGTTTTTATTATCTAATGAAAGTAATAGATGGCAGCACCAGTTTTAATATTTTTTTCTTATGGATTTATACATCCATCAACATCATTTCTACGAAGAAAAATAATTTATCTGCTCCTCTGAAAGTGAAAGGAAGGCCATCGGTTCTAGAAACAAGGATAAAATTCTCAGAATGATTTCTCACTGAGATAAAAATAGTCAAAGATTCATTCTTTTTACATAAAAATGCAAGCCACCCTTAAAATTGGTAAATGTACAAAAATATTTCAGGTCTAAACAATAATTCAATACCTCATTTCTAATATTTGAGCATTCCTTGTTTTAAATCACTTCTGTCGAAAATATTCACCATGCAATCTGAAGTGAATTTGTTTTTTCGTTAATCATTAAATAATGATCTGTTTCTATATCGAAATTCTACTTACTAAATACACTTTTAAGTTACAATTTTGTAAGCAAGGAACAGCTTTTATTCTGTCCACCTTTTATCCTAAATAATGCGTGTGGCATTTTGATATTTGTTATTTATAAGATAAAATATCATAGGAAAAGGATTGGTGATTAAAAATTATAGGACATCAATTTTGTTCCAAATACTAGAAATATAGATGCATTAGATGAAATGGACAAAATAGTGCATCTAGGTTTTTAAATTGTTACAATCAATTATTTACATTTATTCACTTTTTAAAATAAAAGATAAAATGATTAGTTACATTAACATTAATTCCATTTTCTAAACAGAGAAAAACTGTGTACTTACTGAGATTATTACACAAACTAATGACTTCCTTAACTGCTCTTATTAAATCATCAACAAATTGCCTCTAATTGGGCAGAAAAGGATTAGTAAAGGATTATAACTTATTTGAACCTATGAAAAAGTGTTCCTGCCCAGTTTTTGGACATTAATGGCAAATTTACGTCATTTGAAAATAAACCTTATTTGACACACGAAAGCAATGGGACGACCTAAAGTATGGATAACACAATTACTGCATAATAATATATCACACTTAAGTTATTTCCAGCTTCTTCATAAATTTTCCACTATAACAGAAACCATAAAGCCATTCCAGTCCTGAATGTCAATATTCTGAAAGATAACGTCTGCTTTGGCTCTTCAGTTAATTACTGGACTCCCACAAACTTATGGTTCTTGAGTATTATTAATGGTCGTGTGCTCGACGTCGCTATTGCTAAAAATACTATCGTCTTTTGTCATTGTGCGAGATATTAAACCTCTTTGTTCGTAATTTTTAACCTTTCTTTGCAAAATTGCAAAAATAGTGCAATTTGTTTTAGTTGAAGCTGCATGTTTTATGAATCTAGTGCAACCGTGAAATTTCAACTGATTTAGCTATTATTTCGTTTGACATTCTCAGCGATTGGCGCAAATATAGATTTGTCCCGTTGATTAGTAGTGAAGTTTATAACAGTGGTATTCTATTAAATAATTTTATACAGTAATTTATTCTGAAATCTCGTATATTATACTAAACATGGCACAGGCAGTAATAATTTAGAACAAATGGTGTTAATTTTGTTTTCAATTGTTAATTAATTCTCTACCCAGTTCTTTCAATTTCTTTACTTAAGTGGACAAATTTGTTTTTGTTATTATTTGTAAATTTTCCTAAAATTAGAGTTTTTATAAATTGGATTAGAATTACAAGACAAATTCTACCATGTGAAAGAGACAGTCGCAATTGGGAGTAAATGATGTTCTGTATTTATTAGTTGAATAGTTTTAAAGATAAAAATCTATATCATTTGAAATAAATGGTGTCCACTATTTCTTTAAAATGATTAGCATTTTTACTTTCTCGCATACGAAGTATTGTAATCTTCAAAAAATTCGAACTCGAGATTTTGACGAATCTCCACGTTTTAGACCTCCCTCAGTCCGAAAAACACAATTTCGGAATCATGTCTGTCTGTGAACACGATAACTCGAAAACTATTAGAGCTACGGGGATAAAATTTGGTATGTGGTCTTTAAACATAATTTGTAGGTTTTTATCAAATTTTGGACAAAATCCGTCAGCGGGAAGTCTGTCTGTCTGTATGTCCGCGGTCATGTTAACATTATAACTCAAAAACTTGAATAGCTAGATGGATAAAAATTGGTACAGAGTTTTATCGTCATGAATATAGGTCCGTATAAAATTTAGGGCCAAATCCGTCAAAGTGTTGACTGTCTGTCGGTCTGTATAATCGCATGCTTGTATCTCATAAGCCCTTTGGCTTAGATAAGTAAAACTTGCTATCACGGATGCTAACATTAATTATAGATCTGTGCCCAATTTTCATCTCAATCGGTTAAAAAACAGGTGTTCAAATTGCATATTTAGTTCAAAATGCACATTACGACTGTGTATTGGCGAGCTTTTCGTTTATTTCATTGAAGTTAGTATAGTTGGCGTTTGACCTTGGCTGTCTACGAATTAAATTGTAGCTAGTCGCTCACACGCGCTTCGGAAATTATGGAAACCCCCTGAACCTTAACTTCGTTCTGACATTCTCCAGATGGAAGGTATGGTGAAATCTTGCGTGATATTATTCTGTAGTAAGATTTCGTACTCAAAAACGTTAAATAAAGTTGTGGTACCTCAGCGCGTCTAAAAATTGAAAACATACACATTTGTTTTTGCAAAATATTAAGTTTTGGGGAAATCATGAATTTGATATGTTTCATTGTAAATCATCATTCATAATTTTTTTCTAAAAATAACCAGGCCTTGGGTAAATACCCAAGAATATTTACCTACTCATTGGGTGTTTACCCACCCCACATTACTGGTCGTATGCGAGAAAGTTTCGGGGAGGCCACTCCCGCTGGTTTCTTAAACTAACTAATTTTATTTTATGGTCATATTTCTGATTTGTGAATTTTCATTTGAAATAGTGAAAATGATATTAGTTTAGTTTTATACATAATTTCAATTAAGAAAAAAAATTGTGTCTCAGTTTTCATTAAGGTGGCCATATTTAATAAATATTTTTTCAACTTCTTTTGGCCGTATGATCAATTTTTGGTAATTCAAATGCATTACCATGACAATAAAATAAAATTTATCACAGTTTGTAGTCAGTTGACCGACTTATAAAACGTATTCTATATTGAAGATATATAATAACTTATTTCAGTGCTTTTGAGATTTATAGATCAAACATCAAGGTTTTTCCTATTAATCTATCGATTCTTTTTAATAGCTTGTTTCGTACGCCAAAAAATAAGGCTATCTTTTTGTGTTTTAGGTATCTTTGTTATAGTTACATTGTCTCTAGGAAAGAATGAAAACAGTTTCTAACTCAAGTTGAAATTTTGTTTATAACTGTATTGGTTTTAATGCAGTTGCACTAGAGTTTATATAAGATCAGATGACGAGGACGAAATCTAAGACGGCACACCCCTTCTAGAAACTTCCACAGCATACCAACGAACGGGAGGACGTTTGACGGTTGAAGTCAGATTTAACGTCCACAAGAAGCACACACACGATGTATCTTTGGTGGGATCTGGTTTTGAACTTGAAACTATCCGGCCAAGAATCTGAGAACTTACCGCCGAGTTACCGCAGCTTTACCGAATGTTCTTATGTATGTTTCTATTTTAAATGGAATATTCGGCTTCATTGTTAAATGGTAGGAACCCGACGTCTTCTTAGAAATGATTTTATAAATGCTATTTCTTCTAATGTTTTATATCTAATGAAATAGAGCTTTTGAAATACATCCTAAGTATGGTAGGTCTAGATTCACTTGGATTACATTGTATCTAGTCAAGTTCAAGACCCATGGTAAAGGAGAAGCGTAGCATTTTCTGTTGGACAAAGCGCAACAGACTACCTCAAGTGGCCAATATTAGAAGTCTGACTGAGCTGCTATATATGGCGTAGATTACCTTCCTGGAGTAATGTTAAAGGAATTGGCCCACATTTGTTCTTCACTAGGGAGAAAGTCCAGGAAAGCTTGTAGTAGCCATTCCGATCGCAGAGAACAATTCATTGATAAAGATACTTCTTTCTAACAGTTTTTGAATTATGCTTTTGAAGAAAGCAACCAGAGGATGGAATCCATAATTTTTTTTTCACTGACTAATGTTAACCTGACTTCTGGTGGGCAGAACTTATAATACTTTTTTTTATTTCTTTGCCGATAATAATACATGTGGATAATACACACTTCTTTCCACTATCTGAATTTTCTTACATCAAACTGCATGAAATAATCCAAACTAACAATATTTTTCAGATTATTTTTGATAGATAAATAAAATTGCTTTCAAAGTTTCTTAATGCAATTATTGATTTATTGATATTAGTTATTTTGTAAAGTTAACATTAATTTTTCCACCACAAGTTTTTACTTTCTCGTATAGGAAGTTTTGAAAGAGAAAGTATTGTTAAAAACTTTGACCACAGGCTTTTTATGAATCTCTTTGTTTCAAACTTCTCTGAATAAGGAAATATTATTTTTGGAATTATGCCAGTCTTTCTGTCAGTGAAAAAGATGATCCAAAGAAAGCAGTGCGCAAGACGGATGAAACTTGCTATGCGTTCTTTACACCAAAATTGTTTATGGTTATGCGCAGTAAGGATTGGACCGAATCCATCGAAAAGAAATATGTCTGCCCGTGTGCAAGAGAACACGTTAACTGAAAGATGCAATGAGCTAGGCAGATAAAATTTTGTAATTTCATCAACTCTGATGATGAAATTAATTACAAGTACTCTATAATAATATAATAATTATATAATGATTATAATTATATTATTATTTTTAATTAAATACTAATTATAATGTTACGAAAATCAGCCATATTGTGTGAGTATACGAAAAAATCGTGAAGAGAACACTCCCGATGGCTGATTTTTAAATATATTTATCGATATACAAGATTTAGCTAATCGGACGCATTGAAAATGATTTTCTTCCATCTTTTAACAGTTTTTTTCCTTATGTGGTGAAATGGCACTTAGCCAGAGCTCGTGCGTTTCTTTGATCACGTAAAGGCGCATCCCTGTTTATATTAACGCAAAAGCTTTTCTTGATGCAATTAACTCCTGGCCAAAACGCAGCGATGTTTATTGGAGGCATCAAGTGCATCTGGCGAAAAGCCAGTTACTGAATATTTTACTTTGGACGTCCTTGAAATTTTTTTAACAAGAAATTCAGACTGTTTTATCATATCTTAACTTTTAGACTTCATATGCATGTTTAGTTTTTTATGTTCCGGCAATTTATTTTTATGATTTTCTTGTGTAGACATTACATTTACATTTGTAGTTCCTTTTAGAGATAAGGTGAGTTCTACCTGATATTTTTTCTGTAAAAAATTTTGAATGGTTTGACTCGGAATTCCTCTTGCTTTCCACTTCAAATAGAGATATACAGGGTAAGAGCACAAGGTTTTCCCCTGATTGCTAATATATATTGCGCAAATCTATTATACTTAGACGTATATTTATTTTTGTAAATTGTTGATGCCGTAACCGAATTTGCAATGAAACTAATTGCATTACGAAATTTCAACGTTGCCCCCTTTGTAACTCGAAAAATGTCTAATTCTAGCCACCATATTTGTTCTGTATGTGTTGATACATCATGTATTATCCTTAGCAATCCTTCTCAATATTTCAAGATTGCAAACAGTTGGGACACACTTCCGTAATGCAGACAGTAACCCGTCCACAGCCGAAACCATGCGCATGACAATACAGGCCGCCTCGCAGCAGCCCCAAGCAATATAAGGGTATCCAAGATCACCACAAATTGCCAAAAGGATAGACCAGTAGAAGATTCTTTCATAGCAAGGCCTTCCTGATCGCCACACAGCAAAACAACCACCAAGAAACAAATAGCAAGAAGATCTAACTTGACCCACCCATCCGGGTTGTCAGCCCCGCCGGCAACCTATACAAATACATAAACAAACAATGACAGTCACCCATAACAATATTTCTTGAACAGAAATGGCCAATTTGTATTCATGAAGCCACAAAACTCATTGCGCTTTTTACCTCATCGACGCCATTTCGTTAAAAATTAGATTTTCATTCACTGCCATTTTTAAAGCGCAGCTGTGTTTTCGAGTAGTAGAAATTTTCTCCAATTAATTCATCGTGTTTTCGAGTTATTGGGTTCACATGCACACTGACAGACAGACTTATCGTAGACAGATCTTGTTAAAATTAGGTAAAAATCTATGGTTTTAATGTAAATGCCATACCAAATTTCCTCCATATGGAATGTTGTGTTTTTGAATTATCGTGTACTCAGACAGAGAAGATTGATCTCAGATTGAGAGAAGTCTCAAACGGAGAGATTCATCAGAATCTCGAAGTAGCATATTTACTTACTTTTTGTGAGATAGAACTTTTACTTCTTTTATTTTTAAAATACTTTCTCTTTTTATACTTCTTATACGATAGAATAAAAAGAAATAATTAGCTTAGCCTTAAAAGCATTTCTTTTTTTTGAGCTGAAAAATCAAGCTGAGATTGTAAATAATTTTTTGGCAACGACATTAGAAAGGCAGATATATACTTTGAACAGTGTTCGTTGTTCTTGTAAAACGAAATCGATCTGTTTGTCGTAAGTAAACAAGTCTTCTTTCGAATTTGTAACGTAGAAACTCCAAATTCAGAAAATAAATAAGGGTATTTCCTTTCGGTGGTCCTTAGTATTTTCCCTTTTGAATAAAACAAGTTCCTTGAGCAGAAAGAATACTTCGTTTCCAGAATTGCAGTTTGTTATGTGCATAAAAGGCTGCTATTCCTTTAACAATTGTACCTTTTTCTCAGGTAGTTACAAGACTTTATACCCACAATTCGATACGGTTTGTGTTTGTTTGCATTTTGAGTAGGCAGGTTTTGTCGACAATTTCAGACATGGATGCCTCTACTACGATGTAACGAATAGTTTACTTTTGTGTAAAGTCTACTTTAATAGTATACATTTCTTTTTAAAATAAACTTTTAACCTTCCAGCAGGCTCCTCCTTTAGATACCCCGTTTCACCCCACTATCCCCTACTACAAATTACAAAGTTTCATCAAATAAGATAGGAATTTGTGTGAAAAAAAACTTTGGCTTCTGTGGAAGTTGAAAATAAAAAGTTAATTAAATTTTTATACGTTTCCCATACAGCAAAAATGTCAATAAGTAAAATGTTTCTCTTACACTCATCTATGAATACATACACTAAGTGTCACGATTATATCAGCAAAACTTGCAAAGATATATTAATTTTTAAATTTAGAGGGGCTGCTCACAAATTTATATGGAAATGCTTATTGCAGAAATGCAAATTTATTCGACATAAAAAAATTGCAAAATTAACTGTTTAATTACATGCGCGCTTTTACCAATGTTAAGCTTAAGTTGCTTTCTGTGGATATTTGCTTTTGTTATCACGCGATTTTAGCTCCTTAGATTTAGGAAGTGTATAAACAAAAATTATAATTCGACCAAATCGTTTTTAAATCCGCTTTGGTATTCCGTTGAGTCCACACTCGATAATCAGGTCATTACTCTGTTCTTAAGTTTAACGTTTCTGGATTGGTTTTAAAATGCATCAACTGACAAAAAAGAAATTTTCATTCACCTTTGCATTTTTTTGACTATAAGTTTATGGTCTCTTTTTATTACCTTCGTAATATCTATACTTCAGGTATTATTTTCCCCCATCAACAATTACTGTCATACTAATAGAGCTCAAAACCCAAATATTACCTTGTGAATCTATATTTGAAACATGCAATTTCTGTTTAGAACGGAATTTTTCACACGTTTCTTCACACCTGGAAGGATTGACTTTGCTGTTAAAAAGTTGCTAGCGTGAGTAAAAAGGGTAATTTTTAACTTTTATCCACAGTAACTTCAGAAAATATCATCGCACAAAAATAATTCTAAAACACCTAAAGTAAAAAAAATAGCTTCACCTGTTCCACTTTCGTACCAATATTTAAATATAAAAATTTGTTCAAATAATTATTAACATTTATTTAATTATTATCTATCATTATTATTTATTTATTATTATTTATTTAATTATTTTAAACACAATTTATAACGTTTTTGTTTGCTGTCATTTTATACTTAATTCGCTTTTTAATTTCTTAGGTGCTTTTGTTAATGTTAAATTAATTTGTCTTCTTTGGACAATTCCACTTTCATTTCCTTTTAGCTTTAAATTTTCTAACTACAAATTTTTGGTGTCCTTTTACCTTCTTAGTATCTAGAATCCATGAATAATTTTCCCTATTACCCACAGCTGTCATATCATTTGGATATCAAGGTTTTTAATAAAGTAAAGTGTGAATGCGGATCACAAAATTTGAACCAAACACATATTTTATGTATTTTCACACAAAAATACAAACTCAACCGAAAATATTTTCAAAATTTTTCACGTTGACATTCCATCGTGATCATGGTGCATCTTGTGTACTGAATATTTATTTGAGCGGTGCTGAATTTTGTAATTGTTGGTTTTTATTAGCAATTGATATCAAGATGTTGATAAATTAGTGGAAAAAAGTTGTTATAGCGTGTACAAAGCCCAAATCTTAATCCCATCAAAATTTTATCATCAGTTTCGGATCAGAAATTGCCTTTTGAAGAGAAAAGAAGTAAAAATCAATTCTTTGAGAGAATCAAAGATGAATGGCGCAGTATCAACCAGGAAGCAGCGAAGAAACTGGTTGACAACCTCAATCAAAGACTCAAAGCAGTGATTGTGGCCAAAGAATGTCCGGATAAACATTAAACACTGATATTTTATTTTGAAAAATTGTTATGCTATTTTTTCGTTGTAAGATTTTGACCGTTCGAATAATTTTGAACAAAGCATAATTTAGAATTACAAGCAAAAGGTCTGATGAGACAATTGTCCAACAAATTGCAAACTTATCATTTGGCATGAGTGTACGATGCCAAATAAATCTGCCATTATCATGTTTGTTTCTCCTATGGCGTGTTCCAGAATGAAAACTCCAAGCCTTCTTTACATATATGCTCCAAACAGTGAGATCAAAAATGTCATTCATTCGAAACCTTTAAAGTAGTAATTAATTAGGTACTATTAGTTAGGATTGAGGGTACTAAAAGCTCTTAAGGATTTGTATATTAAAACTCGAAAACTATGTGATATAAAAGCATATGTGTTTTGCTTTTTCTTTCATATGTATAGAACAGATAAACGCGTGCGGAGTCGCGGGTACAACGGTTAGTAAGCAATAAAATTTTATTAATTAACTGTCATTCTGATATTATTTGTTTCTTTTACGAATAAAATTTCAAGGAATATGATCATATAAAGCAGAAATATTTATGTGTGCCCTCGCAAAATTGTTCCGTTTTCTGCCTCTATGAATCATAATTACTTTATATTTAATAAAATTTACTAAGCAACCGAAAAAAGTATATGACATTTAAAAATTAGAAAAAGTTTGTTGAGGCTAGTCATGTTTGAGGCAAAATAACAGCGTATTCTCTAGACGATTTGTGTTCTGCACGGAAAATAGATCCGAATATTAAAGTATAACAACTATTTCCAGCATGCACACTAGGATGCATTTTCAAGGCAATTTACTTTTATGTAAGAGTAGTGTAGGAAATAAAATGGACTAATCAATTACGTAGTAACATTATTTTGATTGCTGTATTGCTTTATGATCGCTCAGGAACACCAGAAACATTTTACCAAGATTACAACTGGGGCAAATTTAGGTTTAAAACAATGACACTATTAGTCGAATAGTCTGTTTATGGTTTTATTATGGTTATTTAATTTTTTTTCAAATGATGCCATTTTATACTGCATTAAAGATATTACTCAATTTTCATACTAGTGAAGATATCTGTGCATTTTAAAGATATATGTGATGATATTACTAAGATTTTTTATGTCTAATATTCTTTAATACATAATATATACTTATTATGATATTCTTAGATTCCTCTTAATATTGAAGAACAACTAACAGGAAATTCACTGAACGATTTATTATACAAGAACGAATAACGATAATGAATGTGAATATTAAAGTGTAAAACACAGTTCTTAGCACGCACATGTCTTCTCTAGGATGCAATTACAAGGCAATTTTTATTTCTTGCACTTAACCTTTGATCATTCAATTAGGGCATAACATTATTGGTATGATTATTTTTTTATTACTTTAACCCATATTTTACCACATTAAGAAAAAATTAATATTTTTCCAAAAAATTTTTATCATAGACTAATGAAACATCAAGCAAAAGTATAGAGTTAAAAAACTTAAGAAAACTTTAACGGTTGTCTTTTTGCAAGCTGTCCTATATATAGGACGATGGTACAATCCACTACTACATGCTTTGCAGTCAAGCATCTTGGTTTACGTGAAATAGCAGTAAATATTCAAAGCAAAGTCCTATATTACATTTTTGGCAAATAGTTAAGGGTTTTCTTGTACAGTTTTTAAACTGTCATTGGCGTTGTTTTCCATTTACTAGAAAGGGTTCACTTTGGAATTTGGAGTAATCGGGATTTTTTTTTCGAATGCCCAAACTCATTCTTGCATCATTGCGAGGTACACACAATCCCAGGTAAGCAATTGTAAAATGTTGAAGAAATTCGAGGAGTTCTACAACTTGTTCTGGAGGAAACGTTTTTAATGTTTCTAAACCAGTGCAACCAGTGATGTCTCAAATGCATTTTTTAATAATGATCAATACCACTTTTTTCTTACATGGATGAAAAATATGTTTTTATGAGATTGTGCTTCTGAGAGACCAAAAAGATCACACGACGTAAAAATATTATCCTTATAAATTTTGTGGTTTGCAGGAGTTTCAACAAAAGACAGCCAATTTTCAACTACTGGTTGGGCCAATGATTTCTTTTCATAGTCATGCCACATTTGTTTTCATAATTGCTTTACTGCCTGATATGGTATAATACGAGAGGAATATACAGCAAAAGATGAGAGTATCCTTAGATTGTATCCAAATTTTACGGGTTTTCCTTTCATGTACAGTTTGCATCCATGTCTTCCAAAATAGCGGACTATTCTTTCATCATTACTTAAATGTACAGAAAACGTACCAAACTGTTAAAAAACTTTATTCAACAATTTCTAATTTGGACGTACTTTCTAATAGCGATCTGAATCAATAGCAGTATTGTCATTGAAGTATAAATAACTCGTATCTAAGTATCGCTTTCTTGAGATTGTTTGACTAACAAGTGTTGTTCCAGTATCAGAAGCATTTCCCCAGTACATTTTTTCTCTGGATAAAATGTAACATCCGCTATAAAAAATAATTCCCAATACTTGTTCAAGTTCATAGAATTTTAGACAAAAATCGTGAATATTTTTCTGTCAAGCATGCTTGTTACCTTCTACCATAGATGGACAATCACATTTTCAGCCATCATCTCGAGAAGTTTGAAGGTGATTTTCCTGAAATCGTAAAATAATTAGGAACTGATGAAACTTTTGGTGCACAATTAGTCCATCTAGGTGTTGAAACATATTCAGCAGCATCTTTTTTCATTTAGAATTTCAATTGTTCCATCTGCTTCTTGAATCTTTTCGTCAAAAGCAGCACGACCATGTTCAATGCTTCTGCAGGAATCATCAACTTTTTAATCATCAGTGACAATTTCTGGAACATGTGGTGATATTATAATTTAAAAATCACTATCATCATATTCATCGGCCAATGGCATTAAATACTCAAAAGCTTCTTCAGTTAAAAATCTCCGACTCATTTTCAATACTGTTCTGGAAGGAGCGGATGTGAAATCAGATCACACATCGAACAGTAGTATTATTTTTCCCATAAAAGATAGCGTCAGCACGTGACCAAAACTCTCGACCAAAGAAACAGAACAAATATATTACTCAAGACACACCTACAGGTTCATGTTCCAAGCAAACTAGATGCTATTGAGTTTTGCAATAAGTAAAACATAGATATTCTAATCCTTTTCCCCGAAATTTCAAACGCCTTTGTATGGGTGTGCATAGTAGGGGATTTTACTATCGTCCTATATATAGGACAGCACCTAAAACCTTTGTAAAACCGGTTTGAATATAGCTTTTTGTTTGCAAATTTTACTCAGAAATAACATACAAGACATGCCATGAATAAATTTGAAAAAAGAAATTGTATTTTTTTTTCATAATTATTTAAAAGAAAAATATAACTCTTGTCAAATAAAGTAGCAGAAATTAGCCAAATTCAAAATTCTTAAAAAATTTAAAAATGACCAAAATTGAACTTAAAAAGATAATAAATAGCACTTATCAATTTTAAAATATACTTTAGAAGCGGAATTTAAATTAAAAATGAGATATTGGCTATGAAAATTCGACAAATCTGAGCTGTCCTATATATAGGACGATGGTAAAATACGGGTTAAGATCTTCCATGAATATAATAAATATTTCATCCAGATTACAGCTGGAAGAAATTTAAAAGAAAAAAACAAACAATGTCACTATCAGTCTAATAATCTATTTATGATTTTATAATAATCATTTCATTATTTTCAAAACTATCCATTTTGCACTACATTACAGATGTTATGCAATTTTCACGTCTCTTTCTTTCAAGATATCCGATTTGAGATATACAGTCGGACCTCTATTTAACGAACCTCTATTTTGCGAATTTCTCTATTTTGCGAACTTTTCCTTAGAACCAAGAACGTTTTGCGAATTTCTTCGTAAAATAACTTCCAAATAGCGAAGTGCATTCTCTATTTAACGAATTTTTTCTTGTGATTCAATATTTTTTCTCTCCCTATTTCCCAAAATATTTCTGAACATTTCAAACTTATTCTTCCTTTTAACACATTTTATGGTGATCAATGACCTTGAATTGGTTCTACCAGTCGCCTAACTCACCGAGAGCAGTAATTCTTTGTCATTCTTTGCATTTTACCCAGGAAGTGCAATCTTTATCCACCCCACTGTCCACTTCACTAGAAAAATTTTCACTATCCCCCTTTCACCCTCAATGGAGCTGTCTCGTGTCCTTGAACTAGTCTCCCGTTTTCTAGATTGTTGATCAGAGTCGCGCTGGTAATTTCGGTTTTTGTAGCTGGAAAGTGTCAAAGCGAAAGTGCTTAAGCATCAAAGAAAAACGATGATGTGCTGATTGATGATTTTCTTTCCCTTGATTCGGAAACACTAACTGAATTGGATATTTTGGACAGTGTGAAAAAATGAAAACAATACAGCAATGAATTGCGACGAAGATGTTGTTTGATGGAAATGATTATAATGCAGAAATCAACAAACCTTCTTATGATGAAATGCTAAAATCATTTGAAAAAAACCCGATGCTGATTACAGTTTGAAGAAAATACGCATGAAGGGGCTTTTGGTGCATTGAAAAGATGCGAGACTTATTATGAGAGAAAACACTTTTTCAAACAAAAAAACTCAGACAAAATTAACAGACTTTATCAGTAATTAAATTTAAGGACGCATGTGGTGATGTATGCTTAAAATTAATTGTTATAATAAATGCGATAATGACATTAAAATTCATTAATTTTAATATAAAATTATTTTTTTAAATTGAAAATACAGTGTATTCCCAGATAATGTTTTTTCTTTATTCTTGTTTTCCTTGCAGATTTCTTTCTGGTGGATAAGATATATAAAACAAATAGATATTCATTTACAAAATAAAGGTGTGATTACTTACTTTTTTTTAATAATATTTAATGTTTATGAGTTTAAAATCTGTTTTGTGTAATTTAATTTTAAAAGATGAATTTCTATTTAACGAATTTTCCATAAAACGAAATTTTTTTCGGGATCTAGCGACTTCGTTAAATAGAGGTCCGACTGTATGTGCATTTTTAAGATGAATGTTATTCATATTACAATTCATTATTCCCAATATTCTTAAATACATATAATAGGAGACTCTTATTATGATAGTTTTAGATTATTATGTTATCTAATTAGTAATTTTTAGATTATTATGCTAGTTTTATTTCAAAAATATTTTACATTTTTAATGAAATGGTGTGTCAGAAGATCGAAAAAGTTTGTTAAAGTCATTTTTGTTCCGTATTTAAGATCATAATACATGTATTCTTGCGGTTTTGGAAATACTGAATTGATAATCAAGAATTCATTTTCGAAATCGTTTATTTTGGCTGTCCATATTAAAAAAAATAAGTTAACTTCGTCTATAAATCTATATAATTATAATTATTAGTAAGCCTAATATTTGAGGAGTATGTCATAAGGTTTGAGCCGCTAAATGTGTTTTCAAGGGGATTTTTTAAACTTTTTTACAGCGAATCTACACTCTTAGAATAACGGATCGAGTTGCGAAATTCAAGCCAACTCATTGTCGGATTATTTGATCTTTTCAAGACACTTTTAAAGAACATTTAATCAAATGGAGAATTATATTATTCCTTTTACCATGAATGATAATTACACGTAATGATTATGAGGCTCCTAAAAAGACCGGGTATGCATATTCATATTACATGATACAAAGAACTAACGCAGAGAAGGTTGGGTTCAAAAAATTAAAAAAAAGTATTATTATATTTTATAAATATACAAACATTTTTAAAGCAAATTTCTCCAAAGTTTTACATAACAATATGTATTAAATGGTGATTTTTCCTCCCTCACTTTCAAGAACCCTTTTTTTGACAAGATATCCTCATTTTCTAAGCCAGGGGTTCCCAACCTTTATTCCCTCTCGTACCTCATGACTAATCTTTATATTTTGGCGTACCCTTACTGTCATATCCCCCACTAACCATCCTGCAATGTAAAGAAATTTTTTTATCAGTATTGTTAAGGGTTTATGTTAGCTTAAGAGTCAAATGAATTAATAACATTTTCTGGACTTATTTTTGATTTTACATTTCATTGCAATTTTATACTAGTATTAGTTCAACGCCAAAACAAATGAAATCAGTATTGTAATAATTTCGCATTAACTTATAAGGATGGCAAAAAGTTACACTCTGTAACAATCAACCTTTTAAGTGGTATAGTTATTAAATAGAAAGTATTAACATGAGGAGACAAAATTCTGTAGCTTTTTTAATTCCTTATGTTTTCTTGTTTCTGCCATTACCAACTTTTATTTCGCGTACTCCAACTAGTCCTCCCGTACCCCAGGGGGACGCGTACCACAGGTTGGGAACCTTTGTTTTAAGCTTTCCTCCGAATTATCTTAGATTTTTTTGTACTTCTTTCAAACAATCTGTTGTTTTACATTACTTACTTTTAACTAAGATATTTTTAAAAATTTGGTTCTATGACTCTAAACAGTTAGGAAATTTTCTTAAACTTTTAAACCTCATGCTTCTTTCAGTGAAAGGATCTTCTTCTAGAAACATGATTCGAACGGTTCTGTTAAACCGAGGCTTTTTATGCGCTTGTTAGAGTAGAACATCGTTTCACCAGTTCTGCCGTCCCCTGCATTATACAGGGTAATTAAAAAATGATGAGACGAAAGTAAAGGGGTGATAGCACACATCAAACCAAGCACGTTCTGTAATAGTTTGCCAGGGTCAGAAACGGAAACTGCAGGCGGTAGAGGGCGTGTTATGTTGAATGTGATGAGTTGAGGGAAAACAGAAAAATGACCCAGAAGTAAAATATTCATATTTATTACTCTTTTTGTGGAGTTATCTCAATTATCGGTGGCTTAGTGGTAAGGTCTCAACTTCGGGACGGCAGGGTTCCAGGTTCGAAACCTGTCTCCAGTGTTAGCCTGTTGCACATTAAATCATACATAGGAGACCAAGCGACCTCCCGCTGATGTAGAGAGGAAGTTTGGAGCAAGGAGTGCCAACTCAGGCGTTGTCGTCGTCATATGACTCCAGCTCAAAAGTAAGAAGCCCGTCCCAAAATAGACGCCGTGTTGCTTCAAAACGGAAATATTATATAAATAAGCTTAACAGAGAGAGAAGTATTTCGCGTATGAAACTCCAGTGGAATCTGCAGAGATCCTCGTCTCGAAAGAATTACGGCCACAGCTGCCGATTTGCGAGAGAAGCGTGGTCTGTTCGAAATTTTTTTTAAATTCGCCCACCGCCAATGGAAGGCGTGCATTCAGGTTGGCGGTAGCGACATTGATAACTTATTGTAAGAAGTATGCTGAATTTAATAAGATGTAAATTTATCTTTTCTGTGTTATTTTTCTGTTATCGCTCTATGTTGTCTGTCATTTTCATATCTTCCAGGGAAAATCATTACGAAACTTGCTGGTTTGGTGTGTTCTACCACCTCTTCACGTTCGGTTAATCTTTTACAGACAACTAGAAAGACAATAAATTTATCGGTAATGTTCACAGATGAGTTAGAAGTAGAGCTGCTATTGAAAAATCTAGAAAATGCATTCAGCCAAACATAAAGCATGAAGAAGTAAGAAAAACTCATACTGTGGAACGACGTGAGAGAAAGAATCAAAAAGACTGGAAAAAAAATTAAATGCTTTAATTTAAGGCACAGCCAAATCGAAGGAAACACAATTTTTGGAAATGTTAATTAAAAGAATTTAATGAAGAGTATAATTTTTGTTAAATATCAAAATAACTGACATATTATTAAAATTATTTACCTAAAATGTATTAAAAGACCATTCAATTAGAAAAACTACAAAGGATTCTGATTTATTGTCAAACCTCATCGATGTTATGCTGCATCTTAATAACTTATTTTTCGACATTTGCAGATATAGTTTTCGATAATTCTATGAAACAAATTTGCAAGAGCTTCACATTCCCAAAATTGTCAAAATTCAAAGCACCTATATTATACGTCAGCGAAGTGACACTTCTAAAGTATTTTGGCAACCCTACAAAAGCGAGTATTACATAATCTTTTAAAAAGCATCAAAGCATTGTCAATTTCTCAGTCGAGCTTAAACTGTTGAAGCCTCAATGCAATTCTATCTAATCACCAGAAAATATGTTTGAAGATCTAGGAACTAAGAAAATTTCTGGATCTATTTTATTCACTCCATTTGTCAGTCAGAAAAAAAAGCAGTATCACTCAATTTGCGATTCGATATTTCTGGAGAAACATTGGAAGATCTGAAAAGTCACATGAAGAATCTGTTGTTACTAAATGAATATGCTAAACTTTTTTTTTATCACTTTTTGAAAATTCTGAAAACATAACGCATATTTTATTCCATTCTTACTGTTTTACTCTATTGTTAAATGCTTATATAGCTATTAAAAAACTAGAGGTGAGGTGGGGTAGCAAATTAGTTTCTTTTTACATTGTCATAGTTAACAGAAAGTTAGAAATGTCGAAAATAATTTTTCTCACAAACCTGGTATTGAAAAGCATAATGATAGATTATTGTTTTTTATTTAATGGAGTTATGGTGTTGAGGCACCTTAGTCCATCGAAATGGTTGAGAGTTCTGATTAAAAAACTGAAATCATGGTAAACATTTTGAACAATAACATAAGACATTATTCTTCACTCATTACATCAACATTCGTTTAATAAGCCTTCATCAGGAATAATGTTAAGTGGGCAACTTTGGTTTTATGTACCATTTCACCTTAATTGCGATTAAAAACAATTTATTTGCTCAATGGCTATTTATTTAGTCATCCTCCTTCTCAGAAGATGGTACACAAACAGAAGGTTATTTCAGAGATAATATTTATTTCCGAAAGCTGCACTTGATGTCAAAACCGATTTGATATTTAATGTAATAACTGTTGCTTGATTGCATAATATACAATAGCATTATACATCCTGAAAACAAAATAAGAATGAATTTCATAAGGATATAATGCCATTAAAAAATTTAAATTCTGTTCAATACGAAACTCTTAATAAGTCCATAACATATCATAATTAAATCAAACTGAAATAAAACAGAAATACAAATCATATGAATCACGACAAGATAATGGGAAATAATATCATGCAACGACAAACATGCAGGAACTGAGAAAACATATTCTATTCAACAAATGAATTCTCAAGAAGAAAAGGAATAACACAAGGAATCTTTTTCAGATTCTAAAATAATGTGCACAGGACTAGAGTTGAAATGGAATACAGGGCAAGAAAAACAAGATAAAAATGTTAGGAGAACGATAGACAAACAATAAAAAAAAGCATTCGCCATTTTTCATAGATATACGGCGAGACGGCACGCAAAATATAAAGGAAGGCAATGCTTTCAGAACTGGCTATGTTAAAGAAATTTAATACTTCATCTTTTATGTTATTCATTTTTAAAAACTTATTTCTGCTCTTATATTTAAGACTAACCGCCCTTATCGACCAGTCTGTGCGCCCGGAATAATGGCTCTCCTGGTTGTTCAACAATAACTATGGGATTTATCTCTATTTAAAATTTCACTTTTGTAGTTTGATGAGACTTTACTTCACATTACGACACACCCCTGACTCCAGAGATAAAAATCTCCGGTTGCAGTTTGGATGGATGTGCGTAGAAACTTTATTGAACAACAAAAAATATTACATACAGTGTTTAAACATGGACGAAATACATGTGATAACTATAAAAGCAATAAAAATGAGCTATTTACAGGTTAAAAAGAAAAACTCGTGAAGCGGAAACAATTTTAAAACAGGCCCCAAAAGTTCATTGCTTTTAAAAACTTGCAGGAGGGTTGATTAGGGTCCTTGGTATTGAGCCTCCAGAGGGTCGGGGTCCATCAGTCTGAGGTCTTGGTGAAGGAGACAAATCTGGGTCGGAGTCGGATGAATTGGTTGCGTCCGGTTGCTGTTTGATGAGGTCCTCATTATCAGTAAGGAAAGATATCAGTTTAGATGGTTTTATTCTTGATAGTTTATTTAAAAGTAAGTTTTCTACCGATGTAGAGCATTTTCTTGCACTTGGTTTGATAAAATGAAAAGATGACGTAAGATGACAAAAGTTGTGTAGTGGAGAGCGTCTCCCTTTTACCCGTATGCGCAGATATCTGAATGATGAAGCCGGAATCTGTAGAGATAGCTGGGAAAAGGACCATGGCCCGTAGATAAAAGGATGGATGCTCTTGACCATGAGGCTCGGGTTAGAGAGACTTTAGGGAGTATATTAAAGATAGCTCTCACAGTATCGCCACTGGAAAACACGAATTTAATGAAAATAGAAATTTATGAACAAATAAATTACATTTTTCTAAACCTTCTTAAAAAATATTTTAATATTCAGAATCTGGAACTCATTGCTCACTCTGCGCACGGGCAAATTTAACAGCAAAAAGTTATCTGGTAAGAAAGGCTGCTAAATATCTAGGCCATTTCTGTTGTCAATATCCCTTGGTCTCAACTACTATACAAAGCCTACATCGATGAATAAGGTATCACTGGTTGATATTTTATACCGACTGCCGACATAGAATACTCTGTTTATGTACAAAAAACATGGATGCGCAGCTCCCTCACATCTTTTTATTTCTATGCTACAAAGCTTATCTATATACATATACACTATATGCCCAAAAGTATCCGGACACTTGCAGATTTTCACATTTTTTAGAATTTCTCCGGAATGGTTTAGCCGACTGCCTTTAAACTTCGGGCATGTGAAGAATAGACAATAACTCACATTTTACATTGAAGATTCGGTCCTGAGAGCAATTAGGGGGCCGTCTACAAACTGATGAAGACAAACATGTTTTTGGCCCAGCCCGCTTCACAGAATACTGATAACAAGATGAAACTTTCAGAAATGGTAATGTTTAATTAGGGGGGAGAATATAAGGTTTTCTTAAAAACAATTTTCCCACCTGTTTTTTGCTTATAATCATACAAAGTATTCTGTTATATTATACGAAACTTACAAGAAAAGATGACGGTATGTTAGAGAAGCATTTCAGTATGACTTTGGAAAAAAAATTGTTGATATTACAGGAATTATGAGCATTTTAGTAAATAGTGTTTTTACTGCATCATAAAGGAAACATAGTGTAATTTTTTCCTTCACAACTTTAAAAAGATATATAGGCAACTTATATAAAAATTCAGTTCAATATCATAGTATTCAGAAGAGATATCGACATTACAACAAGCAGAATTTTAGGCTCTGTCGAAGAGAGCGCTAATGGTTACACACAAATTGATATTTTTTAAACTTATATCTTTAAATAGTTATATTGAATTGTATATGGTTATAGAATTTGCTGAATACCCATGAACACATCTAATATTCGTAACGAATAAAAAAAAAATATATATGTAGAATTATTAAAATATTTTAAGAAAATAAATTAGATAAAAAATCGTTTCGCCATAAAATAAATATTTAAAAATATCGTTTGACGTATATGTGTAACTTGTTAATAATCATGTAAATAATATAATTAAAGTAATAAAATTTTTGTTACTTATAAATTAGCTAAGAATTTAAGTTATGCACGTAATTGATAAGTGTTCATGGACATGCAGCAAATTCTAGCGCTATCAATTCAATATAACTATTTAAAGATATAAAATTTAAAAATATCAATTTGTGTACACCCCTCATCTTTAGCTTCTCTTCGGAGAGCTAAAATTCTGCTCGTGTAATGTCGATTTCTTTCTGAATACTGGAGACTGAATTTTTTATAAGTTGCCTATATTCTGGCTTAAAAAGTTGTGAAGGAAAATACACTTATTTTCGCATGCTAGAAACACTATTAACTAAAATATATTCCCTGTAATATTCAACAATTCTTTTCAACAGTTCTAAACTGCTTCTCTACATATGTCTCTTTCATAATTATCGTACTCTAACATATAACAAGGACTTTTTACATATCCCATAAGAAAAACAAGTGAGAAAAAAAGCCCAGGCTAGAAAAAATACTTCTCTCTTTCCCAAATATTTGCGCTGAGTTTACAAAAATTCCTGTAAATATTATGCACATGAAACATTACCATTTCTGAAAGTTTCATCTTGTTATCAGTATTCTGTGAATCGGGGTGGGCCAAAAACGTTTTTGTCTTCATCAGTTTGTAGACGGTCCCCTAATTGCCCTCAGTACCGAATCTTCAATGTAAAATGTGAGTTATTGTCCATTATTTACATGCCCGAAGTTTAAAGGCAGTCGGTTAAACCATTACGGAGAAATTCTAAAAAATGTGAAAATCTGCAAGTGTCCGGATACTTTTGGGCATATAGTGTATATCACGTATCTTAATTTGACTTCGGACAATTTAATTTCAGCGAATAAATAAAGTAATTTTGAGGGAGGTTAAATGTGTGAAATTTTCTCTTGGGTTTACTAAAAGAAACTAAATTTCCAAAAACAGTATCAAGAAGAAATTATATCATTAAAAATTAGTAAACAGTATCATTAAAACTTATCAGTTAGACTTGAAAACACGATACGGTCCTGTCAAAACACTTTCGCCAACTTATAGACCTTACCCGCGTTAATTCTAAACCAAATTTGGCGGTTAATCTCTTGGAAAAGAAATCGCCAAATTTATCGGCCGTACTGTGTTTTTAAGTTTAACCAAAACATTATTTAAAAAACGCTAACTGTCAGAAATAATACATTTTGTGAAGAGTAAAAGCTTCTTTCCATTTTTCTCTTAGTCAAAATATCTAAAAGGAAAGCTAGAAATTATAAAAATTCATTATAATAGAAAGGAATTATAATGAAATTAAAAATTTGTAAAGAGAAAACAAACAAAAAAGGAAATGTTTTTTGATAAAGAAAGGTTCTCTTTAAAGGCTATTTGTAGCATTTAAAATGTTCTTCGAGGAGAAATTGCATCGGAAAAAATATAATTAATGCATGTTTTTTTCAATTACATTTTCCATTTTGGAAAATTTACAAAGTTAAATTTCTTATCTTCTTAAAAATAAATTTATTTTTATACAATAATCAGAAATAAAATACTAAGTGTTGCCAGATGATTATATTGGATTTAGAAATATTTGATACAAGTTTAAAAACGATTCGTAGTATATATGTTTTTTAAATGAAGCATTTCCGAAACTTTTTGATCAATATCGTCTCGTACGGCAGTAATTTCTATGAAAGATAAGATTTCTTCACGCACATAATAAATAATTTGAATAATCTAGTAGAAATGGCATCAATATGAAACTTTGAAAAACTGTGAATTTCATTTGTAGCAGCTCTCTCTACGTATGATATTATCTTTGTTGACACGAAGTTTAGTTTCCAAAAATGGCAACAAAAGAGTTGTGGTTAAGAAACGATACAGTTGAATAAAGTTTGATGTTTGTGATTCTAAACGTATCCTCCTTTTCTTTGAATTTAAATATACCTAAATCGCTCCTGAAATATAATTTAATTCACTAATTTCTCCCATGTATTAACTGTGCATAAGCGCGCTACAAACTGGTGACCCTTGTGAATAGTTCCTTCTAACCAACGAAATCATGGATGACAGCGAAACTTTTGTTTCGAACACAACAGGTGAAAAATATGAAGCGAACAATGTGAGCGCTAAAATTCCACCTTTTTGGGAAGAAAAACCTGAAATTTTGTTTTTCCAAGTTGAGGCACAGTTCTCAATTGCTAATATTACCCAGGATCAGACTAAATTTAACTATCTTATAGCACAATTAGAACCCAAAGTAGTTGAAAATATATGGAATATAATCCAAAGTGAACGTAATGATAAATATGTAGCTGAAAAAGAAAGTACTTTTAAAGAAAGCGAGGAAAAAAGTAAACAAAATTGCTTACAGAAATTTCTCTTGGCGATATGAAACCTAGCCAATTATTGCTAAAATGAAATCACTTGGCGGAACAAATATAACGGATAAGGTTTTGCGAATTTTGTGGCTTGGCAAATTGCCAGAATCCATTAACAATATTTTGGTTGTGAGTAATGAAAACTTGGATAACTTATCGATACTTGTTTCTTTAGCAACCTATAGTTTTAAGGAACTCACAAGCAAAGTCTTTGAAAATAAACAGAACCTTCATATTTTACTCCAGAACCTGAAGTTTTTTGACATTTTTTTAATTTGAACCTTTTGTGAAAGCGGGGATGATAGCCTTTGCAGCTAAAAATCCCAAAAAACCCCTAAAATCAATCAATCAATCAATAAAACTTATCGATAATGGCGGATAAAATATTTGAAATGAACTCAACGACAGAAATTTATTCTGCTACTGCAGGCAATTCTGAAATGAATACTGTACTTGATAAAATCTCTAATTTAGAAAAACAGATTTCGGAACTAAATGTTCACAGACAGTCTGGAAGTAAATATCGTCACTCTGGCTTTAATCGAACCAAGAGTCGAAGTCATTCACGAAGGAAATAAAATCCCAATGGATCATACTGTTACAATCACTTTAAATTTGTTGATAAATGTTATAGTAATAAATGTAAAAGCCCATGTAGCTGGAAGGCGTCGGAAAACTCCGACCAGCAGTAGATTCGACGGCAGGGTCTGCTGCAGATGAATTAATAGATTGCCGCTGTAACTACCGATTATTCGTTACCGATAAACAAACCGGTTTACGCTTTCTTGTGGACAGCGGTGCTGACTTATACATAATTCCGGCAACACCAAATCATAAAATATGTAATTTCTCTAAATTGTATGCTGCAAATGGAACAGTAATACCTACTTTCGGTTTCAAAATTTTAACTCTGGATTTAGCCCTGCGTCGGTCATTCCAATTTCCTTTTGTAATCGCTAAAGTGGATCAAGCCATTTTAGGCGCAGATTTTTTAACCAAATTTCAATTGGTTATTGATATGCATAACAAAAAAATTAATAGATGGTGTTACAAATTTATATATTCGAAGTTAAGCTACGTACGTAACAAGTGCGGATAGCATAAGCACGACTAACAAAAACTCTCGATATGAAAATTTGGTATTACAGTAGCCAAAT
Source organism: Araneus ventricosus (assembly GCA_013235015.1). NCBI lineage: Eukaryota > Metazoa > Arthropoda > Arachnida > Araneae > Araneidae > Araneus > Araneus ventricosus. The sequence goes on from BGPR01001440.1 coordinate 243,334, forward strand.
TTAACAAAACCAAATCTGTTAATTTGCAACTCAAAACATAACATAAAGCACAATATAGCTACTAAAGGCCCTCCTGTATTTTCAGAAGCTCGACAATTAGATGGAAATAAACTAAAATTGGCCAAACAGGAATTCACATTTATATTAGAAAAAGACATAATTAGACCTTCAAAGTCTCCATGGGCCAGTCCATGTCCACTTCATTTAGTGTCTAAGGAGGATGGAAGTTTGCGACCGTGCGGGGACTACAGGCGATCAAACGCACAGACGATTCCCGATCGTTATCCTATCCCAAGAATAGAGGATTTTCACCATATATTTAAACAAAAGAAAATATTTTCAAAAATTGACCTATTTAAGGCTTACTTTCAGATTCCAATTGCTGAAGAAGGCAAAAAAAGAAACAGCGATAATAACGCCATTTGGGTTATACGAGTTTAACGTAATGAGCTTCAGACTAAGAAACGCCCCATCTACGTTTCAACGATTCATTAGTGAAGTGTTTTTCGGATTGGACTTTGTTTAGCATATTTAGATGACATTTTAGTAGCTTCTTTAACGGAAGATGAAAATTCAGAGCATCTAAAAGTAGTTTTCTCTCGATTAGAGCAATATGGTCTTCGTATAAATGTTGGAAAGTCTGTTATGGGAGTGAATCAATTAGAATTTCTAGGATACATGATTACTCCAGAAGGCTCGAAACCCCTTCCTGAAAAAGTAAATGTCATCTTGAATTATAGATTACTGGAAACCATTCACGAATTGCCTACTTTTCTTGGTCTAATTAATTTTTATAGGCGATATATCAAAGATGCTGCCAAAAATCAGGCAGTACTTCATGAGTATTTAAAAAGTACGAAGAAAAAAGATAAAAGCAAAATTCCCTGGACCAAAGAAGCAAAAAAAAAATGCACAATGTAAAAAAAGATCTAGCAAATGCTATATTATTAAGTTTTCCTAATCCTGACTCACCATTAGCTCTCTTTAGTGATGCTCCAGACTACGCAGTTGGATCCGTACTGCAACAATTTGAAGAAGACAGTTGGAAACCCTTAGCCTTCTTTTCCAAAAAGTTAACTAATGCTCAGAAAGTATATAGTACTTACGACAGGGAACTGTTAGGAATTTACCTTTCGATCAAACAATTCAAGCATATTCTAGAAGAAAGACAGTTTACAATATATACTGATCAAACCTTTGATGTTTGCTTTTCAGCAAAAGAATGAGAAAGTCTCACCTATACATCTACGTCATTTGTAATATATATCAGAGTTTTCAACATATATTCGTCACATTGGCAGAAAAGATAATATCGTTACAGATTCGTTATCCAGGATAGAATCTGTCTGTGAAATAGATTATGACAAAATTGCGGATGCACAAAGCGATAATAAAGATTTTAACGAGCTACGCTCGAAACCATCTTTACATTTTAAGCAATATCCTTTGGACTCTGGCAAGCTACTTTGGTGTGATATTTCAACAACAAAAATTCGTCCATTTATACCTCAAGATTTTCGGATGCGCATATTTCAAAAATTTCACATCTTAGCTCACCCTGGTGTAAAATCTACAGTTAAACAAATATCTTCTAGATTTTGGCTATCTCTAAAGGATATCACCCAATGGACAAAGTCTTGTATCCATTGTCACAAGAACAAAATTAACAGACATACGCGTGCACAAATTGCCACTTTCAAAGAAGTAGATGACAGATTAAGTGTTATCCACATTGACATCATAGGCCCGTTTCCTACTTCGAAAGGGAAAACGTACTTCCTTACCTGCATCGACCGATTCACACGTTGGATAGAAGTTATTCCTTTAGCAAATGTGATGACTGAAACTGTAGCTCGAGAATTTTATGATCACTGGATTTCACATTTTGGAATGCCATACCGTGTAATCATAGATCAAGGTAGTCAGTTTAGATCTGAGCTCTTTAAAAACAATGGTGTTATTTGTGGATTTAAAGTATGCACAACCACATCATATCACCACAATGCAATGGGAAAATTGAAAGGATCCATCGGACTTAAAGGCTGCGATCAGAGCACACAATTCTATTAAGTGAGCTCAAACCTTATCAACAGTTTTGTTGGGACTAAGATCGGTTTTGCGTGGTAATACAAATTACACCATTGCACAAATGGTTTATGGACAACTTATCAGGTTACCAGGAGAATTTTTTGAGAAACTGAAAAGTATCTTGGATACCGATACATTTGCTAAAGAACTATAAAAACAAATGGAACTGTAAAAACCACTAGATACTCGCCGACATCCTTCTCAAAAGAGTTTTGTTCATAAGGACTTGCATACTTGTACACATGTGTTCATACGCATTCATAGAGTTAGAAAACCATTAGAACCTCCTTATGATGGACCTTTCCCAGTTGTGAAAAGACACGACAAGTATTTTGCTGTCACAATAAAAGACAAGGATATCAATATATGTATAGACAGATTAAAACCAGCATATTTGCTGTTAACTGAGGTAGACGCGCCTCATCACAAGAAATTAGATACTACACCATCACTGCCCAACGAAAATCTGACTGCACATCAAGAAACTGAAAAACAACTATCAGAATTGATGAACAAAGATGTTCAGAAAAAAACTACACGCTCTGGTAGACGTGTGAGCTTCCCAGCGCGTTACAAATATTAATTACATACTATTCATTGTTATTTCATATTAATTTTATGTATTTTTTATATTTGTATATGTATATATTTTTGTCCCTTTCACATTCGTATACATGTAAATTGAAAAATTTGTTATTTTTGCAAATTGGAACTGTATCGTAACTATGTTGTTACTGGGGAAGGAATGATGGAGCAGCTCTCTCTACGTATGATACTATCTTTGTTGTCGCGAAGTTTAGTTTCCAAAAATGGCAACAAAAGAGTTGTGGTTAAAAAACGATACAGTTGAATAAAGTTTGATGTCCGCGATTCTAAGCGTTTCCTCTTTTTCTTTGAATTTAAATATGCCTAAATCGCTCCTGAACTATAATTTAATTCATTAATTTCTCCCATGTATCAACTGTGCGCTAGACATTTAACCCTCTTTCAATTTGTTTATCTTATTGTAGCACTAGTGACGATGCCAAACTTGTGCTTGTAGCAAAAGTTACAACTCTGTACAATAAATAAATAACCCTCTGAGCGGTTTGCTATTTTGATGAACTAGCTTTAAAGTCTAAAAAATTTGCTTTTAAAGTGAATAATTGGATCTTTATTGAGTTTAATCAAGTCTCTGGAATCGTAAGAATATTTTATCCATGGTAGTTTTAGAAATTATTTATATGAACATGAATTATCTGCTTTTAAACTCAATATGAGAAAAGGAAAAATACGTGTGAAAAGCTTTAGGGAAAAAAATCGCACCTCAATAAAAGTGGTATCATTAAAAAGGTAAATTTTATGACTTTAAAATGGTGTAATGGTGTAAAAATCGTCCTTGTGAGATAAACGTTTCGTAAGATATAACGGAAAAACGACAAAATCTTGCTTAATTTTTAATTAATTGACATTTTAATTAATTTTCGGACTTTAGAAAGTTTACAATGACCTTCCTCTTGTCTCGAAGGTCACGTGTGCTAAGTTTCATCATGATCGGGAAAAAACTGTTGATTTGTATAGAAGACATACAAACAAACATACAAACTTTCAGATTATAGATAAGTTCTAAATCGCTATAGACAAGAATATAGTTCTGATTGAAAAAATGCTTTAAATGACGTAAAGAATTGTATTTTAAGTTGTTTGAGTCAATAAATATATTGTTGAAAAAGCTACGAAATTAAATTTTTATACCTTCCCCAGGTAGTTTTAGTCACATTTGGAAAAAATATCATAATTCTCATAACAGTTTTAGTCTCAGAAGAGCTGAACACTTTTGTTTAAAATGTTAGTGTGTCAAGAATATTTTACTGAATACGACTAATAGGATCGAAAGACTGTTTGAAAATTTAGACTTCGAAATTTTTTCAGCAGTAAATTTATTGACTCAAACAAGATAAAATATAATTCTTAACGTCAATTAAAGTACTATATGCCTGTCTCTAACGGTTTAGAGATTAGTTATTTCGCCACAATTAGAATGCATATCCTGCATATCTTTATATAAAGAAGACAAATGCCATTGACTGACTCATTATGAAATTTCACAAAAAAGAAAGTCTAGACACTTGAAATTTGGTAGGTGATTACCTCTGGGGCAGTAGGTGATCACTATGGAAATATTTTTGAAAATTTTAATTAAATTTTTAATGAATGAAAACTAACTGAAATTTTAACATTTTCCATAATTACTTTGGAGCACACTTCCACCTGCTTCAAAGCAACTCTATTTAAAAACGATTCAAATAACATTTCTTTAGGGCTTTATAAATTTGACTTCGCAGATTTTTAACTTCGGTGTCTCAGAATTTACTACCAGAAATAAATAAAGCATTTTTTTTATCCTGGATAATTTTCATTGCTTCGACAAGGTCGTTTGTTAAAAGCTCAGGTAAGAAAATGATTGTCTTCTTTTTCATCAGGAATTAAAAGGAGAAATTTTGTAGGTTATTAACTTTGAAGAAATTGCCTTAAACAATTAGCGCAGAAGTGAAAAAACGACAAGATAAATTTCTATTGTTGTTAGAATTGTTCGGAATTTCTAACTGCTTCTGTTATTTTCTATCATACAATTTTATGTATAAATATTTTCAGTGCTTTTCCATCAGCTAGACATCATTGGAAATACGCAATAAATGTGCAATTTTCCGCGAGGAAATGTTACCGAATGAGCCAAGTATAAAGTTTTCCCATTGCGAAGCCTCCCGTCAAATCGTTTTAGTCAGGCTCAAGGTTTGTATACGCTCTTGAGCCTTAAGAACTTGAAATTTTACAGACAGAAAGTGTTCACTAAGAAAGAATTTTCTAAAATGCGTTTACCGTGAAACGTGCATCATCTGAGATCATTGTAAAACTAGATTCCGCCTTATATTTAAATAACATAAAGGAACACCTTACTATTTCATTTGCATATGTTTAATATTCTTGAATTAAATAATCAACTAGACTTCAACTCAGTTTTTGCTTCAGATGCTTCTCTCTCGTCTAAAAATAAAGGGAATTTTTTAAACTTTTATCAGGCAATAAGTATAAGGAGATTAAATGATTAAATTTTATTCAGTGTTCTTTCGAGTTTAGTATGTTTTGAATTTCATTGATTATGGTAAGTTTGTCTTACAGAGAATATGACACTGTATCAAAAACATCCATAGCATGTTTAATTAATTTTAGATGAGGAATTATACTGCAACGTTATGAGTTTTGGAGATTCAAATTTATAATTCAAAGGTTCAGCATATGCTAACTGCTAAGGTGTTAGAATAATATCACACTGCAGTTTAGATTTAATCTTTCGTTTCTCTAAATTGAAATTTTAATATAAAAAAATCCTTCTTCAGTATAATTAATCACAACTTAACCTTTTCTTCGACGGCAGAATATCTAACTTCTACAATTCAAATTCAAATTTCTCACAGATTGAAACAAAATATTATATTCTCATTTTCAAGCATCAACATTTGGCGAGTGAGTGCCTTTTTTTTTATTAAATATTTAATTTTAAAATGCAATTTTCCAACCGGAGTTTATTGCAAAGAGCTCAAACAATACAAATGCGGATCAAGTAGCTCTTGAAGGAAATATAACATTTCATTTGTCTTGTACATCCTTCTTTATCTGCATACTCAAAATTGTTTTAATTTTTTCTCTCTGTTACAGCTTTCTGAAAGAAAGCTTCTCTTCATCTGGAAAAAGTGGTAACGAATATTCAAATACATTTAGAGAAAAGAAAGTTCTTGAAAAAAACAAAAATTCTTAAAGAATTTCTTGGACGAAAACCGTCAAAGCATATGAAAATGAGTAAAGAACTTATTCTTCATTTATCAGAGGATTATAAAAATAAATGATCAGAATGCCAATGGAACTAGAATATAATATAATTATGAAAAATCCGCTTTCGATTCTAACAATAACGAGTAATATCGTTACTGTGTTTTGCGATTACTTCTAATATATCTTCTACATATTTCTCTTTTAGTTAAGTGTTATAATATGTTTTGTTTTTTAATATTAAATCTATTCATTTAATTCGCATTACTATGAAAGAAATACTAACGTTTTGAGGTTAATTGTTATGATCAATGACAACTGTAGTTGACTGTTTGGTTTTAGTTTAGTTTTGTTATATTTACGTCTCTTGTTGAAGCAACACGTGGGCTATTTTGGGACAACCTCGTAATATTGAAACCTGATCCGATGACGCCACCTAAGCCGGCGCGCCCCTCTCTAAACTTCCGCGCCACACCAGAGGGCGGGCATTCGGCCCCGACGGATTTAATGTGCACCAGACCTGCTAACACGGCGGTCTTCGATGGAATCGGAGGTTTCGAGCCTGGAACCCTGTGGCCTCAAAGCCGAGACAGTACCGCCAATCCACCGGGGCCGTCTGATTGATGATTTGGAGAAAGTTACGTCGTGTATTTTTTCTTCCAGACAAGATAGAAAAAACTGAACCCCTTGCTATAGGATTTTATTTAAATTTCTAATTAGATGACACCACCCCATTTGGGTTATTTTTTATTATTTCTATTTTTTAAGATGGTAAAGGTGTCCAGGTGATTTTTGAATTTAAAATTAACTGTTACGTTTCCTTAATTACGGATATAAATAGCAAATATTTTGTAATTCGATGCACGTGTCAGAGACGTCATTGTATGTTATGGGAGTAAACATTCGTTAAAAATCAGCTAATTATGAATGCATTATTAATTTATTAAATTTCCATTTGATAAGAGTATCAATCCAGATTTTTGATAATAATAATATATTTTATATGTAGCTTTCTTATATAAACGTGGTTTTAAAAATCTTTTATGTTTGGTTTTATTGATAAATACTTGTTAGCAGCTAAATTCTGCTCCACTAGCCACTACTTATCTCAAGGGATTTATTCAGCTTCTGAAACAACACCTCAATGATGTAATACAACGATTTAGGCTAAAGGTTATCCGGAGCAAGGTATCGCTTACACAATCAATACTGTCAGCAACCACCGTGTCATTTGTAACGTTCCAACGACTAAAATTACCAAGTCCTGGATGGTCATTACTCAAACTTCCTCGCTGTTAATCGAAATTCACGATCACTTTAATCGAGCTCTTATGTTAACTGAAAATCTATACCGTGGCCTCTTATGACTGAAGCAATATTGACATCATTAGATTAGGTTAAGTGTAATTAAGCTCAGAGTGATTGATTTAGTATCAGATTTATGAAAAGTTACGTTTCAACTGAGAAGTGGTTTTGGATTTGTTGTGAAAAATGTTGTAATGCTTTTACTTAGCGGAAAAAGATTGTAAATTTATTTTGTTAAAATTATTTTTGCTTTGGAAACGCTGAGAATTGATGAAAGTTGCTCAATTAGGGGAATGGAATTACTTAAAATAAATTTATTAAATAAATATGTAAGGAATGTTAAAAATAAATATGCTCTTTTCTAAGTTACTTTTAATATAATATAAAACTTTTCTAAGAAAACGCGCAGAAAGAGCAACAATAGGAAAAAATAAGAGGATTTTTTATCATTTGCTTGTATGCTGTTGTTTTAGGAGTTCTAGAAATCTCTGTTTGCAAATGGTAATAGTAAAAATAGTTTCTAATTAAAAAAATGACAGGAGGCTGTCTTTTTCAAACAGCCGCTGATGTTAAAGGCGTAGGACTGCTTTAATCGCGTGACTCTTCTGTTTCTCGAAGTATCTCGGTTTCTCTTTGTTACTCGAGATTCTCTTTTGCTTCTCGAAGCTTCTCGGATTCTCTTATTTACTCGCGATACTTTTTTGTTTCCCGAAGTTACTTGCGATACTCTTGTTTCTCGAAGTTACTCTGAATTCTCTTTTGCTTCTCATCAATCTCTCTCTTTTCAATTCATGCGTATTTTTGCCCAACTTTGGAACTCAGTAATCTCTGAAACCGATTTTCAAATTATTTTTTGTAACTTTTGTTGATACCCTTTATCTCTAAAAGAAGACATTATTTATATTTTTAACGTATGTAGTTACCGAAATATAGAGGACATCCCATACAAAGTTTTGCTGCGTTTTGGCGTGTGAATCAATTTCCTTCCTGAGACCCCAATGGGAGGAACGTAGTCCTACGTTGAAATGACTTATTGTTTAACCGACTATTCGTTTGCAGCAATTACCTCATACAGAAAATTGTCATATCTAAGTATGATAGAAGCTGGAGATCAGATTACATAAACATCCATCAAAATTTGCCAGCTAGGGATTCTTGCATCTGGCCGAACATTTTGCATTTGTCAGCTAATGATTCTTGCATCTAGTCGAGCACTAGAATACAGCAGATGGAAAACCATAAAGATTGGAAATTCTAGAATTAGTATTACGTGATCACCAAATCGCTGTGCAGACAATTTGCCTTCGGCTACGGCTATGTCTTATGATTAATCTACGGTTATGATTTTTTACTCTAACTATTCATGAGCAATATTTCGTTTAACCCTTTTAGTCCCAGTGATGCCATTTGTAATAATCATATTCCTTCTTTTTCTTTTTTTGTTCAGCATCTAAACTACCCTTTGATAACAAATGGACATCAATAAATTCTTCGTATTTTCCTCTTTTCAAATATATTTTTTTATTCTTACCAGGCTGAACTTTATCGATTGAAGAATTGCCTTTCTGAACTTCGCTTCCTTCAGCAAAATATATCAAAAAATAAAAACCAATTTGAACATAATTTAAATGAAATTACAGGTACAATTTCATTCTTATTATTTTTAAATATGTTAAAATATTTTATTTGAGCTGTTTTTGATAAATATTTCTTTTAAAATTTGGGTTTTGCCAATGGAATGATGCTAATTGAAATTACTTTGAATGTTAATTAAAAAAATTAAAATAATTTTTTGGACTTTCATCTGAGGCCCAAAATGAGTACATTTCACAAATTTCAGAATTTTAGAATGAATAATAAATTCTTGCGACTGAAAGGGTTAAAGATAATGACAGGACAATTTAATGGGAACATCTATTCCTGTGCACATGCAGAAGGAATATATCTCTAAATATCTTATCTTAGGATAAGAGTTGATGACATGCACACGTTTTAGTATAGTTTTGACAAAGGATATTTCGACTGCAAACGATTTTATTGCAATTAATTATGAGTTGTGACTTGAAGCATGAGCTTCGAACATTTAATACTAATAATAATATGCTGGAGAATTAGGGTGTCTCAAAAAAACTTTTTTTAAAAACCATAGCTTTCCAGGGTTTTTACCATTTCTTTTGGTCCTAATCGAGAGTATATGAAGTTTCAGCCCTCTAAGTTAACTGTAGGGTTTGCTTGTAAAGACCAGAAATTTGGAAAAAAAGCTTCTAAAATTTTTAGAATTTTTTTTAGAAATTTTGTATAGTTACTAATGTGCACGCTAAATTCAATTGAGCGATTTCTGGACTCCAAAAGGGAGCGAATGTAAAAATTCGCCTTTCCGATCTTTTAGTACAGAAAAACGCTCCTTAAAACACTGTTATAG